>OY720642.1:60210684-60574970 GCA_963169105.1 Ceriagrion tenellum
CAATCCCTGGACGTGGCCGAAGGATGTGCCATTACCAACGTCTACCGTCCAGAGATCAAAATGATATCGCGTGGTTGACGACGATTTGAAAGTGGGATCGGATGTGTGTAGCATAATGCCATCTCGTGGATGTTTGTTGAATTGTGCGTTCAATTGTTTACGGCTCTTCGCGGAGAGTGTAAAAGGTTTGTGGGGATAATCCGACTGCCGGCGAACGGAGCCTTTTCCTGGATCAGTAGAATCGCTGGAATTCGGTAAGTGACGGCATTCCTCGGGAAATATTGACTTGGAAATGCGTTTCACGGATTTTGGAGGGGAGAGGCGTTTCGAAAAGGTTGTTCGTCCCACTGGTACCATTTGGTAATGGAGTCCTCTCGATGGAATTCTCAAGACTACTCCCTCAACTAGTAGTTTTAACCCTCTATTGACGAGCGAGTCAAATTTGTTATGTTTCATAATCATCGAAATACCTGCTTTCTAAAAGGCTTTTCCATTTAGCTGCTGCGCTAGACAAAATTATAACGCTTCGGATTAAGTGTGTGGAAAGTTGCGTCTCTTTCGGCGGTTTATCAAACAATTTGAATAGATGAATGTGTGACGCTATTCACTGACGATGGCGTGCCTGGTGGAGCTCTGAAATAAATAGTTACAGCTGTCACATGAAGAAAAAATTGGGAGAAAGTTTAAAAAAATGTACGTTATGAAGGTAGTGTTGAAGTATACCTTGTGTAAACATAATTATCTAAAGTACTCTTTTTAATTCAATAATTGCAATAAAAATACTTCATATTTCTAGATAAATGTTTTTATCACATCAATTGCAATTTTTAAATGCTTAAATAGCACCTTTAAAAAAATAATATAGTAGCAGTATTTTCTTCATGCTGATGTTTCATAATTCTGTCCCTAGAGGGTTAATGAGGCAGACTTGAGGATTGTACTAGTTATAAAATGTCTGAGACCTCTGGAATGACATTTACATTACTGCTAGATGAGGAAGTTTTGTTGAGAGTGCCATGCATAGGGCCTCCGAGAGATACTAGAGTCCTCAGGATGCCATTTTTAAACCCTGTGAGTGAATTGTGATGAGAATGCCATCCGGAAGACTCTAAGATATGCTGGTTACATCTATGTCTTTCACCCTCAATTCATGTATGTTGACGTCTCGTGGTATTTTTAATATTTGACTATCTAGTTACGCTGGCTGTCGCTTCGGAACAATAATTTCGCCGAATGTGAAAAAGCGTGGTATTTAGCTTAAGGAATATCGATTGCAGGTTTTTATGTTAGACAGTGAAGCGATAAATGTCGCTATCAAGTCTCAGAATAGCGCTCCCGAGAACGTGATTAAGAAAGACTCGATATTTTCGAACACTACAAGGCTGTGGCGTCAAAGCCTTGTTAAAACCGAGGCTTTTTTACATACATACATACCAATCACGCCGTTCCCTTCCGGGGTAGGCACAGTCACCAAGTTTCACTTATAAATACATATTTGTACACCTAACTCTGCTACAATAATTTCCTCCATACTGACTTATCCTTGTAAAACCTCTTTTGCCTCATTTAGCCCCATACACTGCTTCATACACGCAACTCCTGTTTTGAAGACTCCTAATATTCCTCCTCCTAAAAATTTCCTCAACCACATTCAACCACAACTTTCTCGACCTACCTGTACCTCTCGCTCCATTCATTTCACTGTTATATCTGTTTCGTAATTCGACTCCCATCCATTCTCTCAACTTGGCCAAACCAACGAAGCACACTCCTCTCATATGTGTCCATTACTGTAGCAGGCTTTTTAAAAATTGAATTTTTCAAGGCTGTTGCGTCGAAATTCCCTTACTTTTGTGGCTCGTAAAGTTACGATAATTGAGGTAGATGGAGGGGGTATGACGTCATCAAACTGGAGCCTCATCGAAAATTTTAACTGAGGTGGCTAATATTTATGATAAATAGGATCCTGAAAAAATGTTGGCGCCATATCTTTACCACGCCATCATCCCCATAACGTCCTCAGGACTAGTGCGACATGTAGATGACTTTCGTGATAGCCTCTTCATGTGTTCACATGTCATTATTTCCTTCAATTCCCCATTCCTTTTCGTTGTCATTTGCGTAATAATGCAGTATCTCTGAATTGCGGTCACAGTGTACTTCATCGCTCAGTGCTCTTTTTGCTTCTTCCATTCAGACGCCATCAAAACCCACATTTGTTTCATTATTTTTTGGAGACGCGGACATAAATTATTATCAAAGGGTGTTCTCAGTGTATACATAGTGGTTTTCTTTTCCTTTTTGTGATTTTCAAACACGTCAGGCGGTTGATTGAATAGCTTTGAGAACTGAGCGAATTAGAGGGGAGACTCAAAAGTGATTTATGGGGTTGGATTCAAAAGCACTCCATCCATCGCCCTCAACTTTCACCCTTGTCCTCACTTTCTCCCTTTTCACTACGCCATATTCGGCATCTATTGAGCGTTCCTCATTTAGTGTATTGTATGTGCCTTATGGACATCACTGTTGCCAAACCAACGGTTTATGTGCTCGCTTACGGCTTGGAAAGTGACCGTTTCCGACACCAATTTCATAAAGTTTTTGTAAGGAATCGAATGTGCATATTTGAAGACTCCTATAGTTGCAATAAGCACATGGAAATAATACTAACTTACGTTTCTTGTTGCTGCTGTTGGCAACGTCGCACCTTGATCCTTCTGGAAATTTACACTGGGGGCAAATTTCAAACTGTGACCACCCCGTCATTTAAATATGGACAGACCATACGTCGTTATTGCCGAAAATGTGGCTGGTTTACGAGATTCTTCCCCTGAAACCTCAATTCCAACCTTGAGTTGAGGAATGATACTAGGAACTATTAGGAATAATGCTAAGTTACGTCTCCTGCTGCTGCTATTGGCAACGTCGCACCTTGGGCCTTACGGAAATTTGCACTAGGGACAAATCTCAATCAGATCCTACACTGTCATTCGATTACGGAACAGACTATAGGTCGTTAGTGCGGAAATATAGGCTGTTTTACAAACCTCTTTCACTCCAACTTCGATTGCATCCTCGAGTTCAGGAACTGTAGCAAGAACTTGGAATAGTCGATCCTTGTCATTGACGAAATATAAAATTTGACCCCCAGTATCGAACTATACCCGTCAATTAATAAACTGTCGATTTCTCCTAGGAAACGTGGACGTCTCTTGTTTTACGACCAGTTTTGAAGAGGTGTACAATACTGAGTTTAATTTAAATAATTTTCGCCATGCTTGACGGGGATTTTTGTGACTTGATAATTGCTTTAGTGGCATGTCTGAACACTAAGCAAACGTCTACTGGCGAGCAATAAAGGTGGCTCATCAATAATCGCCTACTGTCGAATCATTTCTCCAAATAACTATCAATATTTATATGACGAAAAAGAAAAATCTCTTGGTAAATTCCACACTTAAACTTTTTCTACCGACCTAGGTTTCGATTGCCTTGCAATCATTTTCAAAGGGAAAGATTGCCGTGCAATCAAAACCTAGGTCGGTAATAAAATTTTAAGCGTTGAATTTACTGAGAGATTTTTCTTTTTCGTCATGTCTGGGGTAACCGTCCACAGCGTTACGCCTTTAACCATTAATTCTATATTTGTATGTTTGAAAACTTCACTTCTTCCGAATTTGGCCTTTATTTCGTGGATTTTGAATAGTATTATTTGGAATGGAATTTTTTGTGACATTTCCACCATTTTCCCCACATCTAGTGGCGATCTCTCACTAATAGTCGCCTACTGTTAAATTCTATACCCAAATTTTGTCTATATTCATATCCTTGTAATCTTCTTATGCAAATTTGGTCTTTATTTAGTCGATTTTGTACAGCCTTATTTGGATTGGAATTTTTATGTCGTATTATTGGACGTCAGTACAATTTTGAAACAGGGATTGTGTGTTAAAACATATCAATTGTAAATTATTTGTAAAACTATAATTTATCTGGGGAATTCTCTTCCTGCGCCACTGTCGATTGGTTCGAGGCTGTGCTAAATTATTTCACCTTTCCCCCCCCCCCCTCCCCCCTAACACTCCTGGTCGCCTGATTCGTGAGCCACAAACCAATCGGAAAGCCCGTCCGCCCTCGTTAGTCGCAGTGGATGTCGCGCGGGGAATGTCTAAATAATTCAGGTGAGAAAATCGACGTTGGTCGTGTCGCTCCGAGCCAAAACGGCAGGTTCTCCCCCCGAACATCCATCGTCCCGCGCTAATAAATTGGTTTTACCGCAGTGATAGCGTCGGTATTCTCATTCGAATCCGAAACCCTGAAGGGACTGATGTGGAAAAAAATGGCTCGTATTTATTTTTCAAGCCACGTTAAAATAGGAAAAACCCTGTTTTGTTTGAAAAAAGTTTGCTGCTGCAGGAATCGTGAATCATTGAGTGCCCGTTTCGATAACTTTTCAAGTTTCTCGAAAATAATTTTCGAACACGTTTTCCCCAAGTGTATCTGTTAAATTCGATGGTAATCACCATCATGTAGTAATATTTATGATACAAGAGTTATTTTTTTATGTTCACATATATAAAGTAGGTACTAGCTGACCCGTGCGAATATTTCGCACAGTATGCAGATTCTTTCCGTTTCTTCCTTCTTTCTTCCTATTCGTCTACCTGTCGAATATTTCGCTCAGTATGCAGCTTCTTCCTGTTTCTTCCTCCTTTCTTCCTGTTCTTCTACCTGTCGAATATTTCGCACAGTATGCAGTTTCTTCCTGTTTCTTCCTTCTTTCTTCCTGCTCTTCTACCTGTTTCTTCCCATGGACAATTATGTGTTATTTATGTTTGTGTTAAAGATACATAACGTAGACGTAAACGGTAAATGGTCACACTGATTGCATGTAGAGTGGAAACAATCTAACTAAACTATGTGCTAATAGATGGCGCCTCCTACAGTCTTTTAAGCACGTAACCATAGCCAACATATTAGTTGATTGCATTGTCAACAGAGGGCACTGTATCATTTTTTAACAAAAACTTTAATTTTAAATTTTTTAACAAAAACTTTAATTGTATACCATTTGTCTATTTTTCGTCAATAGCGGGGAACATAAGCTTTAAAACGATGTTTGAATCATTAATTTTGATGAAGAATTATGGGAGTTATGTCGTTGCGACAAAAAACACATTTGAGAAATAATATATATGATTGTTGTGACTTGGTTTCTGGAGGTGTAGAAAGGATGAAATTCGAATTTTCAAATTACTTTGAAGCGCACCAACATTATGGTACGCAGCCTAGCAAATGAGTGAAAAGGTATGCGAGCAAAGGGGTAAAACAGTATATGTCAGGAAAGTTGAAAAAAGAAGAAAACATTCATGATTTCCGTGGCGAATTTCATCGTGATTTTTAATAGCGAGCTTCATCCCATTGGTGTTGAAAGGCTTATTCGTGTCCACGTTTTTTAAGATTAGGTGAATGTGAGTTATCTTCGGATTGAGCTCCAAAAGAATGCTGGTAAAAATCTCCGCAGTCCCCGTTTTAAGCTAAGGAAATGATATATATATATATATACCTTCCGGAATTTAGCGGATGCCAGAACGATTGCCGCTGCGTACGCACGTCTGCTGTCATCCCTGGAATTCTTGGCTCGGTTGGAATTTAGACTCTCTTTTGTCTTTGGCGTGGCTCGCAAAAAAAAATCGCATGCGGGCGGAACGTGGTCCTCTACTTCTCATCTCCAGAACGCTGCCTTCCATTACATCTTCCTTCCCGTCGTGATTTCTTCCAATCTCGGCGTTGTCATCACGAAGGAAGGTGACTTTTGCAATGACGAGCTTTTATCTCATGGCGAATGTCATGACTTTGGTGTATATTTTTTAAATTTGTAACCTCTTGATGAGATGACGAACGAAAATTAAAAGGGAAAAGTCAACATCGTAACGTTTCATCTATCTGTCCTTTGTAGTCTATGCTCTTCATCATAGTCACGCTTAACATTGAAAGGAAGTGTGAACATTGTTTTTAATAACTTTCTGGTACATTTTTTGTATACATATGTGTATACACATGCTTTCATGTACTTATATAGGATATATTTTGGTTATGTGGGGATATGTAGGGTATATGAGAGTAACGCAGTATCATTACCACCAGGCCAGCGCCAAATCGTAATGTTTGTAAATGAAATAAATAAATTATATGAGCGATCATGAATCCGAAGATTACAATACGCAACGTTGAACATTTTGATAACTTTCCTTGGAGATAGAGGATTACCATTGACAATAAGTGCAAATATTTTTTAAGAAATATACGTCATAAGCGTCAAAGTGATCTCCTTATTTTCGGAAAATTCACGTTTCCTCCTCGGTTGACATAGTTGTGTTAACAGCATAATGCGAAATGTTACAACGCTTATTGAAAATATAAATTCTTATTCTTGAGCCCTGCGCAAACAGATTTGCTTGAATTAACATAGCAGAGCCGTAATATACAAGCGCGTTGGGGTCTGCATATGCGTTATCGGCCGTGGTACACAGCCCACTGCACATTTGCCCACTTAACCCATTGCAGACGAGTAGCCTCGATCGGCCAAAGCCTCGGTGGGCGGCGGCACCTGCGCAAGGTTTTCTTCGCGATGCAAACAATCTCCCTCATAATTTGAATGCATTTGTGGAAAAAGAAGAAGAAAAATATGTTTTCCGTAGTCAGAAAGCGATTTCAAGGATTTTCTCTGGGATTTTCTCTGGGATTTTCCGCTGGGATCTTTGCTTATCGCCCAGTTTCCCATGGGACGACCCGCCGGAGTTTGCTCAACGGCTGGGCCCCAGGTGTGTTTCAAACTTTCAACCGACGCGCGTTGCCCGCCGAACTCGGTCAGCAGTGAAACTTCTGTAGTTAGTCTTAATTGGGTGAATGCTCGTCGAGACTAACTGGAATATTTTCCTCGATTTTCAGAGCCCGATCCGGTCTGCCATTAATACGAGTCTGGTGAGACTTGACGGGAGAACTTTGTGAATGGATATATTTGCGTGAGAATTTCCGAAGGGACACATGGATTTCTTAACATAACTCGTTCATCCTCGGCTGTTCACTCTATGCCGAGAGAGGATATTGTCTTTTGCTTTTTCTGTTCCAAAGCACAAGTTCCTCTGAGATTTTCTTCCCCGCCATATACCGCGCTCAATTTCTCAAATGATTTATCCATCTAGTTCCCTGATCTAATGGAAATCCATGTCATATGGGGTGTACGACAGGATATTATAATTTGACGAGAGAAGAGTAATGTTTGAACTGACTATAACTGATTAAAACGATATTTCAATCTTAAAAACTAAATAACTAAGACAAACTCTCATAAGTGTAAAATTAACTCGCATTTAGGTATCCCTCCCCTGAAAAATGAAAAATGACTATATTACCAAAATATTGTGAGACACATATGCTATAACCTAACAAAAATCTCAATATATATATAAGATAATCCATCGTGAGTTTCCGCGGCGTTCAGATGATGCTCCTCCATTTCTCGGGTTTCCACCGCGTAGGTTTTTTTTGAGATAACAGTTTCGTCCGTTTTCCAATGGGCCTCTTGAGGTCGAAGTGCCGGAGCGTCAATTTGGTCACGCTGAGATAGGCCATCTTGTTTTCTTCCGAGCTCTGTGATTGGCTCGTGTTTTCCCGCCAAATCCTCTTCCATCCCTCCTCCTCCTCCTCCATGCACTGGATAGGCGGTACCCATCTTCTCCGTTAAAGTTGTCCTTCGCTCTAGTTATTTCAATGGATTTAAATGGAATCAGCCTAGGATAATATCTTTTCTCCTTGGATTTGGCCTCGTCAAAATTAATTTTGTGGCTTGAATTAATAATTAAAATGATGCCCCGGCACTTCGACCGGAAGACCGTTGGAACACGGGCGAAACTGCTGTCTCAAAAACAACCTTCGCGGTGGAAACCCGAGAAATGGAGAAGCATTCAGCTTTAAGATAATGTCTTATTGAATAAATATTAGCTTATTTTGACAAACAATCTTCATATACCTTGATTGCAATCGTTCATTACCGCAGTCTCTTCTTTCATAAAATTTGTCCGCTCAAGGAATGAGGTACTGGCGTGATTATTTTGTGTTAATGGACGTGTATGAAAGGAGTGTGCTTCGTTGGTTTGGCCATGTTGAGAGAATGAATGAGAGTCGAATAACGAAACAGATATATGAGAGTAGAATGAATGGTGTGAGAGGTAGAGGTAGGCCCAGAAAGTTGTGGTTGAATGTGGTTGAGGAAATTCTTAGGAGGAGGAATATGAGGAGTCTTAAAAACAGGAGGGCGTGTATGAAACAGTGTATGGGGGTAAATGCGGCAAAAGAGGTTCGCAAGGATAGGTCAGAATGGAGGAAATTATTGAAGCAGAGTTAGGTGTACAATTATGTATAAACGATTGAAACATTTTGACTGTGCCTACCCCGGAAGGGAACGGCGTGATGGGTATGTATGTAATGTACAAGAATGAAAACAATCGCTACTTTAGTGCAATCTCCAATACGAGTAGTCTCAAAAAATATTTGCTAAAATTAGGACAAAACAAAAAAATCTTGCATATCGTCAAATTGAGAAAATCTCTATTGATACCATTGCAGTGTTTGTTTTGTTTGTTTCCTTGGGATTCATAAGAGTCCACAATTGATTTCGACCCGGTAATCTTAATGAATGATAAGGGTTCTCTAATAAAGCTGCAGAGTAGTTGATGGGTCATTTCGCGTCAGCTCGAACAACGGCTTGCCCTTGACCCCTCCGCTCTCGACGAAATTGGCAGGACGTATTCAGTTTCACTACGTTATCGATCGTGCCTAATTGTTTTGCAAAATACGTTTCCGTTGCCTAGTTACGGGGGTATGAGAAATTGAGCTTGTTGTAAACTAGCGTTTGGTTTCTCTTCGATATCTTCGGACATAAAATACTGATGTGAAATCATAAACGCTCATTTGAAAGAAAAAAACAACGGCGCATAATACGGTGTCGTCATTTTTTTTTTTAATTTTTGTGCATTTTTTCTTAAATCTCGGACGCGTTTTTCTCAAAACACATACCCGCTCGATATCACTCATTTTTCGATATTTTGTATCTCAACACCATGGCTATGCAATGTGAAAAAATCTCGATATTAATCACGAAAGATAAAATTAATATTTTGTAGCAATGGATACGTTGACAACTGACTATTTTCTGCTCCAAGATATGAATCTAGGCTTTTATTAGATTGGTAGAAAACTGTAAGCCACAGTGTGTCCATTCCCATGGGGTAGGTACAGTCGGATTCAAATGTATTGCAAAGAATCGAGCGCGCCGCACTTACGCTTCTCAAGGAAATCGAGTTTCACTTACGGCTCTGTTATTCTTTGCTATGCAACGCTATCTATTCAACTGCTTATTTGCACGTATTTAAATAGTAACAGTTGAGCAATTGCTTGTTTTGTGATAACTTGTTATTACATAATATGATCAGCTCGAATAACAATGACATGCTGCGACGTATTGATTAATTGAAATACCAAACGTTATTATTAAACACAGATGGTTCCTGGCATACATATATATACCTGCGGCAAATACTACGTAATGTATCATTTAGAGTAACAGTTGTGATTAATAAATAATAATTATCCATGCTCAAATCGTAAATCAAAACCGAAACGAAAGTGTAATGACAAATTAGCCCAAAATAGGCAATTGCTCAACTATTATCATTTGAATACGTGCAAATAAACAGATGAATAGATAGCGTTGCGTAGCAAAGAATAACAGCGCCGTAAGTGAAACTCAATTTCCTTGAGAAGCGTTAAGTGGCGCCGCTCGATTCTTTGCAAAACATTTGAATCTGACCGTACGTCAAGAGGGACAACGCCGTTGAAAATGCATAGTCGCCGGAATTAGTTGATTCACCATAAGAAAGAACTCAAAACGAACGTATGAACTTATGATCACTAGCTTCTCTCTTTTAAATAGCCTCTTTTCACTGGATTCTAGTCCATTTTACATCGTAAATAAAACTTGAAGCTGGCGATGAAATGAAATCCTTCACCTTAGGAAAATAGCTTGGTTCAATTCACTGTCCAGTAATAGTAATAATGATGTCGCCTTTATTTTGAGCAAAATTAGTACTAGGTAGTCATCTCTAACATTTAACTTCTATACGGTGAGTGAATACCCATGTCCTGAATGGAACGATTAAACCCACCAAGGAGGGACTCGAAACCGCGACCTTCTGATTATTACGCAAGGATTGTACCATGTCGCTACCGAGGTCTATTGATATGTTGTTGCCAACCAATGGATGTAGACAAAATTAATTTAAAAATAATGGATAAATACATGTAGTACATGGTTTGAGGATGGCCTTACTGTAGTTTGAGCTAAATATCATTTCTCCTTGAAGTCAATGAGTTTGGTCCCATTTTAAAGAAAAATATCTCACTCTTTCAAAAATACCAGAGTACCAGCCCCTTGCTGAACTACTTTTTAAGATTTTTAACCTGCCTACACTACCTGCACCTACATGTAATAATACCTGCACTTTCACGTGGGAAATGGTACGTGCATGCACTCCAGAAAGACCTTACTAAAAAATCAGGAATTTCTAGCACCGAGGTCACGTCAAAAAAATAAACCTTACCTACGTAGTTTGTAATTTTTCTAGACTATTTTTTAAGACAAATCATATAGTTACCGCTGTAAATCTTTCTGGTTCGCAAATAAACGTACCGTTTTGAAGGAGTTTTCAACATATCGCGAGAAGAAAATGAGTCAAATTAGATCATTATATGGATATTTGTATTTAATTATTTAGAATTTCAGACGTTTCAGGCCATAAATCGAGTTTCCGAAGAAAATTTGTCGAGTGCGGCGCAACTTTGTTGTCATGCGTCCAGTTTATCCGGTCGGAGTTCGTCTCCTAGCAACCAGGTCTATGACTTGGTTGTTTTCGGCGGTGGAATTGCATTCGTTGAAAAATCTTCCTCCCCAAGGACAGGGCAAGCGAGGGGGTGGGGGTGGAGATGGGGTCGTCTAGCCCTTGGGGACTAAGTGCTTCCATTATCGATCATAAGGGGGTCCTTTCCCCCTTGTCGCCCTGTCTCATCCCCTCTTCTCACCCCCTCACCCACTCCGTACCAACCCTCAACACTCAGTCGCCCGCAGCACTCCGGGTTGAGGAGTTGACCTTTGTCGACGTCCCAAAACTGTTCCTCCCCAAAACCCTTCCCCAACTCCCTTGAAACCCCTTCCGACACCCTTTCTCTAATTTTCCTTCCCTCCCTGAGGGCTGTGCGATGTTCCAATCTCAGGATCCAAATGCGATACATAAATTGCCACGAACGGCATATTTGGTTGACTTATGAAATGAACTCATAACTATATTTCATAAGTTATGAGACCATTCATTGACCCAATAAATCAGTCGAATGCTTCTACAGCACTTATTGAATGGTTACCATGGATTATGAGTCGGATAACTTTATTAATTGCGTATGGCACTCTATGAATCGGAAGCATGGACCATTGGAATAGCTGACCAGAAAAGGCCAGAAGCTTTCGACACCTGGTGCTGGAGGAGGATTCTAAAGATAAAATGGACGGACAAGATAAGAAATTGTGATTTGTATAGAAGAGGAGAGGACTATATGGATCACCATACAGAAAAGAAGAACTAGATGGATTGGACACACCCTGAGACACAATGGGTTTGTGAAGAACTTAATGGAAGATAAAATAGAGGGAAAAGTCCCCGGAGGAAGACCCAGGAATAAGTCCGTGGACCAAATAAAGAGGAAAGTACGAAGGAAGAGATACCAGGAAGTGAGGGAGCTAGCATTATATAGGCAAGGGTGAAGGGCTGCAGTCAGCCAATCTAAGGATTGAACAACCAATGATAATGTATTGCTCCTGCATCCTACCATTAGTTGGTTGGTTGCCATATCTTCGATTCAGAAAGTATTTCAAGCACTATTGTTTTTTGGGTAACCCGAATCAGGAATTTGTCGAGCCAACGTTGCTTCTCCCTTGCCCGAGACCTCGTTAGTGCTGAATGACCTTTATGCCTTTATTGTCCATTAATTATATATCCTGGAGGTGATAAACGGAGGGGAGGGTCTGGGGTGGGTGTAGAGTTATAACTTCAAGTGTCTCTCGGTGCCTCGATGGTAGAGCAAGGGGGAGGTTTACTTTGGCTTTTTATATTTCAGAACATGTCTTCTCTGGACCGGCACGACAATCAAACTCTCCCGCATATAAATAAACAAACCGTTACCAAGAAAATGAAACCGATAAAATCCAGCCAAGGCCTTAAAATTTTATTTAATAAATTAAAAGTAAATACAAAATGTAACATTAATCGTTACAGAGTCTTCTGGAAATCATTCTTTCTTCTGGAAATTACTATTAGCCGCGACTCACGTATCCTTCGCCCATTGTCCAGATTGAAATTTCTTTTTTTGGTTTTTGATTTTCCAGGCCTCCCCAAAAGATTCTCGTCTTGAAGTATTTTTTCTCTGGCGAGGATTTTAGAGTTGGTGAAATCAATGTCTTGGCCTTGGGTGGCATGTTCCGCAACCATTGATTTATTGAAATGGCCCAGACGAATCAGACGGAATTGTCAGAAAATATACTTCGACAGCATCGTTATTTATCCAATCATTGCGTTGGCGAATAATGTGGTACGAAGTCACTCGCACGGGTGCATTTACATCAAGGGTTGAAATTCGCCATTCGCCAAGGGTTGATATTCTTGCTTTACATTCGTATATTCGTCCATTCCCTCGTGTTATCCAGACGAACAAAGGAAAGGAGAGGGATTAGCTATTTGGTTGTTATTCCGGTTGTCAGGCTACAGTTTGATGGAATAATGCCCTCTTCATCCTCGTGGGCAGTGGCGCTAAGCGCTCAGTAGCGACTGATTGTTACATTGTATGTCCGGCAGTCGAGAACATCTAGTCCCGTAAAGGTCACTAAAATCCACAGGGGAAGAGGACGCCTCGGTACCTTAACTGGCTTAACTCGGCCGGAAATCGAGGGATCCGGGTTCGAATCCCGATCAAGGTGGATGATTATTTCTCTGTGGAATTTCGCCATGAAAAAATCATTTGTCAAGTCAAATGATATTTTCATGGAGAAGTCCATCCCTTGAAGCGTCGATATTGATGAGTGACGCATATCTCAGGCGATACTTTGTTATATCGTAGAGCCCTAGCGCACCCTCTCTCTTTCTCTCTCCATAAGTTCCCACTAGGGAGGCCACTGCTACTGCCTTGTCATTTGCGGTCAGGAGAGATGATCCCAGTTCCCCCATCGGGGACTGACTCCTAGGATTCAGGGTATTTTCGAGCGGTGACGGTGGTTAAGGGAGACGCGTCTATGCTGATGAGGCCCGAGGACCCCTTTAAACCGTTCTGATCCAGCGCATTTGATTATCCGAAACCCTGGAACCCTCTCGCACTCCGTCCCCTGAGAGGAGATTCCATCCTCCAAAACGTACCGTACCCTCAGCGCGTATTTGCATTTCCCCTTTCGTGTTCCAATTCGGGCACAGTGTAAACGAATTAACGCGGAAGCGGATGCCACGAAAGATATCGGTTTCGACTGAGTACAGCAGTGGTTCGTACCGGAATTTATGAAGGGGGAAGTGCGAAAATTAGGTTCAAGTTGGCACACACCATTGAGGTAGATGGGAGAGGCTTGCTATGATGGCCAATGCTAAAAGTTCAAAATAATGGGTGGGCGTGGCCAATCCACCATTATTATAAATCCCGATCTTCCTTTAGCGCTAACGGGCTGACGCACTAATTTTCCAATTTAACGATGATTTCCATGGATAACTCACTATAAATCAGCATACTTTTACTTCATTAATATGCATTCTCCTTTCATATAGTTTTTCTATGTTTAACTTAATAATGATCCACATTTCCGGTGAAAACTGTAGTAAAATCGCGAGGGATCCATTGCACTAATTTACTAATATACGTTTCAAGATTTACTTGCTTACATTGCAAACATATATGCGGATATTCTTGCTTTACATCCGTATACTCGTCCATTCTCTCGTGTTATCCAGACGAACAAAGGAAGGAGAGAGATTTGGTTGTTATTCCGGTTGTCAGGCTACAGTTTGATGAAGTAATGCCCTGTTTATCTACCTCAATGGTACACACTCGTACACACCTACCACGCCGTTTTTCGGGGTAGATTTTCGTTCATCTCATTTTTTTGGTAGGCCTGTAAACCGTACAATTAAGGTTAAAATTATGGAATTTTTTCAAAACTAATGGAGGTTCACAACTTTCTGTATTTCACTGATTAATAAAATAAAATAAATTTACGGAAAACTCGAAGTTGTGTTCTTCAGTCAAAAAGAAATTATAGTAAACTTGAGTTCATCTCTGGAATAACTTGCTCCATGCCAACTCCTCTTCAATAATTTCCTCTATCTTGACCTGCGCTTATATTCTTCATATTTTTTAGCCATAAATATGATAAAAACACGCTTACCAATCTCACCGATCCATTTCCTTTTTGCGCTGTGAAAAATAGTCCGGGATGTAGGATGTTTATGAATATTAGTAAATCATTCATATCTATTCGGTTAAAGGGCTATGCTTTGTTTTTCCACAGTAAATTTTAATATCACACGGCCATGGCTTCGAAAGTTAACGTCTTCGTCCTGTTCATCTTCAGACCTTAAAATTTCCTGTGGAAAAACAAGGTATAACCCTTTTATTGTAAATGGATAGCTAGTTCCATAAAGTCACGCCGGATTTAACCAACTTGGTTCATAGCTCCAAAAGCTATAAGTGTTGTCTTTTTCAAAGGTTATTTATTTATTTATACTCACACTCCCGAAAACAGCACAACAAAGGCCTTTTACATCGGGTGACTAACAATTAACAATAGACGAACACCAACACCCATGTCCTGAGTGGTGAAAAACCACCCAGGCGGGACTCAAACCCGCGACCCTCGGACTGACAGGCGAGGACTTTACCCCGCCGCCACTGGGACCGACAAAGTGTAAATTTTCTCTCAAAACACAATATAACGAACAAAGGAATTCTTGAAAGACATGTGAAAATGAGCCCGGGTTGGAAATTGAACATTGTTATAACTGTTCACCGAATAACGCTCGGAAATGGGCGTGTCCCATGGGCTTGAAGTGTTTCACCTTGTCTACAATGGGATGTTGGGCAATATAAGCTGAGCGAATGTGGCTCAACCAGTCAACGAGCATTTACTCTGTTGTGGGATTAAATCCTCTTTGCCGACATGGCATCGCAATTGGTTGGAGCGCTCGGCGCGAAATTGAAGGTTTTAAGAACATTAATTATGGAATCAGTAGTTCATGAGATCCATGAAGTTTTGGGCCCTCATAATAATAATCGGGTTGCGGGAACACATCTACCAGTTCCATAACTTATCTCCCAATAGTTGATTGCTTCGGATGCTTGATCTAATCTTATACCACAGGATAAAATTTATGAAAGTTAAACCTATTTATAATTGATAATGCACATTATAATAATTCAGTTAGAGTAAACTAACTAGTCGTTTGCCCCAGAACAATTCTTTTATCAAGTAATTAAGTCTTCAAGCGGTGTATTGCGCTTCCGCCATCTTGGCCACTTTTGGTACTCATATCTTCTCATCTTCTACCGCTGAATCAAATTTATGAGAGTTTACCGTATGTATAATTGGTTATAAACATGACAATTTGCCAGTAAAAGGTAACAAATAGGTCATTTGTTACAAAGCAACTCTTTTATCAATTAAATCGCCAAGAGATTCATTGCGCCGCCACTCTTTTGTCCACTTCTGGAACTCATGAATCCATTTTAAAAGTTATTAAGTCATTTATGAGACCAATACATTAATCGAATGTTTCAGCAATATTCATTGAATGATTTTCATATTTTATGGGTCCCATTACTGTATGGAATACTTACGTGTCGTTCCTGCAACTGGCCATTAGGCGAAAGAAGTCACTAATGAGATCGTATACGCGAAGTTTCTCACGAATATAAGAATTGATGAAAGTCACGCCGACCATCCTAATCAATGGCCCAGCCGATCAACCTTCTTTCCACAGCTTTTCCAACAAAATTCTCGAAATCTGCCGCATCCTCTTTCATTTTCTCCCTCCGCCTGTTGGTCATAGAGTGCCCATCGCCTCTTTTCAGCTGACCCACCGTCCGTCCCATTGTTGTGGAGGTGCGTGACCCATTATCGCCTACACCCCCCACTCCCTCCTCCCCTGACGCATTCTTGCCTCCACCCCTCATTAATTCACTTCCGCCCCGTGACGTGGACATCCTACCCTTTAGCTGACCCCTAATGCTTCCCTCCCCTCCTTCCCCACGGCGACCGACGCGACCAAAACAGGTGAGGATGCCGGTGCATTCCATCGCCGTGACTTCACTATGGTCGTCGTTTCGTATGCATTGTCCGTTCGCTGCGTTCGAAGACGCTCGGAAAGAAAGTGTCTCCATCCTGTTCGGGTGGGACTCGTTGTTTTGAATCCGACGGATTGTGCCGTAACTTTGGCCCGAGGAGACTTTTTAGAGTTGGAAAATATTCAGACATGGCGGGTGAATGTTTTTGAAGAAACTGCCATGTGAAAAATTCCGCCTGGACCGGGAATCGAACCGCGGACCTTTGGTTTGCCGGACCAATTCGCAGATCACTACGCTATCCATTGTGTCGTAACTTTGGTCCGAGGAAACTTTTTAGCGTTAGAAAATATTCAGACATGGCGGTTGAATGTTTTTGAAGAAACTGCCATGTAAAAAATTCGGCCTGGACCGGGAATCGAACCACGGATCTTTGGTTTGCCGGACCAATTCTCAGACCACTACGCTATCCATTGTGTCGTAACTTTGGCCCGAGGAGACTTTTTAGCGTTGGAAAATATTCAGACATGGCGGGTGAATGTTTTTGAAGAAACTGCCATGTGAAAAATTCGGCCTGGACCGGGAATCGACCCACGGACCTTCGGTTTGCCGGACCAATGCTCAGACCACTACGCTATCCATTGTGTCGTAACTTTGGCCCGAGGAAACTTTTTAGCGTTAGAAAATATTCAGACATGGCGGGTGAATTTTTTTGAAGAAAATGCCATGTAAGAAATTCGGCCTGGACCGGGAATCGAACCACGTACCTTCGGTTTGCCGGACCAATGCGCAGACCACTACGTTATCCATGCTTCCTAATTCTTGTTGCAATTTTGGTGGATACATGGCAACTAGATCTTAGGCCCTTGCGGTCCATCAAAGATGGCAACGCAAGGGAGAAGAGGGCTTCAAAGAAGCCACAACCAAGAGACATTATCCTTCACCAGCACATATGCCGTGCTGAGCCATTTGAAAATATTCAGACATGGCGGGTGAATTTATTTTCTTAAAACCAAAGGTCCGTGGTTCGATTCCCAGTCCAGACCGAATTTTTCACATGGCAATTTCTTTTTAGCGTTAGTCGAAATAAATGTATTTTCTACCAATTCATAGACCTGCGGAATCATCCGCGCAGTGACACTAACACAGTCACCCGCTAGTGATCACTTAAATGGATGAAATTCACGTTTAAAAAAAAAATCACACGCCTTTACTGCGAATCCAGAACGAGGAATCCATACCTATCGTTGCCGCGTTGAGAGCTCTAATAGCCTATCCATAAGTCTCGGACGTCACTTTTATTGATAATAATAAGATTCTTGAATATTTGGTCATTCATGTACTTAACTCAGTGAAGTATTCTTCTATCGACCTCTTGCTAAATAATTCCAATTCAAAATATCAAGTAGAGGTCAGTGTTAATGATTCAAACAATCGTTCTTCGCCAACGTTTCGGCATGTAATGAATTCCATCACCAGGGCTACATACAAAGAAAAATGTTAGGGTACAACAATCACATTCCGACACATCAACATCAATGTAATTTACAAAAGATAATTACCTTAGAATTTCTATATAAGGGTACTGAATCATGTAGAATTATAAAGAAATTCTAAGGTTATTATCTTTTGTAAATTATATCATGCACTACAGACTAATCTAACTATATTTCACCTACCTATCCCTTTGCTACGCTGCCTATTGTTCTTTCTTATGGTACGCGGAAATTATATTGATGTTGACGTGTCGGAATGTGATTGTTGTACCCTAACATTTTTCTGTGTATGTAGCCCTGATGATGGAATTCATTAAATTCCGAAACGTTGGCGAAGGATGACAGTTTGAATCATAAACACTGACCTATACTTGATATTTTGAATTGGAAAATTAACTTTTTTGAAATTAATTGTAATTTTAAATTAATTTTTTATTAATTAATTAAATGTATTATTATATAAAATAAATTAATTAAAAAATTTTTGTACGATAAAATAAAGTTTTAATTCAATTAATGTAAAAACAATTAATTGGATTAAAATTTTCGATTCCTCAACTATTGTACTAATATTTGCATAATTACCTGGCTGTATGTCTGTTTGTTTTGTGTTGCAAAGCCCTGAGAATGCCGATATATTTGGCAAAACGTTGGCTGTGAGTTAAATACATGAATTACCAAACAGTCAAGAATCTTATTATTATCTGTATTAAATTGGCGATGAAAGTTTTAATTAGTTACTTTTATTCTTCATAAGATTATTATTTTCGTTCAAATACATCTACATATACGTAATACCCTGCGAGCCACCACGAGGGTGTGTGGCAGGGGGTGAAGATCACCAAACATGAACTATTGACATGCAAGTAGGATATTTAAGATTAAAGGGAGATATGCTAGATAATAGGGTCACATGCAGAAAGATGGTTAGTATCCACATAATAAGAAAGGTATAATTGGTTGTTATTACATGCATCATGCACTACAGACTACTCTAACTATATTTCACCTACCTATCCCTTTGCTACGCTGCCTATTGTTCTTTCTTATGGTACGCGGAAAAAATGACATTTTAAATCTATCGGTACGACAATATATCTCTCTAATATTGTTAATCTGATCAAACCTAGCATAATACGCAGGGGTTCTTAATATATATCTAACGTCATCTGTGAACAAATCGGTTTCGAATTTACTTAAAAGCTTTACCCTAAATTTTTATCCTGCGTTCTGATAGTAATTCCCATCCTAGTTCTTCTATTAAACTCATAACACTTATAAAATTATCATAACGGCCTTTAACAAACCTAGCGGATCTCCTTTGCACGCGCTCTAATTCTTTCATCAAACCTTCCGCGTACGGATCCCATATGCTAGCGGTATATTCTAAATGAGGCCTGACAAGTGTAAAATAGCTTTTTTCTCGTACTCTCTCATCGCATTTCCCTAGAACCCTTTTTACGAATCCTAATCTACGATTTGCTACACTAGTTATTTCCCTGATGTGTTTCCCCCATGACATGTCTTTAGTGATGGTGACGCCTAAGTATTAAATAGATTCTACGATACATATTTTCTTTTCTTTGATGCTAAAATTCATATATTGAAATATTTGTTTATATCCCCTTTAAGACCAGAAATAGAATAAAAGGAATGGAATAAAAGGAATTTTTCTCCGAAAACTTGCCATGCTTACTGAGACCTTCTTAAGTCAAAGCCATACTTCGACTGTATAAAAATCGCTCCATCCACCTAAAACGGGAAAGTTATAGCTTACAAATGTGTTCCCACGTTCATGTCCCCTATATTGCATTTTCAACACTACTCCCTCACCTAGTTATTATATGGCAATCTAGAGGACTCTGCCCTCGTGTTCTCCTAGTGACATCTGTGAATGAAAGTGAAAAGAATTACCTTGTACCTTTTCGGTTTATTTATAAATTCAATATTATTTCAAAGCGTAGCCTGAAGGCGCGTGACGCATATATCGGTATAATGTGCCCGTGATCGGTGTCATCAAGTTAGAGAATACGCTTCTCTGTGTGGGTTTTGAGTGCAATAACGGCATTTACCCCGTTCTGTGGTGAAACTTCCGTAATATCGCACCGTCGTGGATTTGGACGACACGATTTGGGCGTGGGCCACAAGGCCACTCCTGAGAGCTCGTGGGCGGTCGCACCAACATTACCAAATACAGCCGTCTTGCGTAGGCATGTTTATTTTCACCGATGTCGTATCCCTTATGGAGACTTTGTGCTTAGTGGAAAGCCTCGGCGGAAGTTTTCATTTTATTTAAATTTGGATTATATATTGTATAAGTAAGATACATTTATATGATATAAGGGATGGGTAAAAATGTGCGTAATTTTTCTCGTACTTGATTCCTATCTCGATTTTATGATGTAGTATGTACGTAGAAAATTGGGTTGAGATAAAAGCTGTTTTAACCTGTGGAAAATCAAGAATCTTATATTCCGTCCATAATGTTGAATTTCCCCGCTTCGTCTGAATATTCTGAATTTGTCAATATGATATCCTTGATAACTCAACTTACATTCTTTTCTCTATATTAACAATCTCGTTATTATTTTTGGTCAGTTTAAAAACTGACCAAAGATGCATTCGTCGCAAAGATGCAAGAGGGTTCGTGTAGACTTGTCCATACTTTCAAGAGAAAGAAGCTATTTTACACTTGTCAGGCCTCATTTAGAATATACCGCTAGCATATGGGATCCGTACGCGGAAGGTTTGATGAAAGAATTAGAGCGCGTGCAAAGGAGATCCGCTAGGTTTGTTAAAGGCCGTTATGATAATTTTATAAGTGTTACGAGTTTAATAGAAGAACTAGGATGGGAATTACTATCAGAACGCAGGTTAAAATTTAGGTTAAACCTTTTAAGTAAATTCGAAACCGATTTGTTCACAGATGACTTTAGATATATATTAAGAACCCCTGCGTATTATGCTAGGTTTGGCCATATTAACAAAATTAGAGAGATAGATTGTCGTACCGATAGATTTTAAATGTCATTTTTCCCGCGCACTATAAGAGAGAACAATAGGCAACGTAGCAAAAGGGATAGGTAGGTGAAACATAGTTAGAATAGTCTGTAGTGCATGATGCATGTAATAACTACCAATAATCCCTTCCTTATTATGTAGATTTTAACCTGTACTATACCGTAGTAACTAATATTCTATTGTAATAACTACTGCAATTACTTGCAATAACTAATAATCTACTGTAGTAACTAATAAACTATGACCCTATTTTCTAGCATGTCTACATTATATATCCTACTTACATGGCAATAGTGCATGTTTGGTGATCTTCACCCCCTGCCACACACCCTCGTGGTGGCTCGCAGGGTATTACGTAGATGAAGATGTAGAAGAGATGCAGCGTTTTTTATATCTTGTGTTTTCACAGCGAATGAACTGCGTGGAGAGTAAGACGTGAATAATGGAATTCAAGCAAAGTAGTGTACTCTATTGTGTCATCAGGAAAATAGGCATTTCCTTTAACAGTCTACTGAGCGGCGAAACAGATGCGTAACGGAAATAAAAACTGCTCTTGGCAACCTCAAGGGCAACCGTTTTTGCAGTGAAAATTCACCGATGGTTGAGTTACTTTTAATATGGCCGAACTTGATTTGCATTATTGCAATCAGAAGTATCCAAACTTGGATTTTACGAGGAATGCCCTGTAGTTTTACTCTTTTTCATGTAGTTATTAGTTTTAAGTATTTTGCCATATCTGTACGTCACTCCGAATAATGGAAATATTTTCCAAAATTATGGTATTTTTATCATTTTTCCATCATATCCGTTAGTCCGCGAAGTTATTTTTTCATGTCTTGAAGTTATCGCCATTTCTATAGAGGTAGTTGTGCAAATGAGGACTATTTTAGCTATAACATTGTCTTAACTGAGCTGCATCATAGGAATGAGTACCCAGCGATTTCCAGTACTGCGTAAAGATGTGAATTTGTGTGTGGTGCCATCTGTTGGCCACATCTATGAACTACGTCCGCGATTCACTAAAGCCGTCTCCTAATTCGTTAGACATTAGGGAGGATGCGGTTAGCTACCTAAATATTTAGAGGCCTTTCGCTAAGGGAGCTTGATTTGGGACATCCTTCGCTAGTGTTGCCGTCTACCGAGCGGGAAAAGAAATGGAAAACATATGGGTAATTTATAAAGGACTGAATGAAACAAATGAAACTTGAAATTAAGACATTTTTATCGCCTGTGGCTACCTTCGTATGCGTTGTGAGGTTTGGAAAGTGAAATAACATTTTTTCATCCATTTCGTTGTTTGGAGATTCGTTAGTTTTTAGTTTTCGGGGTATTTAAGTTTCTGTGGGTGTTCTGGGATTTAAATTCGTTTTTTTTTTAAGTGTACTAAGTAGAGTTTTTCTTTTGTAGTCGGGTGTTGGGTTGCGAAATATTAGATATTTTTTTCAATTACAGACAAAATACTTGCCGGCCATGTTTGCCACTTTTCAACTACTTCCTTGTGTACGAGTTTCCTTGTCCGACGCATGCAGCGCTTTGCATGGTGGAAAATTCAATATGAAGGCGGATTTAGGATGAACTCCATCTACCCTAAATTTCACCCCCGAGAAAGGCACCTAAATCCGCTTCCCCATGATGCCTAACGAATTGGGACACACTTCAAGATGGCGTCCTCCATAAATCTTCCGATTTAGCTGCCTAAATGGCGAATTGGGACACGGCATAAGTCCGTGTAGGGAATGCACGATGGAACTTCTTCAACGAGCAAACGACATATCACGTCATAAAGCTGCTGATTCTTTCCCCCGGGTGGCAACCGAGCTAGGTAAATGTCCGCTTCCGTCACACACCTTTCAAACATTTATTCCCGGAAATTGGTGATCTTAAGGATAATGACTGTGACATAGTTTAGTTCTTGAAGAATCACAGTACAAAAAAAAGTTACAGCAAAGTTGTTAAGCCACAGGTTTTTGAGATATTCACGTTAGAAAATGACCAATTTTCGTCGTTTTTCTGACTTTTTCGACGCCATTTTCTCAGTTTCGCGAAAGCTCCGACAGAGGGATATTTCTAACTTCACCTCTACAATATACACTATATACGTCTCTACATGCCTGCACCACCTATTTCCACCCTTCTAATCACCAACCGTCTCGAGGGAGATTTTTTTCTAGAAAATATACGTCTCTACATGCCCACACCTCATATTTCCACCCTTCTAATCACCAACCGTCTCGAGGGAAATTTTTTTCTAGAAAATATACGTCTCTACATGTCTACACCTCATATTTCCAACCTTGTAATCACCAACCGTCTCGAGGGAGATTTTTTTCTAGAAAATATGTCTCTACATGCCTACACCTCATATTTCCACCCTTCTAATCACCAACCGTCTCGAGGGAGATTTTTTTCAAGAAAATATACGTAAATAACATGGAACGGGCGATGTTAGTAGGTAAACGCAACTCAGCGACTGTCGCGCCACGCTGCGATCAAATTTGGAAACAGTGCAATGGCGCCCGGGAAAAACGTCACCTCAAGCTTTAAAAATTTCCTACTTATCGTACATTACTTATTCACCCAAAATAATATTATCACTAGATACCGGCATCTTTCTAGTTTTTGTCACATTAATTTCGCGGCGATACGCTATGTGAAAAGGGTCGAAAACAATTTTTGAAAGGTGTGTGACGGAAGCGGACATTTACCCCGAGCTAAAAGAAATTCAAAATATAAGGCGCCAAAATTGTGTATATTTGACGTCGCTGGATAAACTTTCGTTCGTCCCTTTTATGTTGCCTCAGTAATCAGCATCGGCTTTCAAGAAATAACTGGCGGTAGAATGAGGGCAATCACAGCACTACGAGTGTAAGTGGCCAATCAGAGGAAGTAAATATATCAAGGGAAGAAGGACGAGGAAGGTGGTCCCTTATTAAAGGTATTCAGAGAGACCTTTTTAGGGAGTCTTATTTTGGTATACATTCGTAACGCACGGCGTAATGAAGTGGGTGTAGTTGCATCTTTGAATCCAGTAATGCGACTATGCGCGATTTAAAAAATTTCGCCATATTTCTCCTTAACAATGCCGTTAATCAATCTCATTGTTGTCCTTTTCCGTTCGCCCATGGAAGATCTCACGAAACGTGTGTGACAGTTTTTGGGAATTAGGGGAAAAATCCTCATGGGTCACAATAAGTTAGTGCGAAGGGAAAAATTTTGTGCTCTAGACAGTGAAGTAACGTCACCATTTGCGGCCGCATTGTTTTTCTACGTGCTCATTTCTGTATGGAAGGCGTCAGCCATGGTTAACTAGGCTCCTTTGCGACTGTGTGAGTCAAAACAAATGTTGAATTCCAACTTTTTCAAATGGCTTTGAAAATACTGCTTTCGTGGATGCAATGCGTATGGTATTGAAAACCATAATTAAGGCAAAAACTGGTAATTATTCCGTGAATATAATTTCAATCAACGATTTTTATAAAGACATAGACGCCGATTGCAGCGCCATTTCTATGGAATTACTATATTTTTACTTCAATTTTCGCTGTAATGAGCTTATAACTCATATAATTAGCCTGTAAGATGAATCTATCAAATTTTTAAGCAATTTTCCGAGAGTTTTCGCGTCGAAAGGTAGTCCGAGCGAGATAGTTCCCTAGTCATAATAGAGACCATATTTGAACCATGCGTTTTAATTTTACCAGCTGTAGGACACATGAATTAAATCTTGCCTAACTAATGGTGCATTAATATATTTTTATATGACAGAAATGGTAAGTAATTAAATGATAATATCTAAATAGGTATTTAGCTTGAATCATTTTTTTCGCGCGGTGCGTTTGAAACTCCTTCACAACGGAAGGTTTATTGTGATACCCAAGAACCTATTGCGGTGACAATATGATTAATTTTCAAAAATAGTTGAGAAAACAAACAAACTGGACGCTGTTAGTTTTTATTACGGCATCTAAGTGTTAGAAATTCCTAATTTTGAAAATTATGTCTCTCTGGAGTGCATACGAGTACCATTTCCCATGTAAAAGGGCTGGTATTTGTTGGCAAGTAACTCTGAAAGTAATGCGGTAATAGGTTGAATTTTGATGTCATTTAAAGGGTGAGATATTTTTCTTTAAAATGAGACCAAATTCATTCACTTCTAGTTAAAATGATATTTCGGTCCATCTACCTTAAGAGCAGTTTTTCATGAAAAACTTTTTCGGAATATTTCGCTGGCGCTCATTGTTCCATTAATCGTCGTTATTATTCGCTAATATCGTCCAATCTGTGCGAACATGAAAACCTGGAATAGGGAGGTAACAATATTATAGGTATCTTGTAGAACTTAGTGTGTTTGGCAATGGAATGTAATTATTTCGAAAGTCTTTGATCGCCTAATCGCTTTAATGTTGATACGTGCTTATTTCTTTATTAAATGTATATGTCATCCACTCTTGCATGTGATTTTTTTTGCCGGACGCTTCTGTTGGCCCTGTATGTTCCTGGAATCCCAATAGGCTGCTAAGCCTGTCATCAGGTTTTCCAGGGACTGGACCAATAGAACTTGACATACAACCATGCCCTGGGTGGTGAAAAACCTACCCAGGCGGGACTTAAGGCTGGGACACAATCAACGTGTACGTGTAACGTGAGCCGTTAACGGGAATACGCGAAAAGATGGCTGACGGGAAAGTATAGCGAACGGACATAATCAACGTGTACGCGAGAGATGGGCAACTTTTATCTCTTCCCGTGTCCCGTACACGGAAAACCAATCAGAATAGTCCTGAGAATCCGGGAATGGGAGCCATCTGTCGGCAGATACATCCGACTGTTGAAGATTGCTCTTGGCTAAGACAACTTATTTACTTTCACACTTGTTTACACCTGATCTCTTAGCTGGGCCTGCGTTAGTCAATTGTTACTCCGGGCCGCGTTAACGTCGATTGTGTCCGCTGACTTGCTTTCCCCGTCTCCCGTTGACGTCTCGCGTCACACGTACACGTTGATTGTGTCCCTGCCTTTACTTAGTAACCTGAGAATCCGGGAATGGTCTTAGTAACTTAGTAAAGGCGGACCCGCGACCCTCAGTTTAGCTTTCGAGGACTTTACCCCGCCGCCACCCGGGTAATTTGAGCTTGAAAAAAATGCTTGTGTTGTCACCGTTAAAGTTGGCCGTTTTTAAATATCACAAAACCTTTATTAAGCGACCAACACCCATGGACCATGAGGTGATGGCCTATTTAGGAGGTGCCCGCTGAAGTGAGGGAAGATTCACTCTGCTTATACGTATGGGAAATTCATTCCGTTCCCGAATAAATCGGCCGTTCATAGAGGTGGTCGCGGAGGCAGGTTTCACCGTACGTCACATTTCTGAAAGGGTCTTTATTTGGTTGAAATGTTATCGATACATAAATATTATCAGTACTTTTATTCCCTGTGTAGTGTATTCAATAATTATTTACAATTTATTATTAGTATTTCTATTTTTCTATTCATGTCATTAATTTTTCTCTCTTTTTCTTTTCTTTTAGCACCGGAAAACGGCTTGGATCAAATGCCCTAGCGAGGTAAAAACCACCACTAGTCATCCTTTTGACTGCTGTACTCTGTATGTTGCTTCATTTTTATGTCATATATTTATAGAATTAGAGTTCCAGTTTATTAGAATTTCTTATGTAAGAGTATTGGAACTAAATTTGTGGAAACGATAAATATCTATATTCGTGAAAACAAGACTGATGGTGAAAAAAAAATGATGGGATGACGTGCTGAACCCTTGATCGGTGTTCAGTTAATGTCTGGAAACGTTACCAGTTGTCTTTACTCTTCTTCAAGATGAATATAGTTTTAATTTAATTGATTGGTGATAAATAAGCGAGTCTCCATTTGGTACATTGCATATCATGCCAGAAGGAAATTTATTTGTATATATTTACTATTTTACTCATAATGTGTTTGACTTACTGGTGATGAAGAGTTATTTACCAAGTTCTTATGCAAATTGCTGTCTATTTTATTTTTAGATTTGCAAAAAGTAGAGGAACGGTAAACCGATATGTCTGAAGGCATATCTTTTGTGTGTCGATTATTCGAGTATTTTATGAGAGAAACTCGATATGCTATTTGTGTCGATAATTGTATTGTAGCTTTGTAATTGCGGTAGGCTTAATGAAAAACTAAGGAAAATGTAAAAGCCAACTTCAAATCCAAGTTAGTGTTGCCTTTTGCGAGACTTTCCATTGCCTTACCGATCATGGCGTTGTTCCAAGGGATTTAGTTAGTTACCTGAGTTAATTTTAGAAAAAGAATTACCGTAGGGTTGGATCAAATGGTAATTACCGCAAAATTAGTGAAACAGTGTTCTGGCCAATTATTTGTGACGCATATCGACGGTCATTTGTTGATTTTTCATCGGCATTCCGGGAAGGAAAAAAAATAATAAATATTTCCGGGAGATGTGACAGACAAACCACAAGAGTTATGACTCTGCCAGTCAGCTAAAGCCGGTATCGATTTAAAAAAACACGATATACGATTAGCATATGTCACAAATTATTTATTATGTGAACGGACGGTGTCCGATACGCGGTAATTTTATTTCTTCCGCTCAATCTGATTCGTTATTTAATCATGATAATTACTCACATCATCCGCCTCTGATATTATGACCGATTTTTTTATTGCAATAGCAATTTGTCAAATGATCGAACAATGACAAATATTTCTTTATTATTCACAGCTCTCTCTAGTCATGAATATTTTGAAGGAATACACTTAAATAAACTACAATAAAAATATAAATTTTGTACCCATTACACAGAATAATTTTAAAATGGTTAAAGAACAAAAAGCATGCCGTACCAATAACTAACTTATTCATTATAAAATACCATATTAAACAAACAAAGCAAAAACTATCTTTGTTAAAAAAATAGAAATGCAAACAAGACCGTGGAAGCAAAATAATAGCTCTTTATTTGTATTTGTTTATAAATAACATTCCCACAACTAATGCTTTATTTCATAATGCCTGTTTTTGATTACAAGTTTTTTTTGTTACTTTCATAATCTGAAAAGTCAAAAAACACAGAACAATTGTTTATTTATTTCACAGAACACATCAATTGAAAAACCCAAGGAAGATAAATACAGTGGTCAATGGGGGAAATCTTTATCTTCTTCTTTATATATATAATTCTTCTGTACGTGTGTAATTCACTTAACTCCTCCTAAACGACTGGACCGATTTTGATGAAATTTTGTGTGTGTATTTGAGTGGGTCCCTGGATGGTTTAGATTTACAATTGGACCCGGTAGGTGGCGCTGCGATCGGGTTCTAGGAAAATGTTTTGACGACATTTTTGTGGCGACCGTAAATGGTGCCATCATCTTCTATATTAGATAAATATTTCTCGGGTTTGGCACCGGGTAAGGCTGTTTAAGGCCTTACCCGGTGCCAAACCCGAGAAATATTTATCTATAGTATTCGCCGGGAAAGCCTACGATCTTTTATCTTCTATATTGTTGCCAAGGAGGCCTTGCTGATTTGTTGATGTTTATGTAACTAAGTCAGAGGACTCATACTGTAGTGGACATTGAATAAGGCTCCAATAAATTGATCTGATAAGCGTGGAGATCTCCTCACTTATCCATCTCCACATTGGTGACCCCGACAAGGAGAATAAATAGTCAACATTTGGTGAAAATGGTTTTGCCGCGAGACGACGAGCTTCAACGCTTACGTGAAGAAAACGCCCAGCTCCATCAGCAACAAAATTATTCTGATTCAAGACGCAGCCACACAGACACCGAGCAGAACCCACCTGCGGTTCGTCGCATCGCCGTGAAACTACCACCATTTTGGCCCGAGAAACCGAGTCTTTGGTTTTCCCAGGTGGAACTTCAGTTCGTGCTTTCGGATATCATCAGCGGGGTAACGAAGTTCCATTACGTTGCCTCACATTTAGATTCTCACGTGGCCTGTGAGTTTGAGGACATAATCACGAATCCTCCGTCTCATAATGCTTATTCGACTCTACGATGATAATGCTTATTCGACTCTACGATCGAAGGTTATAGAACGTCTGTCAGCCTCTGGGGAGCAGTGCGTTCGCCAGTTACTGTCAGTCGAGGACCTCGACGATCGCAAGCCTAGGAGTTACCCCTAGACAAGCTGTCGAAGCTCGCTGACAAGATCATCGAGGTGTCAACACCTCATATGGCCGTCCATGCCGTTTCTCCCAACGGCATATCGACGGATGATGAGCTGTACCCAGCCATCGAGGATTTGTCAAGACAAGTCGCGGAGCTGACGGTTTCACAAGGTCGCGCGATCGTCGGTAGCCAAAATCGAGAAACCCGTCGCCCTCTCGAGGTTGTAGATGGTGTTGGTACCATTACCCCAAAAGTTCACCCCTCATTCTCTCCCCCAATATTTTTAAAGGGAAAAAATCATAAGTTTATGAATAATTTACTGTTGAAACCTTCTGAGATATTCATGAATTGACATCTGAGGATAATTTATGGTTATGTTTGTGTACCATAGGTGGCGCTGATGTCGAATTCTGTGGTATTTGACGTACACATCAATGCATGCGCAAGTCGTCGCACTTGCGTTGTAGCTTGGCGTTGTTTTGACGAAACGAAAAGATTGAAATGTCAAACTCAATGTCATATGTCACTTAGTATGTAGTTTATCGAAAATACGAATATCGAAAAAGCGTTTGCTGAACCTGCTAATTGCTGGCAAGCCAACGTTTGGGTAGGATAACGTCTGTCGGGTCCGCTAGTCTTTATATATATAATTCTTCTGTACGTGTGTATGTCACTGAACTCCTCCTAAACGACTGGACCGATTTTGATGAAATGTTTGTGTGAGATTTTGAGAACAAAATTTGAGTGAGTCCCTGGATGGTTTCGATTCACAAATGGACCCGGTGGGTGTCGCTGCGATCGGGTTCTAGGAAATTTTTCTTGACTAATTTTGTTTAGATTTTTCGCATATCAGAGCATATAACCAACCCCAAAATTTAACCACCCCCCCAATATTTTTAAAATGAAAAAATCATAAGTTCATGAATAATTGACCGTTGAAACCTGAGAAGTTCATGAATAATTGACTAGATATGAACATCTATGAACCTAGCCTTAATCGACGGATTAATTCATGGTCCTAATGGCAAAAAGCTAAGCTATTGTCGCTCCTCTTCGACTGAAGTCATCTTTCTTCTGTTCTTGAATCCAGCAATTATATTTCCTCTTTCTGTGTAGAGAATAGATTAGTACACAAACATGAAGGAAGTTCAAGTAAAAAATAATTAACTCATACCTATGAAATAACAATATGCACGCACTCACACACACAGTCACAAAAATTATTTTGGTACCACGATCAGTTTGATACCACCATTAGTTTGGTATTTCATGCCTAATACCTTGGCATTTATCATACCTATTATTAATGTTCTGTATACCTTGAGCTCAGGTTCATTTCTGTGGAATGCCATGGACTTTTTGTTTGTACAACAGTACCTACTCTCGTATATATTAGCGCGAAGATTTTTCTTTGCTATATTTTTCGTGAATTTTATATACGTTTTACCAATTGATTTGCACATCGTATTCACCTTCCCAATCCCTCTGTGAGCTCACTTTTTGTACCATGATATAGTTTATCTCAACTCACAACACCAATAGTAGTAACTTATTTCAGGGGATTCTGCCCAGTACCACCAGATTATTTTTGCGAAGGACTGGTATTGTTATTTCCGGCATGTAGGGGAATATGGCCGATTCATGTTGCTTTCCATCTTTTAATTGTCTCAAACAAACATGGCGCCTCCCCTATCCTACTTATCACTTCACTGTTGGTGACTGCCTACCTAGGGAATCTTCGGCATTATACGGTAGCACCACATTTCTAATTCATCCTCCTCTAGTTTGTTTTTTCACTAGTTGTTTATCATCTTACAGACGTTCTATAAGCTTCGATCGTAGAGTCGAATAAGCATTATGATCGTAGAGTCGAATAAGCATTATGAGACGGAGGATTCGTGATTATGTCCTCAAACTCACAGGCCACGTGAGAATCTAAATGTGAGGCAACGTAATGGAACTTAGTGTACTTTTCTCGGGCTCGCCACCGGGTAAGATAGTTATAGGCAGCCGACGTTTCGGGTTCCGACTCGTTACCCATTCTCAAGGCTACTGATGCGAGCTTGAAAAGACTGTTTACTTGGGCGCTAGGCGGGACGGGATTGGTCGAGCCCCGATTGTTGTGGTGGAGGAAAAGTGTTAAATCGTAATGGAACTTCGTTACCTCGCTGGTGACATCCGACAGCACGAACTGAAGTTCCACCTGGGAAAACCAAAGACTCGGTTTCTCGGGCCAAAATGGTGGTAGTTTCACGGCGATGCGACGAACCGCAGGTGGGTTCTGCTCGGTGTCTGTGTGGCTGCGTCTTGAATCAGAATCACTTTGTTGCTGATGGAGCTGTGCGTTTTCTTCACGTAAGCGTTGAAGCTCGTCGTCTCGCGGCAAAACCATTTTCACCAAATGTTGACTATTTATTCTCCTTGTCGGGGTCACCAATGTGGAGATGGATAAGTGAGGAGATCTCCACGCTTATCAGATGAATTTATTAGAGCCTTATTCAATGTCCACTACAGTATGAGTCCTCTGACTTAGTTACATAAACATCAACAAATCAGCAAGGCCTCCTTGGCAACAATATAGAAGATGATGGCACCATTTACGGTCGCCACAAAAATGTTGTCAAAACATTTTCCTAGAACGCTACATGAATCTTTTCTCAACATTTTGATCTTTTGGGACTCGTTCGTGAGTAGATACGCCGACTACAGACGTGGTTATAGCATGTAACTTGCGAGCATAATAGCCAAAGTTCGAAGAACGATAATGGCCTTACCAGAATGATGGACTTTTCTTGCTCTTCTGTCTGATCACCATTCGGTAAAATGCCTTCGACTTTTCCCCGTGAGTGCTGAGAACAAATGTAACACTTGTAATAATATTTCCACTCTGATATTTACACATCCCGACCTTTTTCAAATCCCTTTGCGTCAATCAATGAATTTCATTTATGCAACGCATACCAATTCGCTCACTAGAACGTTTGTATAATGCTCTCGTTTACACATTCACTTGATCATCACGATGAATGGCAAGAGATTGAACACTGTATCGGGTTATAAGCACTTCAAGACACCAGGAAACTTGTTTGTTTCTCTCAGTTAGTTCACCTATGCCAGTTAACCACACATTCACAAACACCTGGACCAGTGCACGATCCTTGTGACGCCGGTGAACATATGAATATTCCGAGTAAACACTGCTGCGAATTTTATCTTTACGACAGTTGTGGAATCGTTATTCTTCACCCGAATCAGCCAATAATAATATATACTCCATGAAATGTTTTAAACTGGAAGGAAAAGCAAATGCTTGTCCTCGTAGAAGACGTCTTGCTCAATCGAGCTTAGTCAGCATGTTTCTCAATGATGTCAACCACCAACGTACTCCCTGCGGCTCCCTTAGGGCTTTACGGGTGGCAGTTTCACATTAGTGCTACCTGAGAGTCCGGTTATATGACGCTCGGTAGCAGTCTTTTCACGGGACGTATTGCAATGCATGGATATTTTCTACCAGGGTGAAAGATATTTCTGCTCATGAAATGAGATCCCTTTGACCTGTATGCCCCTTTCAGTCCAACAAAAACAGCTGTGTACAACTGGGTAAATTGAATCTTGGTAAATCGGTGATACGAATACTTTATTTCCTGGTATTGGATTTTGGCATGGTAAGTTTAATGTTTGTCATATACTTTTCAATAAAACATGAGGCTAATGATGTATATCGAGAATTTTCTCTGCTGCTCTAATTTCATTCCTCCTACATAGTGTAACCTTGCTGTTCTTTACTACGATGTGCAATGGGTTGCCAAATCATGTAGTATCGATACCTTGAGCATATAATACACCAAAACGTGCATGCAAATTGTGGTATCTACCTAGTGTATTAGCTAGAAACACTAGACATGAATCTGTGATCGGTTCTTTGCAGAAGTAATTAGTTTGGTTGGTAAAGAGATAGTTGTTTTCGATTCAGTTCAGAGTGTTCTGTTTTTATTAGCGACGTCAACGTAAGCATGAAACGTAAAAATTTGAAATGTACATTCATTATGCTAAAATTCATCGATGCCCTTTGGGTCAGCAGTTCAGGGGCCTTATTCTGTAACTCGAAGCTCCGGAGCTAACAAGCGAAAAGAGCTTAAATGAGCTCCAAGTTCCCGATCGTATTCTGCAACTCGGAGAAAGAGCTAGCAGCTATCTCCAGGAGCCCATTTGGCCATTCTAGCTCCAATTCCTATTCTGTAGAGCGCCACAAACCCCTTTCTGGCGCTCCAAAAGTCTCTAACAGAATAAGCCTCACGAAGATCCACGTCGGATTACCCCGATAAATCTCCTCCCCATGCAGCTGGTTGCTCATATAGTTAGTGATAAGGTAGTTCACTACACTCCCAAGTAAAAATTCGAGTGTATGTGGCTATTAAAAGAATTATTTCATTGAATTGGTCAACCTGTTAACGCTACGATTCAGCCCGTCTGATTCAGCCCGCCCGCCCCTACTTGCTTGCCTACTCTCCGTGAATTTTAGCCTTCTCGCTACCATTGGAAGTCAAATAATGGCAGGAAAATAAATCTTAAGATATTACCTTTGGATTAGGCACTCTTTTAAACTTATGAATCGACACGTTTGCTGCCCAGATTCGCATTATTTCACCCCTGTGGCCTTGACTTTGACCTCTCTGGAGTCAAGGTCAATTTTATGAAATGTCGTTTTTACTCAACCAAATATGTGACATTTTTTTAGATTTGTACCAAATTTTATCTAAATATCACTATTGGAGGCGTCTTAAATTAAAGGTTACAAATGATTCACAAATTAAGGGACAGTATATTTGTGGTTGTGGAGTGAATGGTGTAAGAGGAAGGGTAATACAAAGAAAGCTAAGGGTGAATGTGGTGAAAGAGACTCTGTAGGGGAGGAATATTATGAGTCATACGAATGTCGGAGCGATTTTCATTTATTTGCAGATTTGCGTGAAAATTTTCATACGGGTACTCGTTGGTAATATGTATGGAAAACATCTAAAATTATTGCAAGTTACCGATTTTTTGTCGTGGAAATTTAATGCTATTTTAACACGTAGCGTTATGTCAGTTCAAATACATTTCGAAATAATTCGATGACTTATGTACAGATTGTTTTTTTAATCGCGGAAATATAACTTTCATATGATTAAATTGGTAGCTAACAATTATCAAACTATCATGTCTAGTTAAACATTCGTATTCGCATATAATTTTCGCCCTAGTCTAAAAATCCTCGCCGTAAACTCAGGAAATAAGAATTCTTTAATTGGGATGAAAATTTTGAATAATAATTCTTGCATTATTTATATTACAACCTATATAGTGATTCCCAACGTATAAATTGACGTCTTTACGTGAAGCGTGGACTGAGAATTTGTTTTCGACTTGCTTAAAAAGTTATAAAAATATGCATTCAATGGACTCACAATTCGCGCTCCTTAAACTTCTTAAAACCGCCGCCAATCACTTAAGAATCGGAGGGCATGTTTGAAGAAATGCATGAGTGTCCAAGAAGCGAAAGTGGCTTGCAAGTATGGGACATTTTGCTGCAAATTATTTAAGGCGTGACAGTTTCCTCGGCGCAACCGCAATAGGCAAGTTATTTGCCTTTAATAATTGGTCGTTCAATTCTAAGATTGACTGCAACCCTCCACCCTTCCCTATCTAATGCTAGTTCTCTTACGCCCTGGTATCTCTTCCTATGTACTTTCCCCTTTACTTGGTCCATGAACTTATTCCTGGGTCTTCCTCTGGGGACTTTTCCCTCTATTTTACCTCTCAGTTATGTTCTTCACAAATCCATTGTGTCTCAGGGTGTGTCCAATCTGGTCCTTCTTTTCTGTATGGTGTTCCATATGGTCCTTTCTTCGTCTACTCTTCTGTAAAATTCATCAATTCTTATTTTGTCCATCCACTTTATCTTCAACATCCTCCCCCAGCACCAGATATCGAAGACTTCTCTTCTGGTATGAAAAGAGAACTCGCTTTGTACTTTCCACACTGTTTGATTCTCTCCGACTATGGTTTCGACAAATTTATGTCATTATCAAGATACGAGAGAGAATAAATCAGTGTGGAAAGTGCAAAGCGGGGTCTCTTTTCATGTGTCGCTGTTCCACAAAGTGAAGCCTGAAACTGTAACTTGTGCTCTTCTGCTGTCTTTTCCCAGTGGTCAATGGTTCCGATCCATTGAGTGCCACGGTCCACACGAACGTTTGTACATGTTGTTTCTTAGATTTTAGTCCTATCTTCTTTAAACACAGCAGTTGTCTTTTAACACCATTTGTCTTTCGTCAGCAGTTGTCTTTATCTGCCTCTACCCACCCCAAAATGTAATGTTGTGATAAATGATTGGAAATGTAATGGAATGATAAATTTCATTGCCATAGCATCGTGCTCCTTTTGCCAAAATGCTACCTGACTTATGATATCCAACGGGTGTGCTTCGCATCGCCATTCCACGGCGAAATTTCACTGCCCCCTGTTTTCTGCTGTTTATTTCCCTTGCTTATCCGGTTAAGGAAACGAGTCGTCTATGTCGTAATCCATTTTGCTTCCCTCCATTTTTCCCTCTCTCTCTCTTCTATTCCTTCGACACCAAATGTCAACCTCCCCGATTTTTTGGATTCGATGTATTCCTGGCCCGATTCCAAAGTCCTAAGATAATACTCGTGTGCCTAGGAAGCCCTCACGCTTGCCTTCAGTTGCATGGACTGTCATCGTCTAATCAAATTAACTTGTGTGTATGTGTGTGTGTTTGTGGGCATTATTTCCAAGCTTTGCGCGTGCTGACCACGACTGTTTTTTTTGTGACTAAATTCATTAAAACGCGCGTGAAAGTTAGAGAAGTTAGTTTGGTTGGTACTGCCTTTTCCGCATAACAGATTAAAAATGCACTAGAAATACTCTTAGGCATTTTAGACAGAATTGAAGAGAATGAAAGTAACTTCGTTCAAGGTGTATGCATGTTCGTTTCTTTGTAAGGCTTAGCGTCCTTTTTTTCACTGTGATATCAAAGGCACAAAGTGTTTTATCAAGGCACGGACAGCCTTTGCTTCATACTTTCTGCTTCATAAGGCCCAAAATGCGTATGGAAAATTACTTTGCTAATTATATTATGAGAAATTTAGAGTATCAATTGACTCCGCATAACATTCCATTTACTTGAAAGGTATTTATTTTAAGATTTAACCAAAAAAATTAACAAAATACAAAGAAAAGCAGCACGCTTCGTCAAAAGCTGCTACGAACGAACATATAGTGTTACACAACTGTTAGAGGGATTAAGGTGGGAGCCCCTTGAGACTCGGAGGCTACACGCTAGGCTTAGGCTGCTTGATAAATTCAGAACTGATATTTTTCAGAGCAACGCAGAGAATATTAACATGACGCCTCACTACATTTCTAGGTCTGACAGACGCGATAAAATGAGAGAGATACTCTGCCGAACAGATAGTTACAAAAAAACTCGTTCTTTCTGCTCACAATAAGCGATCACAATAGAAACTGAGCTCCCCCAATTACACTCTCATAGGACATATCACCATTTCACCTCCCAGGCTTTTACATATTTACACGGCTGGTGACCTCCCACCCCCTGCCACACGCCCAAGCGGCGGCTCGCGGGGTAGTATGTAGATGTAGAAGATAAAGTAGTCAAGCTAATGTCTATGAGATACACAAAACAATATGGAAAGTACTAAGAAAACTACTAAGAAAAAATATTTATATAAAATCTTTGATCAAAAGTCTGCCAAATGTTAAGCGAGCAACTTTAGTACGAGTAAATAAACAATAAAAATAGGAGAAATATAAATGAATAGAAAATTTAAAATGCCTTGAGCAAAATTTTAGACTAAAATAATTACTGTGTTTAATACAATATGTAATTATTAAAATTGACTATTATTTCTATAAACATTTGAAACCATAAAATCGTTTCAACTAGAAATAAGCAAACCTTTCGAGACAGTGAGAATAAAAAACAGTCAATTAATGGGTGGATATCTATCATTGCAATTTGAATGATAAGGAAAATACATAGAAAATACAGGCAGGTACTGCCTTTTCCGCAAAACAGATTAAAAATGCACTAGAAATCCTTTTAGACAGAATTAAAGAGAATGAGAGTAACTTCTATCAAGGTGTATGTATGTCCGTATCTAACCCTATCTAACCCTAAATCTATTTTCCGCTTAACAGATTAAAAATGCACAGGAATACTATTAGGCATTTTAGACAGAATTAAAGAGAATGAAATTAACTTCTATCAAGGTGTATGTATGTCCGTATCTTTGTAAGGCACCACGTCTTTTTTTCACCGAGATGTCATACGCACAAAGCGATTAACCAAGACACGGCATCGCACCTGACGCTCCGTAAAACAGCACATGTCAGTACCTGACGATCATGATTCACTATACCTGGTGAAACGCGTTGTAGTACTGAGAATTTTTGTTGTAAATAATGCTTTGTGTCCTTCAGTGAAATGTGCGAACGAGGAAATTAAATATTCTCTGTATGGTAATATAATCCTCTCAGAATTGTCGTGAAGCGCTATAATTCAAGGGATTCGATAGCGGAGAAAGTACATTGCCTAGAAAGTAGAGAAAGGAAATTTTCTCCGTCTATATTAAGGAGACAGTCTCAAATGACTACGTACTATGTTGACACAAAATACGAAATCGTGTGATTCTGCCAGACCATAATTTGCGGCTCTAGGTTTACGAATAGGTCAATGCCGAAACGGGGTTTTCTCCACCCGTCCTATTATCTATTCTCAACGGCACAAATGGCTTTGGCTCCCTCAAAAATAACAATATATTGCTATTTTTTGCGTCTCCAATTTGCAATAGTTTCTCATTCCACCGGAATCCCTCTATAACTCGTTGGGCGAATGTAGATTGCTGGCCGTCGCTGATTTTTGCACTACTTCCTGTTCACCGAGCAATATGAACGTTGATTCCATTGATTTTCATTTCATAATATATGGCGTGGGTGGTACCAAAGTGGATGGGCGAATGGAATGGGGAATGCCATTAGGAGAGCGTCCATAACCAGTGGAGTCATGATACCTGTTAAATTAAAAAAGTCTCAATTTTATCAAATATCTGGGTTAACTCATAGATGAAAATCTAAATTGGAAACTCCAATTATATAAACTTAAACAAGAGAAGATTTCTATGTTAAGAAAATTTTTTCTATTACGTTACTTGTGTCCATTATCGGTTATTCGCTCTGTTTATTTTGCGTTGGCAAATTCTAGGTTGCAATATGGCATAACTTGTTGGGGTGGAACCTATGCCTCAAATATCCATCCATTATGTATTGCGCAAAAGAAGATGATAATAATAATTTTGCACAAAGGTTAATCAGAGCGTTCTTTTACTCTATTTAAAGAGTTAGATATTTAGTTACCCTTGAGGCATCTCTTTGTTTAAAAGGTTTTATAGATTTTTTAATAATAGAGGGGGAAATAGAATAGAGCCGAGAGAATATGTAAAAAAGGTACGAGGAAAATTTGGTACTAGTACACCAAAGCGTAACAAGCAAAATTTTAAACAATCTTCCAAATATCTTGCCCCAAAATTGTTTTGTTCACTACCATTTAAAATTTAAAAAAAATGTGCCTCTATAGCTTTATTCTTAAGAAAGTGAAATTATGGCTATTTTCTAAAGAAGATATTGAAAATTTATTGAAATAGCGTGCTTGAATATATATTGTATTTGATTTTTATGTATGATTATGTTATGCTGAATATATTTTTATAAGTTTTTGTGGCAAAGTATTGTTTTCTTTTTATTTCATTTATATAATTGTGAATTTTTTTATTATTCTTTATTAATCTTCTGGACTCATGAATATTGTATTAAAGCGATTTGCTGGGATGTGTGTAAATTTTTAATATGATCAGAAATAAGTGTCTGCCTCTCTTAATATAATTTGATGGTAACCCCAAAACGGGATATTATCTGCTGGGATACTTATTCTACATTCGATTTGGAAATTGAAATATTGTTTAATTTGTGTCACTACTGGTGGAATAAATTTTTATTATTATTATCATTATTATATTATTGATTTGCATGAGTCGTTGCCGTCTCGACTATATCAACACCAAATGCATCTTTTTATTTTAAAAATTGCTCCTACAACTACAACCCGCGACAAATACCCCAGAATCAGTCGCAATATCTCGACGAAATGTTAAATAAAATCAAATAATCGATTGGTTAATCGAAACTGGATCATCACTTTAGGTTTATAGGGCCAATTTTTTTTCAACATGTAATTATTTTTATGCAAAATTTATACAGGCAAAAGAGTTAAATATTATCGATTAAAACAAACAAAAATATTTAAATAAATAGGAATACTGGAAGACATGGTTGAAATGCCCTCGACTCTGAAAATCGAGAATAGTCATAGCATATTTTTGACAACCGCAGGTATAAATGAGCGATTTTTTCCCTACATATTGTAATTTTTACACAAAAGATAGACGGGCAAAAAATCACACGCTAGTTGATTTTTTCCCTAAACTTTCGCATTTTACCTTTTTATGAATACAATGAGCGTGAGCATTGGCCTGATTCCTATAAACAAAATGCTTTCTGTACATTTAAGGAAAAATATAGCGTGAAAGAACTTCGAATCACTCAAAATTCCACAAGGCTGTGGATAGATTGACAGAAACAGCTTAAGTTATTTCGCCTTGTCGTAGATTTTGTCTCAAACTTAGTAGTAGTTATTCTTAGCTTTAAACTTCATTTATTAGTTCTTATTCAATTTTCGGACATATTTATTTGGGAAAGAACTTTTAAACGCATACATGTGATCAATTGCGTCAAAACTGATGACTTTTTTGCTCTGTTCTATATACTGGGAGTATGTGGGCAAACTGGAGACGGTTTCTGCTGAAAAAGTCATCAATTGGTCTTGTACCAGTCAAACGACGGACAAAATAAGAAATGATGAAGTGTATTGAAGAGTACAAGAGGAAAACACCGTACAGAAAAGAAGAGCCAGATCGATTGGACACACTCTGAGGCACAATGGGTTTAAGGAGAGCACAATTGATGGTAAAATATAGGGATAAGTCCCTAGATGAAGACCCATGGATGAGTTTATGGGCCAAATAAAGAGTAAAAGTCGTAGGAAGAGATACGAGGAGGTAAGGGAACTAGGATTAGACAGGAATGGGTTGAGGGCTGCAGTCAATCAATCATAGGATTGAACTACCAATGATGATGATGATGATCAGTCAAACGCTAAAAGTGTGTATAAACAATTGGTAGGTTCATTTTCTGTTAATTAGGAGGGTTCTGTAGGTTATGACTGCTGGATTGGGCTTAGACAGGGGGACTCTTCCTTGCATGAGAGATTTCATAACAAATCTGATCCACGGAACCAGACAGGAAGGTTACAGGTGGTTGTCCTACACCAATTAACATACGGCTCCTAACCATCCTGGCTGCGCCCATGACTGCCTGTATATATAATTTATCCTTAATAATTGTGACGGAAATCCCATTGGAAAGAACGGACACATAAATGGTGATGATCCTAATTTAAGGTATAACGTCAGTTTGAACCTCTTTTGGAATTCGCATATTTCTCAATGAATCGATAAAAACAATCTTACGAGCAAACGAACTCTATTAATGTATGCAACGTTGAGATCAAAAATTTTAGAGGTTTAAATCGAAATTCGTGGGCTTGGGAAGCGTTCTTCGAGTGCTTTTTACAGTCCGTTGAATTGGCCGTAAAATTGACAACCCCATGGTGCCATTCGTTTCCTCTCGAGAGGTCCGTTAAAAATCCCCATATCTTTGCTTCCTCTTTCGCTGTGGATCTTAACATCTTTTGATTAATTCCCCCCTTTCACAATAGTTAAGAATAACATTCCCCTTTGCCTATAAAAAATATTAACTAAAATCTGCAAACGGATATAATGTGCGTGTTCAAGAATCGATTTTAATTTGTGGCATTTAGTAATCTATTTGAGCGCCATAGAATGCATGAAAACAAATTACATGTTTACAGATCCTTAATAATATGTAGAACCTCATATTTTTCTGAATGGTAGTCCCAATAAACCACTAGATCAGAGATTTAGGAACTTTAACTCTTAAACGTTCATCTAGCCGGGAGTCGACCTCATTACCTGTGGATTGGCGGATCGGTGTTCCACCTGTCATGCTGATATAGTCAGTTAGTAAGGGTGTAAATGTTAATCTTAATAATAATCTATCTAATGTTATTCTTAATAATAACTGTAGATTGACATTTCGCGTCTTGTTATTTAGTGAAGCGTCATTAAAACAGAGTTCTGATAATTTATTTTCGACCAGAGATGTAAATATCTTTTCCACGACGTGTATCGTGGATGTTTTGTGAAACAATTGAATGTTTTTGTGCGATGTTTTCGTCGGATTCAATCTGGCATACTAGTTTCAATTGAGAGTTTATAAATGTTTGGGACTTCGTAGTTTTTTTCCGAAAAGCCGGAGAGCTTTTGTGCCGAATCTCCTACGATTGGAAGCTTTGTCATCGTGGCCCAGAAAAATTGGAAGAAAGAGTTCTTGAATAGTTGACAGAGCAGTTGAGAAGTGTTGCGTGACGTCACTCAGCGTGTGCGAACAGAGTAAACATACCTCGGTGTGCTTCAGTGAAGAATGTCGCGTGAACGTGAAATGTTCTTAAGTTTTCATGTGCAACTTTTTTTAATTTGGTGGACGAGAAATCTAAATTCATAGCCGTATTGTTATTTTTAATATTGTTCTTCATTTTTAAACACTTGACGTGGTAACATATTGTAATGATGTTTAGTTTGTGTGTCACCATTTTAACCAAGACATTTTTGTCTGGGAGTGTTGGAAGTATTGAAACTTTGATGAAAATGTCTGTGGGTCTCGGAATGAGTGTTTGGATGTGTTGGTAATGTGGTTATAATTTTTTTTAAGCGAATGAGAGTGTTGATCGATCATTGTTGCTATCTTAAATTTGGCTAATGTGCAGTTCGTTTGAGATATGAGTGAGTTCCGTAAGCGTTTTGATGTCAGCATTTTACTGATTCTCCCCTTTTTTGTCTCCACTCCACTTTTAGTCAGCTGTATCGCAGTTCCAGCTTCAACTCTTCGTCTTCCGGGCGTGGTAGTGGCAGCGGAGTGTCGGCCGGAGAAGGGAACTGCGATGAGATGCTATTCCCTGAAGACCCTTCCTCGCTTGAGGAAGGAGTCCTGGACCTCAACCACAAGGTTAGACACACTTGCATAACTTATATCGTAATCCTCTTTTCGATTCAATGATGTTCGTAACTATTGATTCACTGAAAATGACAATTACTTCCAATTTCTTCATTGTCGTGTGTGGCACCCTGGGAATTTGAGGAATTATCTGGTCTGATTGTTAGTCTATCTATTGTCCTCCCAAAATTGCTTCATTCTTTCACTGTGGTTCTTCCTCCTTACTTCTGCCCAATTGTTCCTTGTCCATTTTCTTGGTTTATCCAAGAATATTGTGATTCCACCAACCTTCCTTTGGAAAATCTCTTTACTTCATTATTTCATATTTACTTCATATTTTGTATCTTCCTTTATATACACTGCTACTGTGATATTCCCCTCTTTTTTTGCATGGATCTTCATTTTTCCTCTTCCTGAAAGTAACATCCTCTCTCCTCAACAAATGGAGGCTATTCCATGAGATTTTTCTTCTTTTCTCATCTGATTCTTCCATTTCCACTTTCTTGTCCAGTATTAATCATTCTGTACCTTTTTTAGTCCTGTCTTAGCAACTGTGGTGTAGTGTTTTTTCTTTTCTGAACAAACACTCATTTTAATGTATCTACTCTATACTAACCTGTATGCCAATTTGATTTTTCTGGCCCATCCTTTGATTCTTTTTTCCAAACCATTTGGTTGAACCCATTCCCCAGGATACCTAATTCCTTCTTATTACTTTAATGATAATCTACCGGTTAAGGTAGGTTTAATTGGAAGATATTAAGAAACTGAAAGATTTTTCTTGTTACAGGCCCCTGTCTCCTTACTTGATACCTTTCTTTAGTTTGGTATACACTGCATAACTCCTCATCCCATCCATGAAGGATATTCTTTTTTTCTCATTCCTTCCTTCTCGACATTCTACTCTGTATCATGGCCTTCAGCCCTCTTTCTTTGTCCAGCCACCTACTCTGCCACGTCCTAATTTCCTCCAGAAGTTTCTCCTCTTCACTCACTAACCCAAGCACTTTTGTATTTCATCTTTCTTGCCATCCACAGGATTCTACACCAGTTCTCCTCCTTGCCCACATCTCAAAAGCCTGTAGCCTACTGAGGTGCTCTTTTCTCACAGCGAAGGTTCCTACACCATGCAATGCTGACTCACTCCATACTAAACTCTCCATATTAAACTCCTGATCAAAACTCTCTCTAAATTACTGATCAAAATTTTTATCAACAGCTCCCTTCTATTTCTGAATGCTTCTTTCACTAAGCCCTTTTAAAATGGTTTTTAAACTGTAAAGCAAGGTACTTGGTTCCTTCCCTATGCTATACATTGGGGAAGGAGTCAGTCTGACTGCTGTGGGGTTCACTTTTGGGTTTTGGGGTTTTTTTCGTATATTCCACTCTTTAAATGTTTATTGCTAACCCAGGGTCGGCAATGAACATTTAAAGTGTGAAATATACTTAGATATTTTTTCATCATGTCTGTGACTATGTTACTCTAAGTTACGTCTTCAACCATTAATATGTTCACTTTGCCCTTGGATCATCTGTGTTGCCAAATTTACTGCTTGAGAATTGGCTTGCATTTGTGCCGGTGTGCACTTATTAGTAAGAGCTGACAATGCTGTTCAGTTTCCGGGAGCTGGAAACTGAGGTGGAAGGGGAAATTCCTACCATTGGCTACTCACTGTGTGATATCCACCCACCATGAGTTCGGAAAATGTATTTCTTAAAACTTCTTCAAATGTATTAGCTGCTTTGACCATTTTCCTTCTGTATAGCATGCTAGCAGTGGAAGCAGACAGCATGCCAAGTAATACATTTTCTATAGAAGTGAGGTACTATGGGGACTTTAACCCTGGGACTGCAATAGTAGCTCTGAAGGCTGGAACCATGAAAAGGTCACCAAAATAGGCTTTGATTCATTCAGTGCTTGGCTAATCGAAAATGGGCTAGCCCTGTCATGGTAACTAATTGATTCAAATAAAATCAAATAGCCTCAGAAAATAGATTGAAGAAATCACCAAAACAACATGCTGCCCATGTAAATGAATTATTCCTCTCGCTCCAGCTTTTACCCTCCTAGTCTTATGACCAACCTTGCCTTCTTTGTTCCTGATTATCTCTTTCCTTTTGTTTTCTTATAATTGATCTTCATTCTGATTGTCAGGCACTATCTTATGCATAAACCGATGCCTGTAAGCCTTTGGATGGTCAACCAATTAACTCCTACTTTTATTCCCTACTTCTTCACTCCTCCTTTTATTCCCTCATGCAGCTTTCACCATGCCTCTCTTACCATTTTCTTGGTATGCACCCACTCTAACAATCAGCCAGCCACCAATTGTATCTGTTGTTTCAATGTTTATAGATCATCATCAACTGATGATGATGTATAAACATTGAAACCCAGGTCGAACTAAATTTTATATTAGTGGAAAATTGCTTATTTTATTTCTGCATTGTGCCAATTCCACACAATTTTGTAACAGTCTTTGGATTTTATATTTCATAAGAGTCTTTTATCTCTCCAATCTACCTCTATTTTCTTCAGTATATTTCAGCAAGTTCTCCTATTCATTTGGTAACTGTGTAATGCTTATGACATTCTGCCTGATAGCCGATTGCTGTCTTTTGTCCATTGTGGCTAACATAGACAGAATCAAAGAAACATTCTGTCTACGTTAGCATTATGAGGTGAAATTGCAAAAAAGCCCTCTATCATTTTGAGAAGCTATGTACGTACCTATTTTGATACACATACCACTTGCCACTGTAGCGTTAAGGACCATGTGACCATGAATTGTTCTGGGAGAGATTGGGAGGTAGGCTGGTCCACATAGATAGGAAGCTCCACAGGGGATGGGAATTGGTAATCAAAAAACCAAGATGAAACCCGATGACTCTGCCAAACAATAACTGTTGTTCAAAAACTTGGACATGTTCAGGGAAACCCACCACCCTATATTAGCATTGATGGTCATTCTTTTTTCCATCTAAAGTTGACCACTTGCTGCCCACAATCCCTACCTTTCTTATGCTAAATTAAATGTGGCTAATAAGTGTTTCCTTCTTGATTTCGTCCTTGAATCGGTTCCTTAATATTCTCACTTTTTGTCTCTCCTCTAATTCGCTCTTCTTATAATTGTTTACTAATTCATCATGTTTCAAAGTGTGCACTATCCTAATACTTTGTGTGTTATCATTGTGGTTTTTCTAATGGCCCTCTCCTCATGATGTAGGGAGAGTGCGGAGTAATAATATCTTCTCTATAGTCCCTATTGATTGATTGTTTGAATGTTAAACATTATGTTGAAACTAAAAGACATTTTTGATAGTAATTGAATGAATACAGGTAGTACCTGTGAAAAACCTTAACATCCTTTCCATGTGATTTCAAGGATGTCATGATGCACTAAGTGCATGTGAAATCATCCTGAATATTTGTGTTGTAGGCTGACATATGTGAGTACCTATTGCCTTATTGTTCAACAGTAATTGCTGTCTTTTTTTAAAGATGTACATTGTCGTATATTTGTGATCATTGGGCTTAGTTATTCCCTCTAATTATCATTTTAATTCATCATTTCCTGTCTCTCGAACCCCAAAATTGATACTCTGTAGCCAAAATCTCCAGGATTTTCATTTTCCATTCCAATTTTGGTGTATTGTGCGAGAAATGCTAATGTACATATGCAAACATGATATGTGATATCAGATAAATGTGATTTGCAGCCTACACTTATTTTGGTGGGCATCCATTTCTAAAATATTCTTCTTGAAATCCTCAGTAAATTTGATTAATGGTGTCAAAATTTGTTCAAAATAGTATAAATCCATCATGTATGGTACAGGTTTAATGTGTTGAATCAGTGGTTGATGATTGTTCTAAATTTTGGACTGTTAAGTTTCCCAATAAGTTGACTATTAGTCTATTAAAGAAAGGGTGCTTAGTTTTTGTAAAACCTCTGCAGTTACATGGAGAAAAATTGAAATTATGGGGTTTTCTGGATGCTTGAATCTCCGTTTAAAGAAGAGAAGACTTAGAGAAGGACATAACCGTCTTCTTGGCTGTGTAAATTACAATTCCTTTTGGTGCTGGTTAATTTTTTCAAGTTGGGGTATTGAGTACAATGATTCCACTCATTTACTAAACGCAAATGTGCTTTATGGAAGTGCAGAGAATATAGAGATGGATTGATGATTAATCCCTTTGGCTTCATAGGGAATTGACTCTGCTCTCCCCAATCATGTAGACCTTTGGATTGATTGTTCATTGGTGGGAAAGGAAATTGCCGGACGAATCCCCAGGCACCTACGCAGAGCGTTAAATCCCGTGAGATAAGCCATTGGTAAAGGAAGGGGTGGCTTCAAAAACCCAGTCACAATTACTTTGACTGTGTAATGAACCCTGAAAACTGGTATTTGCTTTTTGGCAATGGTTGCCCGAAGTCTGCTTTATGAAAGAAAGCAGTTCCGAGCCTCATTTGTCTGTATAAGTGCCTTCATACCCCCCTCCCCTCATACAAACAGCGAAAGAGGCCTGTTTCCTTGAGTCACCCTCGCCGCACGGGTCGGTTGAATCCTTGAAGCAAGTGACTTCCATCACTCGCAGGAGGAGCAAGTGACTCTGTTACCATCGGGAACCACTAGGAGGTAATACGAACGACCGCTTGTTCATCAACAGCTCTTCTCCTCAATAAATTGAGTCGATTCCTTTACGAACTTCTGATGAATTGATTGTAGAGTAAATAACGGTGTAGAATAGAGTGGTACACATTATAAACTGGACTCTTGCAGGGGTCTTGAGACATTCAGATGGCTAAATTTTAAGGTTTCGGCTTCTCTCTCAGGATTTTCAGAAACATTTAAAAGAAAAGCTTCAGATGTTAGAACCTTTTAGAAAGTGCTTTTTATGATTTCTGGTAACAAGTTCATGTAGCTTCCTGCCAAATTTAGCTCGGGCAGATCTTGATGTGAATTATTCAATTCAACCAAGACTGTCTCTGTATATAATCCACAGAGGAAACACCTGACCCAGACTCTGTCTTGGGTTCTTTAAACTCCATTATATCACTCCAATGCTCAACTGTTCAACAGAATTCACCTCTAAGAACCAAAGTCAAGAGCAGTATCCCATCTTTAACTTTCTTATCTCTACAATAGTAGAATATATGAATTTCAAATTTAATAGCTGGTCTTTTATTTCATATTATGTTAAATAAGTGGAAGGATTGAGATGAATTGTGTATGTGATTTAATGAGCTTTAGTTTATGGGGCACTATTTGAAATCTAATGAGGCATCAGGTTTTGAAAGTTATATTATTTTATTTACATTAATTTTGTGCCTTGAATAATTTATATGGTCCCTGGAATTTTTAATTTTTTGTGTGTCAGAGATAGTTGGATAAGATGTTTTAATAATCTTTATCATATTTCAAGAGTATAGGAAATTATCAAATCTTAGCTTTGGTCTAACAACAACTTTTCCATATCCCCTTCCTTTTCATGGCTCTTGTCTTTATAACTCCTGCCCAATGCCCCTGAGGCAACTCACAGGATAGCATGTATGAATGTAGTTTTCCTTCAGAGGTTTTACAAATTTAATTATCTCTATCATTTTTAGGAGAAGAAATATTAGGAGTCTAAAAAACAGAAGGGCGTGTATGAAGCAGTGTGTGGGGGTAAATGAGGCAAAAGAGTTTTGCAAGGATAGGTCAGTATGGAGGAAATTATTGAGTTAAGCAGAGTTAGGTGTACAAATATGTACTTGTGAGTGAAACTTAGTGACTCTGCCTACCCTGGAAGGGAAGGGCGTGATTGGTATGTATGTATGTACTTATCTCTATTCCCTCCTTTTCTACAATTTAATAGCTCTCAGTTTCTCTTTTATTCCTGAAGATTTTTTAACAAGTGTGAAATTGCTAAATTTATCCTTGCTAAATTGCTAATTGCTAAATTGCTAACTGCTAAATTGTGAAATTGTGAAATTGCTAAATTTATCCATGTTCTAATAAGTCTCAGTTCAAAATGATTCATCCATCCTAATATGCATTTTAATCATGTTTATGGCTGTGAGCTGAATATTTTGTTCTTAATGAAATATACTTTCCTGAGGTAAAAATGAAATGACCCTGTGGTCTTCTTCATGAGCAGGTTGCAAATTCAAGGTGGATTTCCAAAACAAGAAATCGATAGTGTTTCCCATGTATTGATAGCACATATATGTCAATCACCCTGCTCCCATTCTGGCTAAGAATTGTCAAAATTAATAGTTTCATGATATCCTCCTTGCTACCCTATTGTTGCAAACCTCCTTTATGTCTTCATGCGTTCTTTCTTATATCCCCTCTTATTCTTTAGACTCCTGATATTTCTTTTCATCAAAGTCTTTTCCACCACACGTGCTGATGATTTATCAAGTCTACCCCTTCCTCTCAGGTCATTTGTTCAATTATCATACATCAGTTTTGTTATTGCTCTTTCATTCCTCATTTCAGCATTGTTAAACTAATGAAGCATGATCCTTGCTTATTTGTCCTCTACCTTAGAATTCTTTGCACATTATTTCACAAACCATTCATTCCTGACCTAATCCTTTCCGCGCAGTGATGTACCAGCTTCACCCAGAGCCCTCACTGCGAGGGGTACTTTGTGGACCCCTAGCCATGCTCCTACCCCTACCAACTACCATAACAAATTGCAGTCAAAGTAAAAATTTTTTAACATTCTCGATGATTGAATATAGTTTTTGCAATATTTTGATCAACCATGTTTGGGAGCATCCATTAATTATGTGAGGCGATTTTGGCAATTTTTCGACCCCCCCCCTCCTCCCTTGGTGAGATGTCGTGAGATTTGGCTCGACCCCCTCCCCCTAATCTCGCGTAAGATTTTTCAAACTGCATATTTTTAGTGCAAATACGTTAATCTGTGCTTTATTTCGTTGGATTTATTTAAAAAAACATAATTTGCTTAATAATTTTTATTTGAGACTAGTTAATACTAGTATTTAAGACTACTAAGAACGTAGTCTAGAATCACAGTGAGAAAATGGAACGATAAAATACTTAAATAGGAACTACTTAAATTCGTAAAAGAATACTCATTCTAATTCAGTCTACGGGGACTCGTTTGTGGTTTCAAGAGTGACTACTGGAACCAACATGTCCATGTGATTTTCAGTAAAATCACCTGCTCCTTCAACCTCGCTCCGATTTGTCCACTCTAAACTGTTGTCACTTGCACGTGATTGTTGCGCGTTTGGCTGGCCGGTGGTGGCTTAACAATCGAGGGGCTACTCTGCTGCTTTGTGGTATTCACATAACTACGATAAATATTATTTTGTAGGATTTAGCCATATTTTAGTGGAGAAACATGTTTAACTTAATTTAACCCAGTTTTCTCACAATTTTACATTGTTTCTTGCGGAAATAAAATTAAGTGATATTTACCGAGACCCCCCTCTCCCTCACGTGAGATTGGGTGAGATTCAGCTTGGCCTCCTCCCCCCCACCAAAACGCCTCACTTAATTAATGGATGCCCCCTTTACAGAAATATTGCTTTACATCATTTTTTATTGGAGCCGAAATGCAGTTATTTAGTATGCTTCCCAAAAAACTAACCCAAAATAATGCCAGCTCAGGAAGAGTCTAGGTGGATTTATGATAGCACTTGGAATCATGAACTGAGGATAATCACATAAGCATATATATCTGATATCAAGGGCTGTGAACATCAAAACCTTTGTTGATTTGGGATTCTAGTACAGTACTTATACAGACTCATCTCAGCTTGTGGGCCTGTCTATTAAGACCCTGCTTCTGAATTTGACTCAAAAAGTTACCAGATGCTCCATACCCTCTGCATTAGTGTATACTTGTGTTTGTTGTTCTGGTATACCAATGTTTCACTGCCGTAGAATATAAAGTAGGGAGTAAAAGCTATCCAGGAACTTCTTATAATACCTTTAAGGTCTGAGAGCCTCATATTTCTTTGGTGTAACTCACTAATTTATAGCTCAAGCCATTGACTGATATTATTAAAATATTCGTTTCTAGCTCCATGAAACATCCATAAAAACAATCAGAACAACATTGATGTTAAACAACCTTGTTTAATGTAGTTTTTATTTCAAGCCTCTTGGAGCCTCATTTACTCTCTCACTTGCCTTACTGTTATCATAAATCTCACTTATAGCATTTTGTAACTCTCCTAAAGGTCTGATTCATTCAAAATCTTCATCTTATTTTTGTACCATCATACATATCCAGCAAAATGTTGAAGTGTAGGTATTAAGCCCTCTTACAAACAGAACTATCTTGCTCAATTGTAAATGTCACTTTTTTCTCAATCTGGCGGGCAATAACAATTGAATTAGAGCAGGGGCCATTTCGTCATTTCATGATGCAATTTGAAAGATGCAAAATCTTCATCTTATTTCTGTTTATCCAGTTTTATGCCCTCTCTGAATACCCCAATGCGAATTTTGAGTATATTTAGTTACTTAACTCACTAAAGTACGTGGCTGGAAATTGAGGGATCTGGGTATAAGTTCCAGTCGAAGAGAATGATTTTTCCTTTGTGGAATTTCAGAAATATGTCCAACATTGCTCTTGATAAGTGTAAATACATAGCTGATCTGTTCATCTCCATCCAAGCATATGCCCACAATTCTCACCTTAGATTCTGTCTACATTTATCTTTGTCACCCATTCGGTTAATAATTAACCACAATATTCCTGGAATGCTCGATAAACTATCTCTCAATTATGATTACATTACCTCTTCTTTTGCACAGAGTTATTATAATTGTGCACTTCCAATGAGTAGGAACATCTGAAGTTTTCAAGCACTTATTGGACAGTTTGCACTTATGCTTAATTAGTAACTTAAGCCAGTTTTAGACGGAGCACATAATTGCACAGTTTGATGAATGTACGAAGGTGCATTTCAAATTGCATTGTGAGATGATGAAATAGCCCCTGCTCTGATTCAATTGTTATTGCACGCCAAATTGAGAAAAAAGTGCCATTAACAATTGTGCAAGATTGTTCTGTATGTACATGGGCTTAACACCTATACTCCAACATTTTGCTGGATATGTATGATGGTACAAAAATAATTAATATTTTGTATCTATTGACATGGATGGTTGATCATAATTTCATTTTGTGAATATCATTTAACTGAGCAGTACACACATTAATTCTATTTTTTTTACTCGTTTCCACATTATTAGGTAATCAGGTGATCTTATTCTCCATCTTACTTACTGGGCTGTTTATGGTATCTTTGATGCAGTGTAACCTTGTGCAAATGGCCAAATACCTTAAAGGTCTGCTATCTTGATATATTTTCTATTGAGCATCATTTTGTTGGTAATTAGTGACTAGTAGCAAATAATTGGATGGAGAAAGGGCTATTAAAAGTAACTCAAAGATAAGGATGATACAGAGATAAGATATGCACATATGTTATTAGCAGGTCATCATAATATAACTGGTCACAATAATTCTTGATGATTCTAGTGTTCTGAATTTTTATGTAAGACCAGGAAAATCAATACATATACTGCCTTTGATTTCTGATATAAATAACTTATGTATGCTTTATCTTCTTCTGTTGCCATTGTCAAATTCTACTATTTTTACCTGTTTTTTTCAAGTTATAGGTATACATTATTTTCCTCCTCATTCTTGACTTTTGTGGCAATGTTTTATACAACATGTCTATCAGCATCTTTTCCTGGTTGTCATATACCTCTTCTACGTCTATTTAATACCAATCACCTCTTCTGTTACTCTCTTTATCTGACTTATTTTATCATTCCTTCGTATATGATCTCTATGAAATATACCTATTGTCTTACTCATGAATAATTCTTGTAATCCCTTTGTACAACTTGACTCTGTCCCTCTCATTAATACAATCCTCCTTGAAATTGTTATTTTAAAAAAAATTTATTCAACTCATCTTCAGAAACATTTTTTCACTTTTCTCAGATTTCTCATTGAATGTGTAAATTAGCGTAATTTTATTTACACCTAATGTGTTGAGATCCCTCCTCAACCTGCTATTTGAAAAATTGCTCTTGCTATTGTTTTACTTTTCATTCATCGTGCTCATTCCTAGCTTTATTTAAATTCTCATTGCCAGAACATATCTCTGACAGTATTTTGATATATGGCTTTCAGTTTTTTCTATCACTGCTTTTATCATTGAAGCCAGATATCCCTGTAACTTTCTACCTAAATACAACAAATGACATTCAGCATAAACAGGCATTTGCCTTCTTCATCATATTTGTTGATGATTATTAGCAGAATCTTAGGGTGATGTGAAGTTATAATGTTTCCTATATTTCACTAATTATCCAAATTACTTTCATGAATATTTGTATAGATTTTCCTCAACTCTCCTCTGCAAAAGATAAACGCTTTATCATCGAAATATCAGGAGTTTTTTTGTAAGTGTTTTTTCATTTATGTTTTTTGTCTGCCCCCCCCTATGGCATTTATATATTCATGCATTGTCACTCAAGTGATCATCTATCAAATTGTTTATATTTTCTTTTTATAATTCTATTTCCAAGAATAATGGTTACAATGCTTCCACCAATCGAGCTCATTAGAGATGTCCTTGTAAGAGTCCCCTTTTAGCATTAAATAATATTTAATGGAACTACTGACATTTAATCAAGATCAATCTTCTCATCCACAATATCCTATTGCTTATAAAGTTCATGATACATCTTTTTTTTTGTTGCGTTTTATATTTTCAAAACTTCTTCACTAATTCCTTATATTTTACTTGAGAAGCTGTTCACTCACTGCTTGTCTTAGCTACTCAATAGCTGTGGTAAAGTGGCATCTGATTGATAAATACCAGTTGTTCTTATTTATTGCCTTATTTGTGTAAACATAATTATGAACTTTCCATGAATATCTGTGACTAAATGAGCTTTTATTCAGAGATGAACCAAACTTTATAACAACTTGAGGGAACTGTTTCCAATGGTTATTCCTTAGTCCTACTATTTTTGTATAATTTACTGTGAGTATAACACGAAGACAAATTCTTAACACATTGAGACATTTGTATAAGTTCCTTGGGTAGGTACCCATCCCCTTCTTATTACTGAAGTTATACATGGTTATTTTTGTTTATTTAATCCTAAGATTGGTTGACTGCAGTCCACCGCCCTTCCATATCTAATGCCAGTTCCCTTCTACGCCCTGCCCTGGTGGCTTTTCCTTTGTACTTTCCTCTTTATTCGGTCCATGAACATATTCCTGGGTCTTCCTCTTGGGACACTTCCCTCTGTTTAACCTTCAATTATGTTCTTCACAAACCAATTGTGTCTCAGGGTGTGTCTAATCCATCTAGTTATTCTTTTCTCTGTTTTTTCTGTGTTCCATATGGCCCTTTTTTCTTCTTCTCTTCTGTTTACTTTATATATCTTATTTTGTCTGTCCATTTTATATCCAACTTACTCCTCCAGCTCCAAGTTTCTAAGGCTTTTTGTCTGTTCTGGTTTCCTTTCCCAATGGTCCTGTTTCTATGCATGTTCATGTTGTACTAATTACCCGTCTAAGGAATATATATTGCTTCCCTATGCCATCCCTGACTCGGGAATTATATTTATAGAAGGCTTTTATAGGTTTGAGTGTTAACTGTGTGAACTGTTGTGTGTTCATGAGGAATTCGCAAATGTTTATTTTTGGTAAAGCCTATTAAAAGGAGGATTATTAGGAGTCTTGAGAACAAGATAAGCTGTGTATGCTTGTAATTGGAAAAAAAGAAGTGCAGATGTATTTAAGGTTTGGACATTATGGAGGATATTATTAAAGCAGAGGCATTTTTCTTGGCCAAAGACCAGAATTCAGATCTTTTGACTCTGCCCACTCCTAAATGATAGTGTGATGGGCATATATTGTTAGAAGTGTTACTTGGCCAATGGAAGGAATAGGTTGGGAGGAGATAGGGACTCAGCGGCCATGGGCTTCTTAAGGATTACTTGAAAAAATAAATCTTGCGAGCTTCTGGATGACACGAAGTATACTGATTTCCCCTGCACTATACCTCTAGAACTGACAGAGTAGATAAAATAGAAGAGAGACACCTCCAAACTGATTGGTAGATAAATTTCTTCCTTTCTTGCTCCATTAGTCATCATCATCATCAGCCGTACAGCGCGTAGAGGGTTTAGGCTTCCCTCATCACTGTCCCTTTGACTTCTTTGTTCTCTGATGTCTCAGTATTAAAAATAGGGTATGGCAATTATCCTCATAGAAAATTTATATGCATGCTGGGCTTATGTTCACTGGTAAAGCACCTTTTCACTGATGTTCCTTGTTCTCTGTGAAGCAGTGTCCTGATACTACTTCTACTGATTACCATGCAAGGCACCACAAGAGTATTTAGCAGGGGGTGACTTATGCCGAACATGAACTAGAGTGAAGAAATTAACTTTCTCCATCATGCACCACACTTTGGGTATGCTACAAATGCTACAGAAACTAATAAACTAATTTATAATGTAACTGTGTAATGAGTCATGCGGGCAACATGCAAAACATTATGTTACCACTACTCAGCGTATTTAGAAACATGCAATAGAGGGCATATGAATTAGTCATCTAAACTACCTGTCAACTAACCTACTTCAACGTCTTAATGCAGCCATTATGGTCTCTTATCGATCACAGGAATAACGACATTATAAACCTTTCTGTTCTACAATCTATTTCCCTCATTTCCCTTATTTTATTCTCATCATCTGATCTACCAGATATATACCGTTGGAATTCGTAAGATATTGATAACTTTGTCAGAAAATAAATTGGTTTTGAATTCACATAAAAGATTAACAATAATTGTGATGCACTGACGTATGCTCATTTCCTCATTCCCCTGTTCTGTAATACTGAGCTACATTTTTCTAGGATGGCTTCCACTCTTTCTTGCAGAAAACAGCATATTCCTTGTGGCGTAGCAATTAACATCTCCATCTATTTCATACATTACCAAGTTGAAAAACTATTGGCTAAGAGTCGATCCATTTTACTAAGTTAATGTAATGTCATGGTAACCCCTCATTCCTCATGCACTGCCATACCTCTCGTCTGAGCAAACTGCCACATGTCTGATTAAGTCGTAACCACAGACACATGATCTTACAGACTGACTCGATTTTCAACTTAGCTTATTTCCATGTATGCCTCACTTTTAATTTGGACAAAATTTAGTGCCTTAAAATTCGATAGTTTTTTTAGGAATCTATCACCAAAAGTGATATTTACTACGACTGGTTTTCAACTAGATTAGTCTTTAAGTTTTTCCATTGTCTGTTTGACTGCATGTCTGTGATTACTAAGTATTTTTATTCCATTCTTTAAACATATAAAAAAAGTAGTATAATATATCTGCACTTACATATGTATTTAATTGGACCTTCATATTTATTTGAATAGTGAGATGCGAAATGAATATTTATTGTCATTATAATATTTCTTTCAAGTTCATACATATGTATGTCCACATTCGGTAAGCTGCTCAACATATTTTGAAAAACCATTCCATCGCTATTTCGCATCATATTTCATATGAATTTGGCAATATGGTAAAAGTGAGCTTAATTTAAACAAATGCCAATGAAATTAACAAAATATATTTATTTAGTGAAATATTTAGAAATAAAGACGTGAAAAGAATAGAGCTGTCTGTGTTGACGTTAGAAAAAGGGCGCCAGTGGTTATGGGTTAGTGGCCATGAACATCATGTGTTAGTACCGCCTGCATTACTCTGGATCTTTCCACCAATTGTCTCCAAGGTTGTATAGCAGGGAATGTCCGAACATACCACTTTGGCTGTCCAATTTTCCGTAGACTTAGCAGTCAAATTGTGTCCCAAGGGTTAAAGTTCAATGATTCTGGCGGTACCTTGTGGGAAATTCGGGAACGATATCATGATCTCAAAATAACGGAATCAAATTCCCCCCCAATTTTTATTTGAATACACCGAGCTAGGTTTTGCCTCTCTACAGCTCTAGGTCTGACAGAATCGATAAAATAAGAGAGATACATTTCCGAACAGATAGGTACAAAAACTCGTCTTTCCGCGCACAATAAGCGATCACAATAAAATCTGAGCTCCACTAAATACACTCCCATGATACACGTCATCATTTCACCTCCCAAAACGTTATCCCTTACATCGTCTCACGGTACACGGCTGGTCTCCTAACACCCCCTGCAACACGCCCATACGGCTGATCGCAGGGTAAACTTTACAGGGTGGCGGTCGTCAGGGAAGACCGGGAAAACCTGTAATAGTCAGGGAATTTTTAATTTCTGGAAAAGTCAGGGAATTCTCGTATCAGTCAGGGAGAAACTGGAATAGGAATCCTCGTTATTTTTCTATCATTACGATTATCGGCCAGTCTTTCCCGCCCTTTATTTCACCAACTAAAACTAAAGTCCGTCGCTGACGTGCACGGGATAAGCACCATCAATTCGCGGAATATTCAGTTGTGAATCTTATTAGTTGTGAATCATAGTTATGTAGTTGTGAATCAGACGTACAACGTGTCCCTTTTGTATATCCTTATTGCGATATTTGTCTAGTTGTGTTCAAAATCATGATCATAATGTATTCCGCTCATCACAAGGAATCCGAGGCTATGTTGTGCGGAAAATTTCTACTCGCGTTTTTTTTTTTAACTTCCGAAACTCAGGTCGAGAAGTAGCTGGAGCACACTAGCTTTTAGTGAATACATGCTCACAGATCTAATAAATACGAGACGATGATTAGAAAATTTAGAAAACTTAAAGCTGCCGTAGAAAATTTAATTCAGCAGAAAAAAATATTCCAATAATATTTGTGTAAATTTCTCGGGCTCGCCACCGGGTAAGATATTCATAGGCAGCCGACGTTTCGGGTTCCGACTCGTTACCCATTCTCAAGGCTACTGATGCGAGCTTGAAAAGACTGTTTAATTTGGCGCTAGGCGGGGCGGGATTGGTCGAGCCCCGATTGTTGTGGTGGAGGACCGTTGACCAGCGGGGACTTAGCTCTGGCGTTCTGAATTCTTCTCAGAATTCTATTCCAAGAGCTGCAGATCGTGTAACCAGTATCCCGGTTGAAAAATCATACATTCCAATTCCCTTTTGGCGATCGGTCAGGGAAATCGGTTAATCCATCAGGGAAATCGGTTAATCCATCAGGGAAAATTCAGGGAAAGGTCAGGGAATTCGAAAATTGGATTTCAGTAGCCACCCTGATTTAGATGTAGATGTAGAAACAGCTCATTTCATTCTCAAAATTGCTAGTAATAAAATAGAGTGATAAAAATTGCTTGGAATTTTGGCAGGTTGTCTGTTATTTTGAGACTGTGATATCTAATTTGTGTCTGAATAGGTTGCATACATATTATAAATTTTGCAAAGGAAGGGCGGCAAAGACAGACTGCCGCGGCCGGCACAAACTGAATCTAGGCCACTATCGGAGGGTTGTGTCTAGTTGTAACATTGTGAGTTCATCGACTATAGTAGAGACCTTGCATTAAATGTTCTTTTGTAGGGCTTTCTTCGTGGTGCGATCCCTCGGGCCGACGGAAGATCAGTAAACAGTAACGGAGATAAATATTCCAATAATAGGTGGCCTTTTGGCGATTGGTCAGGGAAATTGGTAAATCCATCAGGGAAAAGTCAGGGAAGATCAGTGAATTCGAAAATTGGATATCAGTAGCCACCCTGATTTAGATGTAGATGTAGACACAGCTCATTTCATTCTCAAGGATGATAGTAATAAAATAGAATGATAAAAATTGCTTGGAATTTTGGCAGGTTGTCTGTTATTTTGAGACTGTGATATCAAATTTGTGTCTGAATAGGTTGCATGCATATTATAAATTTTCCGTAGGAAAGGCGGCAAAGACAGACTGCCGCGGCCGGCACAAATGGAATCTAGGCCACTATCGGAGGGTTGTGTCTAGTTGTAACATTGTGAGTTCATCGAAAAGAGACCTTGCATTAAATGTTCTTTTGTAGGGCTTTCTTCGTGGTGCGATCCCTCGGGACGACGGAAGATCAGTAAACCGTAACGGAGATAAATGGGGGGCGGTGCCCTGGCAACCAGGATATCCCCCTCATGTGAACCGGGCGACGCCTTCGAAATGCAGACTGCGAATGCTTTTCCTATTTCGGTGCCGATAACCCTTGTTATTTTGCTTTCAATACCGTGCGGCGCCGAATATGTCCGAACGACGAATGGAAAAATTTTCCCCGATCTGTGATTTGTATTTTCACTCACATTAATCAATATCCCTAGAGACAAAGTGAACCAAGTAGGCCAGCATTTTATTTTCCGACGTCTACTAAAATTGAATGGAATTTCGAAGTTTCTGTCCCGCAAGTATTCCAAGCCGCCGGATTTCACCACTTTTTTCACACCGGGCTGGCTGTCTTTCGCGACGTCTTTTTGCATACATTTTCGAACGATGGCTTTCGAACGTAAAACAAATATTTCCCAGATCCTCTCGAATACGCCAATTCTCATCTCGATTTCTCCGCCTGGGTTCTTTTTAGAGAATACTGCCGACTTTCTCGGCCTTTCGCATATCACCAGTCGTAGTTTTTTTCACCAATTTTTCCGTCCTCATGTTGCTGTGCATATATGATGATAGTGAAATTACTTCTATTTAATACCGTGCTTCCATTTTACTACGCGTATAAAGATCGTTTCTCGATCTTGAATGCATGCCTTCCAATCGCGACGTTCCCTCCCGGGGTAGACAAAGTCGTACTTAGTAGATAGTAAAGTAGAACTTAGTTATTGTTATTAGACCTTGGATATTGACTCTCCTTTGAGTGATGACCATCATAATGTTCTATTCTTGAACTCCTCATTTTTATTCACTTAAATTCTCAATCAATGGTGAAGCGTTGATTCTACAGTCAGCCAAAGAGGTACGTTCAGTCAATGATGAATGCGTTTGTGATACAATGAGAGAGAGGTGTGGGGTGAAGATACACAATAAGATATTTGCGCCACAGATTGCACCACTCTGAGAAATTATATTTTGCAAGTCATTATCCGAAGGCAATGTGCCCCAAAACTGGAAAATTGGAAGCAAACTTGGAAAAACATAAGAACATACTGCGTACAAACTGTAAGAACCTGTAGTTCTGTATTGCCTGTGCGGCGCACCGATCAATCACTCACATTTAACTGAAAAGTTCCTGGTACATTTCTGTAATTACCGATGGTTAAATTAAGAATGTTGTGTCTTGACCTTTTGGCCTCCGATTGATTTTTTTAAAATATGTACACCTCACATTATGTCTAATGCAGTTTATTCTCTCCTCTTTTTCAGGTGAGTGATTCTGAAGGAAATCCACGGTTTTTTTTAGAGCGATGGTCTCCTGGATGGTGAGTCTTCCCTTTTAGCCATATACTTTCCAAAATATTTTCATACTCCATTTTTGACGCCGTTAAATGATTGCTTGAGCTACCTGGGTGGCTAAAGCGATTTACAGCTGCCAAATAAATCAAGAATTTTAGAAAATATCTGCAGTATTCCGCGATAGGAATTGTATAGACTCAAAGGGAGAAATTGTGTAAGGAAGTAATTTTGCCTAATATGCGGCAAGAATCCGTCTTTCTCCAGAACATTTTCACGTCTCGTTATTTTACACCCTTGCGTGTTTGCTGTGTTTAAAATAATTACATTTTGGTCGGCACTTGACCACGACATTTTTTATTAGATGTACCTGCCGAAAATGCTGCTTAGTCTTAGCACGAACAATCGAATCGAATGATCAGCTGCAGTAGCGATTGTAACGATGTATCGAATCGTATCGCCACTTGCGGGGCATTGTTCTGCTTACACACAACTTCGGGATTTTCCCAAACAAATGGATTACGGAATAAAACGTTGAATATGATAATTACGAAAATCGCCTGAACTCGGTAAAAATGACGCTTGAGATCCATAGACTGTCGGGGGTTTAATAAATTTGTATGAATTACAATTGTTACGCATTATTACATCATATCAAGTATAAGAATTGTGACAATTTTTATTATTATGTAATAATAAGGACTTAATATGTCTTTCCATTTAGGATCTTGAGCAATTAAAACATGTAAAACATTACCATATGCAACAATCAGTCCTCCCCCCACTAGTTTATTTGTTGCTTTCATTTTTATTCTCCGTTTGCTGTCATGGCTGACCGAGATTTCACCGGATGCGATGTGAGTTGATCGCATAATCGAAGTGCAACTTGCAGGCAAAATAGGATCCAGTCTCTTATCCTCGCAAGTCGATTACTCCCGCTATCGACCCCTACTGCCATGGAACTCCGTGCCTACCCATCAAAGTGTCGATTATAATCGCCTTGCAAGGATTATACTGTCATGGAAGTGACTTCTTGGAGTAAACCCGCCTTTTCAGATGAAAGTGCTATTCACCCGACTGAGTTGTAAATCCTAGCCACTCGCAGTCCAATCAATTCTTTGATTTTCTCCAGAAATGTGCGGTCCAAACTAGAAGAAAATATGATTCCCTTTCATTTTCCGACGCTCCTGCTCGTTGCCAGGCTCGTGGCGGACCTTATTGGGTGCGCCATCTGGTGTCCGTTTACCCTGTAAACCTTTGTGCACATGACCCTTCCAACCAGCACCCAGGGGGTCTTTTTCGCTCCCGGGTGGGGCTGCGCTGGTTGAATGTAGATGGAAGACGGAGTCTGTGACGGAGGGGATGTGGCGAAGGGGAATCCGGAGCCGTGACCACCAGCATCCAGCCCGTCTCTTTTGAAAATAAGCACATCCGTCATCCGGTCGCGCCTGAACCCTCGCAACCTCATAGGGCGACGCTTACAGCATCCCCCCCGTAGGCTTTAATATCTTGTGAGAAAATCTCAGCGGGGGGAACTGCCGGTGAAGAAACCGCCTGACATTCCCCTATTCCATTTTCCCCCGTTTTCCTGCTGATGCGCCACTCCGTGGTATTTTTCTATGTTGAGCCGATGTGCAAGCTGTGAACATGTGGACGATATGGCACTGCGTATGTAGTACGTCGAATTACCGTTTTGTGTGAAATCCCTAGCTAACTTGAGTACCCTGATTTCAGTGCTGTAATTGACTCTTTTTAAGATTATTCCAGCGCCCTCGAACAACTCGTGTTTATCGTTGCTACCCTCGTGATTCGTGTCGTCACTGATCTTTTCGTCTTTTGTTACGCTTTCTTTTGATATCGTCAAATTCAATCTGAGGGATGAGTTATGCCGAAATTATCAGATGCAAAAATGGCCAATTTAAAACTATGGTACATCATATGAATTATTTTGTAATGCTTTATATATGTGCGCAGGAAATATATTTTTATGACTTAGCGTAATATTACATTTTTTATATCTCATTTCTCTTAATTCTTGCAACAGACATTTACCCATGCCCTTGTTTTAGAGACGGCTGATACTGATAGTAGTCTATTCTTTACTCTGCTTTATATTAGGGTAATAGAATAAAATGCTTATTGATTGTTCAAGGGTCATGCCCCTTAAGGACTAAAAATATAATGCACATAGTAATGCGAGTTAGTGAACAAAAAAGTATAAATGGCAAAGACGAATGGCGCAAGGTTGTATGAAACATTAATTTTTTACATAGAAGTTGTACTATGCAAATGATAAACAGTTTGCAAGTATGCAAGGTTAAGTGCGACGTATAACATATAATGAAGTTAGAAATTCAGTAAACAGGTTCATGATATAATGATACAACTACAACGTTAAAAATCAGAAGGTAATACATTATAATCCTTCATTTTGAATGTTGAGAGAGAGGGGCTATTTTTTTAAATGTTTTGGTAGATTAATCCTCAGATGACACAATAGAATAGATACAATGCGAATAAAAAACAGTTAGCAAGTATGCCTGGTAAAATATGTACATGAGTATCTTCGGTAGCTTCATTTTGATAAAAAAACATTTCTTAATGATTCATGAAGCGTTTCCAAAAGATTAATTTCGCGAAATAAACAGTTTGCAAGAATGCAAGGTAAAGTGCGAAGCATTACATGTTATGAAGTTAGAAATTCAGTAAACAAGTTCATGATATAAAGATAAACTACAACGTTAAGAATCTGAAGGGAATGCATTATAATCCTTCATTTTGAATATTGAGAGAGATGGACTTTTTTTATGTTTTGGTTGATTAATCCACAGATGACACAATTGAAACTATACAATGCGAATAAAAAAACAGTTAACAAGTATGCAAGGTAAAGTATGCTGATGAGTTTATATTCGGTAGCTTCTTTTTGATGAAAGACAACTGAATAATTCTTGAAGCGTTTTCTAAAGATTAACTTCGCGAAAATTCACCGTAATCCCGGGGGCAGAATGTGTGGGGGAAAATGGTGTCAATGAGATGAACTCGCCAGCACTGCTGATAAGTGACGCAATACATTGGGATAAATGAACATTTTCGGAGAAAGTGAGTTTAAGAAAGAGAGTGAGATTAAGGAGTGTAGGGGGAGGCAGTTGGGGGAAAGTTGTAAACAGGAAATTACTTTTTTCCGCCGCGTCTTACACAAGAGTATGATGGTCTCCTTCGTTTTTGTCGCGGGATTTTCTTCTTTAGACCAACAAGGGCTCGTTCAGGACGACGAAGCCCCGAGTGTTCAGATCAGAAATCCTCGGTTGCGTAACCGAGGGGCGAAAGCTTTGTTTGAAAGGGCCGTGGAACAAAAAAACGGCAAACCTTTCTGCGACGGCAGAGTGCTGTTTTAATTTCTTTTTACTTATGAACGATTCCTCGTCCTCTAAAAAAACTAAATAATACCGTTTTCGGTATGCGATGGGTAGCGAACCGTTTCTTCGTGATAAAACTTTGAAATTATCTTCGATGAAAATATTCCTTAAATGCCGGAAGATTCCATTAAAATTGCTCTTTTTCTCCTTTGTGAACCCGTCAATCTCGCAAAACTTCTCATTCCGGTTGAGATCTGATTTTTTTTAAACGCCACGTTAGGTAAAATTCTCATTTCGCGAAAAAAGAAATAAACGCAAAACTGGGAAGAAGTCGTTAAGGAAGTGACCTTGCGTGGAACGTTATACCTTTTAATTCTCTTCATAATTTCTAGAATGAATTTTCAGATGGGGTAATAATGTGAGAGAAACATTTTGCGTTTTCATGATTGCAAATGATGGTTGAGTGAAATTCTTCTTACGACGTGAGAGGAATGATGAGGCGATAGGCAGTAACTGTTGGTTCGAAGTACTCCCACGGAACTGAGTTTTTAAAAAGTATTCTACCGGTTAAGGTAGGTTTTGTTGAATGTCAGATAATCTCCTCCCGGTTTTCTTCACTTTCAGGGGTCCATTTTGCTCTAGGATATCCTTTTTCGCCTCAGCATACGATCTACCCTTATTCATCCCATCCGTGAAACCTATTTTCTCCCTTCCTCTTCCCCGCTTGCCCAATATCCTTCTCTCTGTCACGTTCCTGAGCAACCCCTCGCCCCTTATTACATCCTCCAGCCACCTACTCTGCCGAATTTCATTGACAAGTTTCATTTCTTCGCCCACCATCTCAAGCACTTCCTCGTTTGTCTTCCTCTCCGTCTACCTCCCCATATCTATAAACCGTATTAAATGCTCGTCTCAGTCGAGCTATGTTTTGACGAAAATAAAATTCCAGCATGATAAATGTTAATTTTTTTAATTACTTCAATAGTTTATATCAATTTCAGAAATCTATCTCATTTTAATTGGGCTGAGAGTAAAAGTATCACCAGAACGCATGGTATTAATGGTATGTGAGGTGTATTGAATGAACTATTTCTCGGTGTAATTAACGTTTTGAAGACTTTCTAGGTGGAAATACTGCATTATTGAAGAAATAAGTAAATACTGGGCGCGTTTTTTTTCCTGTTGATGCCATAGTGTGCGAAAATAGTGGTGCAGTTTTTATAAACTCTCTTTTGTGGAACTCGAGGAAAATTCTTCTGGAAATTTTCTTCGGATAATTATTTCCAATAATTATCGACCATTTTACCTGTACTTCGTGCTGAAGGACATTCCGCGAGTATATTTTTCGATTCTAACTTCAGCAGTCTTAAGCATTAGCTCATTATCGATTCGTGAATATTTTTCTCGGAGCAATCAAACTCTTCATATTAAGAACTTGACAGCCCTTGCATAGGTTTGCGTGTTCGAGTGGTGAATGGTTTCGGGGCCCGCTGAGAACGAGGTTTTTCATTTTTCCGAAGATTAGACTTAATGTGAAACTTCCCCGCCACCAGTCGTCTCGCTGCGGAATTCGATCCCCTTGATGTTAAAATTAGCCTTTTTAAGAGTCTCCGGGAAAATTTTCTCAGTCATCCGCGCGAATAACCATAGCGGCTCATTTGTCGCGCAGTGGGAGTTGATGACAAAATAGGGCTTATATGAGCGATTCGCGACATTCAGTGGCTTGTTTACAGGCTGGTGAATAAGCTTCAGTATAATGCGTCAGGTGATATGTCCATTGTCATGTTACTGCTATAGTTGTCAATTATTCAAAACACGTTATGTTCAATGAACGAGTGGTTTGTTTGAATGTGATGAGGAAGCTTGATTGATTTTTTCGCAATTGAGCCTCTAAGACCAATGATAGAATTTCAAATGTTTCTCTCCTTCTTCCTGTCTCTTCTCCCTGATATCTTTCATTCTTTCCCGATGTTTCCATATACTTTCCTTAGTCCGCACAGCACTTTTTCCTGGGCTTTTCCTGGGAACCTTTGGATTCTTGTAGTTCATCCCGAAATAGCGTACGTTTTATAATGTATTCTTGTGTAATTTACAGTTCTTGAATATCCTCTTTCAGTTTCTACTGTCAATGTATTCATTGCTCATAGGTAAATGAATACTTATCTTGTTTTGTTTGCTTGTGAGTAAGATTGAGCTTATCATTTAAAGCTATTCGTGCAGCGCAATTATTCTGTTTCCTATTCTGTATTTTTTCAATGTTTATATCGAGTTTATTGTTATGTCATATTCTCTATTGCTGAGGCACACCTTACTTCATATGTATGCCACCTTCAGCTAGCAAGCGCTTTCAACTCATTGGAGAAAGAGTATATAAAGGAATAACGTATAGTCAAAACATCAAATGTCAATAACATTTTTGATGACGTATCAGATTAGTTGTCTGGCCAATGAGAAGAAAGCAATGAGGATAACGACTTTCACTAAGGTACATGCTTTGGGACCTTTGGTGACGCTGGCAGAGGAGAGTGTATAGCGCAAATTATGGAAGGAATAGGCTGGGGGTCGCTGGAGACTCGATAGAGGCTACATGCTAGACTTCTTTGATATTAAAAAAAATCAGAATACGCGAGTTTCCAGAACTACCCTTACGGAGGCTACACAGACGCATTTTCACTCGGCGCCTATCAGTAGTGTTTAACTTTGTTTCAAACGTCAACACGCAGCAACCTCAAAAATTTACCTGTGCGATATTTCATTGGAGTCATTATTTTTTCACTGAAGTATAATATTTATGCAGAAACATAATTTTGAAAATTTGATATCAGACACATATTTAGCTTACTTTAAAGACGTTTGCGTGTATAATTTGGAATTGATGGTAAAATATCGTCCACCTGAATGAGGTTTTGGCTCCCGTATGAGGCGTATAGCGCTTACGAAAATACGTTGCAATGGCGGGTGCGTCATTATTGTGAACTGGGCAATGGTTAAAAAACGTATAGTGTCTTGAATACGATATGATATGGATCCGGCCTTCAAGTTTGTTTCGAACCTGGGACCGATTCCTGATATTTTTCCCGAAATTTCTTTCCAACTCCGGCTTGGTGGCCGAGAAGAATTTTTAAGGTTCGTGACCTCCCATCTTCCTTGACTTTCTCTTTACCCGTGTCTCTCCTTGACTCGCTCTCTGCTGTCTCCTCCTCCGCTTGGAACGAATGATTGGCGGAGTTTGCCCTCACCTAAGGAGATGATCCGCGTGATGATGTAATGTATGGGGAAATACTTTTGAGTCTCTGCATGAAATAACTTCAAATAGGTAATTCTAGTCGAAGGGTCTGCAACCTTAGAACCTTGAAGGGCCATATCTAATTTTTGGATAAGTTTGCTGGCCTTTTGAGATAGTTTGAGCGAAATATCACTTTACCTGGAAATCAATGAATTTGGTCTCATTTTAAAGAAAAATTCTCACCCTTCTAATGGCACCAAAAATTCTACTCCTTACTACATTACTTTTGGATTTATTTGCCAAATAATACCAGCCCTTTTACATGGGAAATGTTACGGTATGCACTCCAGAGAGGCATTATTTACAAAATGAGGAATTTATAACACTTAGGTGTTGTACAAAAACTAACAGCGTGTATTTTGTATGTTTTCTTAACTATTTTTTGAAATGAATCATATTGTCACCGCAATAGGTTCTTGGGTATCACAAAAAACCCGTTTTGAAGGAGTTTCAAACGCACCGCGCGAAAAAAATGAATCAAGTTAACGACTTATTTAGATATTTTCATTTAATTACTTACCATTTAGGTCATATAAAACTATATTATTGTACCATTAATAATGCAATATTTCATTCATGTGTCCTACAGCTGGTGAAATTAAAACTTATAGATCGAATATGGTCTCTATTTTGATCTCGCACGACTACCTTAAGACGTGTATTAACGATGCATGCTCCCTGGCGTTTTCCTGTCTAGCTCAAGGGTGTTTATCAGGAGGAGGAGGAGATCATCAACAAGAACTATTGCGTAAAAATTACTTCCACTAACATACTCTACACTGAAGATTTACTACCAATACTATCGAGACTATTGACTAAATGTATAATGCAACTACATTAATGAGATACAAGAGTCAAGTATGGGTCGTGCAAAACATGATGCTAGAACTACGTGGCAGATTAAGAAACAAGCATTAGGGAGCAAATCAACTAGTCAGCTACACCACCTGTCGACTTACCTAAATCGAAATCTCGTTGGCAGCCATTATGGTCTCTTATCGATCGCGGGAAAAACATAACCTGTCATAAAAAACATAACGATACCACTAATAACTGTATGTTCACGTATTAATCTGCACAATTCAGTATGGCCGAAAGCACCATTTTATCGCTCCAAGAGTAACTGTATGAACAATGCTGTGTTTTTTCTGGTATTGTTTTCATTTTGCATTTTCATTTATAAATCAATGCCGTGACAATTTCACATCTTATAACTATATGTTCAGCTTATTGAACTGGACAATTGATCAGTCCAATATTGCCGAAGGCACCATTTAATCGCTCCAATAGTATTACCGGTGCCATCTTAATGGCCACACTTATTCATTTCTTTTATCTGTGGAATAAACTACGCTAGCGCATAATTGTTTTTTCATGATGGAGGAGTTCCGTCAAGTTACGCCGGAAACAATTAAGTGCTCCCTCATAAAGGAGTGGGTGGACGTGATGAGTGTTTCATGCTTCACTCTACTTATCTTGCGCAGTTTAAAGGCGAGCACGGATGATTAATATAGGACATATGAGACCGCAGCCCGTTTCCGCCGATATGAATTTACATTTCCTTTGATAGTCTTCCCACAGTAACTAGCTGTCAATTGCGTGTTAAGTATAGCTTGGTGAATCTGATTTGGTGGTTACGCTGCAAAATGGCTGTCGTTTAAGTCATATACTTGCTACTGACAGATAAACTTGTCCTTTGGTTGATACGAACTGCAAACCTTTCCACGCTATTTTTTCGCAAACTGAACTTGATATCTCTGACTTTTACGTCCTACGACAGTCTGCATTTCCTCGCACTATTTTTTGGCAGCTGAACATGTAATTCCATGTTGTTAAATGCAAGAATGGGTGAAAGATGGGGGGGAATGGTGGTTTTTAATGAAATACCAATGTCATTTTCGAGAAGAAGTGTTTTTAAGAGACATAGTTTCCCAGGGACTTGAATTTTAATCAATTGTAGTTGCCATCCTGTCTTATTTTCCAAATTATTCGTAGGTTACTGAAATAACTGAAGTCGAAATGCGATATTCCAATGGAATGGACGATGCAGTCACCTTCTATGGCTGGGGTGAGTTCATTAAAATGTAAATAATATATATAGGGCCAACTGCCCAGCTCAGATATGGGAGTTTTTCGGAAAGTCTACCGGTCGAGTTTGGTGCTGATGGAATATGTGTAGATTTACTTGGAATGTAGAACATGCAGATTATTCGGGCGCAGGCCCCAATCTCCTTTCAAGATTTTTGGCTTCAACTCAGTAGACATCCTATCTCTCTTCATTCCGTCCATTAAGTCTTATTTTCTCCCTCCCTCTGATGTACTTCGGGGGTTTTATCGCCTCGCCCGTCATGCCTTGCACTTCTTCGGTCGTCTTTCTTTCCGTCCACCGCTCTTTTTCCACTCGTTTCCACATCCGAATCTCGGACGCCTCTGGCCTATTCCATTCTCTTCCTCATTCCTCGAAGACCAGGGTTCTGCACGATGTAACGCTACACTCCTGATTGAATTCTTCGCCAACCTTTCAGAGGTTTTATATGCAATCCGCGCCGTGTCCAGCCACTCTCCGCGATGTTAATTTTAATGCGGATATCCTCATTTGCGCATGATTCAGAACCTTTGGGGCCCGCTTCATGGGAGCTGTTGCATTGGTGCGAAAAAATTAGGGTTACCGCAACCCATGTAGATGGCACACACTCGATCCCATCTGGGTAGTAAGCTTGGTGACGCTCCGGCCCCTGCTACAGTATGGTCGCGGGTTCGAATCCCGCCTCCGGCATGAAATCATTTCATTGGTATTAACAAATGAGATCTTGTAATAGCTGGTGTAATGTAACCTGAGCATTCGGAGGAACGAAAATTTTCCCTCTAATTTTGCTTAAAATAGTTTACACGATTAACGAAACTGGTTAGAACAACGGTAACCAAAGTTTCAACAGCTAACTCAGCCGTCGTCATTGGGTGTAAGTCTGACTGACCGGAGACATAGGTTGTTATATATCATACTAGCTGACCCGTGCGAATATTTCGCACAAGAGGCAGGTTCTTCCTGTTTCTTCCTTCTTTCTCATTGTTCTTTTACCTGTTTCTTCCCATGGACAATTCTATGTTTTTTATGTTTGTGTTAAAGATACATAACGTAAACTTGAACGGTAAACGGTCCTACTGATTGTATGTAGAATGCAAACAATCTAACTAAACGATGTGCTAATAGATGGCGCCTCCTACAGTCTTTTCAGCACGTAACCATAGCCAACATATAGGCTGTTTATATTATCAACAGATGATACTGTTAATTTTTGATAATTTTTTAACAAAAACTTTAATTTTAAATTTTTTAACAAAAACTTTTTAATTTGAAACCTTTTGTCTATTTTTCGTCAATAGCGGGGAATATAAGCTTTAAAACGATGTTTGAATCATAAATTTTGATGAAGAGTTATGGGAGTTATGGCGTGGCGACAAAAAAACACCTTTGAGAAATAATATATATGATCAGGGGGTTCCTTGTTGATGGAGCCGTTTGTCTGACTTAGGTCTAGCTAAGTTTAATTCCCCATAATCTCACAGGATTCGAAGTCCGTTAAAACTGCAGGTATTCCACCTATTAGACAGGAAAGTCTGAAATCTTTCATCACTCTTCCCTAACTGACTTCATCTTTAATATATTGTAATGTAATATCACTTAATTTCTTGAGTAAAAATGATGCGGTAGAAACTCTGGAACTAGACACAGTGAAACCGAATGTCAAGGTACTTTAAGTCTGAGAAATCTCTCAAAATGTTGTACTTCTCCTTTATAAGATGTAAGTTGGAGTATGCTTCTGTAGTATGGAATCCTCACACTAAGAAACATGTTCAAATATTGGAGAGGGTACAAAAAAGGTTTTTACGTTATCTATATTATACCCTATATAATGTTTATCCAATGTATGAAAATTATGTTAGCTACGAAACTTTGGTAAAAGTGTTTGATTTTCAATATTTGCAAAAAAGAAGAATCATGTGTGATCTATCTTACTTATATAATTTACTTAATACTGGAGAAAATAGTGACTTAATTAGAAAAATTAATTTTGTAGTGCCTAGTATCAATGTGAGGTTATCGAGGAAATTTAAGTTGAGCATGGTAAAGTCAAACTACTGTGAATACTCACCACTGAATAGAATGTGCCGATCTTTTAACATGCACTGTGATATAATTGATTTATGTCAAAAAAGAAGTCTCTTATAGAAATTGATAAATTATATAGTTTCTTGATATGTTTCGAAATTTCTGTAAAATTCAATTGATTCCAATATGTGTTGTATTTTCTTCTTTTTTGTTTTGTTTGTCCTGCAATTATTTTGTTGGGCAAACGTTAAACTCTATAAATAAATAAAACCTGTATTTAGCGACCACCGACGGTTCCGCTGAAAAATGCTCTTTAAGAGGGGTGGTTGTTCGACACAGATTCAGTTTTTCTGAGTACATTTTATGCAAATGAATGGGCGGCTGATTTGAAAAAAATTGGAAAAACTCTTAATCGACGGTTTTGTTAAAAACCTATACAGATGGAGTTTATTTCCTCGTAATTTAGTTTCTCGTGGGGAATTTCAATGCATATTAATTTGACATACATTGAGCTGAATTCAGAGACCAACGACGGTTCCGCTGAAAAATGGTCGTTGAGAGGGGTGGTCGCTTGATAGGAGTGGTCGTTAACCCTTACAGACCCACGTTTTTTTTATTTTTTTGCTGAAATTCGTTACACGTAACTGCTAACGTCTAGTAACACCGATAGTACCTATTCAAGGAAATCATTTACTATACTCACATGCACTGTTACACTTTTTTTTAAATAATGGACAGAAATGTATTTTATTTAATGTAAATGACAGTAATGTATGTACTTGTAATTTATAATAGGTATTAATGTATAATAAATTATATGTGAGAAGTAGAAGACATAACTTAATCTGATATGATGTTCCTACACAGAATCTTCAGCGGATCTCTACGGACCAATGAATTACTCCCTCTCTTTCGTATTCATGTTCCTCCCCGTCCATTACGCAGTAACTGTCTACTGCATACTCCCCGATTCCGTCTTTCCATCTCCCAGCGCTCTCTCTTCTCCCGAATCCCGTCCTTGTTTAACTCCTTGTTCTCGAAATATCCTTCCTTGGACCTTTTCTCCTCTGCCACCATTTTCAAATCCTCCCTAAAACGCCACTTAAATGATCCATCCCTCACCAATCATTACGTCCCTTCGTACGTTTGCCTCATTATTGTTAAATTTTATTTTTATTATGTTTTTGTTTGAAAGTCTTATTTATTGATTATGTCAGCCAATTTAATAGCCTTTGTGCCGTTTTTGGTGGTGAAATAAATAAATATATAAATAACTTCAAGCTCTAAGTCGACCGCGATTTTTAAAAAAAAGGTTGCTTGTTGGCCCAAACTTTCATAGGAGGTTTGGAGCATGAAATGGAAATGGAAATTTTAGTGCCCAGCGCACTCTATTTAGGAGACTTTTAAATAAACAGGTAGTTATATGTGCCAGGAAAGTACCACTGGATTTTATCATACTTATCATACTTAAAAGAAGGGCTTGGGCACCCAGAAAAAAGATCGAGAGGTACATAAATGTAGCTCTGGTACTGAAAGTGTTAAGAGGGGTTTACACTGTAATTACATTACTAGAGTTTCCATTGGTTTCTGTAGTATTTCCTGTCATGCATATGACTTATTACATACAAAATGTGTCTTTATCTAAGTATATATTAGTTTATTTTAGTTCACGCCGTATTAAATTATTTTTCGTTCGTAGCAGTGGAAACATCCAATCTCCCTCTAATTCTATAGCTACGATTAAAAAAAAAAACTTTTCACTAATGTGGCTTTGATGGCCTCGAAATGAAATTTCAAAGAATAACGGCGACCATCTGGCATTTCTTTCGCCGGCCATATTTACGATGTTCGCCCTTCATTTCGAAGTTTTGAAAACTTGAGACAATGCGGAAATGGGAAAACAAGGGAACAATGCGAAAACTTGTGGATTGTCATGCATTATTGATTGACTTTAAATGGAGTTCTCTATTCAGGGATCTTTGGCGCTTTCTCCTGTCGGGACGAATTTCAGGAGAGGGCCCTCCCCCGCAACTGGGGGAAAGGGTAACCAATCAAACACGTAACGTGCGGTGGAAGGATTATAGAAGGCTTGTCGAAATTCGTGTTTCACATGTTCGCCCTGAACACTCCAGTTGAGTAAATTGATGAATTGTTTACTGTAAATATAACAATCGCCGGAGAGACTCCGAAAGGTGTATAGACGCACATCTAATTGTCCCATGTGGCAATCATCTTGACCAATTTTTGCTCACTGGAGCCCAGTGGACTTTCTGAAGACCACGATATCCCCAAATATAATAGGGTCATTCCACGTCAGATCAGCAGTGAGTTGACCCTTGGTGTCTCCGATTCTAACCAAAATTTTTGTGTGGGTTTCATCTGGCATTATACAAAAAAGCGTGGAAGCGTTTTTGGAAAAAAAAATTTTGGCAGATCTAGAGACGATCAAAGTTTCGACCATTTTGCGCCTAGACCCTTTTTTCTTCATGCTATATCTCCTGAACGAAAATAGCTAGAGAAACGGTTGATGTCTTATTTTGTTTGCAAGTTTGCAGTGTGTTATCATTTTTGTAAATAAACTAAATTTTATTGAAATTGTTTAAATTTTAACAACAAAAATGCAGCCGTTTTTATGTTTGAATTTTTTTTATAGTTTGACACGTTAGTCTTTTGTCTTACCCCAGAAACAAATTTGGTCGTGGGCAGTTCATAAACAACGGAGATATTAAACTTCAAAGATTGGACTACGCCCTCGTTCGCCACGAGGGTCGGCGTTAATATGATGTGCCGTTGTACTTTGAGAATTTACATCATGGTCCATGTAAATGCTAGTGTAATACTTTATACACCTGTTTTAAGATAATTTTATTTTAATTTCATCAATACTTATATAATATAACCAAAAATGGAGACACGTTACTGCAATAATCGACAACGCACTACCTAAACTGAGCAGTTTTATGAACTTCCTGAACTTTGAAACTCAGCCTAGGAAAAACTGCGAAATCTACAGCATTGACTTCTCACCAAAGGTTGCGAGAGTTGATGAAGATAAAAAATGGCAGGCGAAAATTTTATAACGCATATTTTGTTGTTAATGAATGAAAATGTTTAAACATTATCCAGTCCTACAATTTGCACAGAAACAAAAAAATTAAAGCCAAGTAAAAACTATCTCGCTCAAATGTAACGGTAGAAGCTTTTTTGCTTAACTATGATTTGGTCAGTCAGTGAGCCTTCTAGCTTACGTTACAATTGATTGCTGATTGCCATATCTGATGCTGTTGCGCTTCACCGCGTGGTAATCGAACCATAAACATATCTTGCAACATCAGACGAAGACATGTAAGAAGTCGGACCCTGAAGTGGCGCATGAATCTGTTGTTGTAAATATGAATGCATGTTTTGAAAGTTTTAATTTTAAATGTGGAAAACCTATGGGCAAATTCAATGTCAAATAAACATATGTCGACTCGATTGACTCGCCAACTTCCAAGTAACTGTCACATCCATGCGGATGCATATCGACGGAACCCTAGCAAGAAAACCGCCCACTGGTGTGTGAAATTCCCTCGGAATGGGAATTTGAAAAATCGTCGACCATATGGCATCTCCTCAGGCCCCGCGGTGATTTACGATGTCCGCGGTTCGTTTCGAAGTTTCGAGAAATTGGTATGGGGGAGGGGGTCCCGTTGAGATACCCCGGGAAGGGGAAGATTGTAAAAAAAAACTTACCTTCTTCAAAATTGTGGCGGCGCGGAAATGTAATGAGGAAGTCAGGAAACGATGTCATTATACTCCCCTATACGGTCGCGTAGGTGTGTTGTTTGGGAACATTCAGAGAAAGAATTAACGAAAAAAATCAGGTGAGGTTCCGAGGATGATCCGCTGGATTTTTCATGGAACAAGTCACGAGAAGCATACAAAGTGTAAATCATTTGTTGAATGAACGAAGATGGCAGTCTCTACGTACAGTCACTTCATAAAGTATCGCGACACACTATGCTTGCGGTTTGTATAGGTCGGCTTTCGAAGCTGGAAGCACGTTGGCTATCCTGAGCCATATCTGTTGACTATGACCTTCTCCAGGTACAGTATGATATTTATTGAAAGTCAAGAGGGACACAGCCACCAGAGATAGTTCAGGATAGCCAACGTATTTCGAGCTTCGACATCCGACCTATACGAACCGCTAGAGTAGTGTGTCGCGATACTTTATGAAGTGACTGTACATCATACGTGTAAATCAAGCAACGTTAGGCCTTTGGGTGAGATTAATGAGACCAAAGTTAAACCTCGACCCTGGCTAAATTATTATGCTCCGGTAAATTCGGTCTCGGAGTCAAATATAGCAAAATAGACATGAGGATTGTATGGGTTGAAATTGTTTTTGATTGATTTTAACCGCGAAAGAACAATGAAAAAGCAGGCATAAATTCAAGTACAGCATAAGAAAATGCTCACAGACGACATTTTCCCTCGCGGTGGAGACAAAAACATGTCGGGGCACCGATAGATTCAAGTGAGATACAATTGCATGCGCATCTAAACCTTTTTATTCACTAGAGTCTAGCCAGGAGAACTAGAGCCTGGGCCTTCTTTTTGGTGGTGTATTAAAAATAAGCTTCATATTTATCTTAATTTCTTGGATTAGTCTATGATACTGTATTTTCTGTTTCGTCTGAACGGGTTGACATTTTTCGTATCCTGTGTCCTTCGTATTTACTATGTTGTCCATAGCCTTCTGAAGTTGAAATCCTCGATTGCTGGGTGTCTGGAATGCCTCGGCAGAAGTTAACGAATACCATTCTGTCACTGTATATTGTTCATAAAAACACCAAAGCAGTGTCCTCATTGGGAAATAAATTCGCGTTTTTACTGAGGAAAACGTTAAACTATATTTAAAATACCACAGTTCGACGAAGTGGCTGGGGCAGGAATGAAAAGCGAACTTTGTTTTCAAGATCATATGATGTAAACAAAGGTCACTATCTTAGATTCTTCGATGTCATGATTTGGGAACCCAGTCGGTATTGAATGTGTTAACTGATCCCATAACGATCAGCTGAATCTTAATGGTCCACCCATGTTTCTTCACCATGTGACCTTTGAATTGCTGGAAACCTTCCGTTTAATAACCTCTAATTGGGAGAAGAAACTATCTATAACGTTAATTGCTGTTATAAATCAGTAAATAGATATTCGGTACATACATTAATAGCGAGCAGTAAAAGTAATTATAGTAAGCGTAAAAGTGTTTAAGTCGGTAGGCATTGTATTTACTGGAAGTTGGCGGTATTTTTTCTCTCGTCGATATTTCACAGGGTTTAATCTTATTAAAATTTTGACCACCGATTGCTTACTAGATGCCTTCCGTGCATGGATTTAACACAACTGAACGTCTTGTTCGTTTTGCAACTGATAAGACAAGTTGACTTGGAAGATAGCGGGTACAATTTTCGTATCTAAATTCCGTAGCTGGCTTTATCAGCGTTCTATCGACTGTGCTTTAATCCTGGACGGACTAAACACTTTTGAGTGCTAACAACGTAACATTGCTTTACTGTACATTTCTCGATAACTTTAGGCGGCTTAATGTTACTTTTCTTGTGGTTTCAACAAATATACAGCTAATATGTAAAGGCAAAATATGGAAAATTTAACTCCTATTCGAGGAATCATTCGACTATGATGGCGTCATAAACTATTCATTCATTTGTTGGATTTAACTTTTTCCCGCCGAATGACTGCAATAAATTCTTCTCGGGTTTTCGTCCGGGTGAGATGCTCCATCTGCTCCACTGCCGACGTTTCGATGGAAGACTTTTCCATCGTCATCAGGGCCGGGTGATTGATGCCGGGTACCCTCTTGACACCGGCCCTGATGACGATGGAAAAGTCTTCCATCGAAACGTCGGCAGAGGAGCAGATGGAGCATCTCACCCGGACGAAAACCCGAGAAGAATTTATTGTTTTCATTCATTCATTTCAGTATTCTGCCAGCTGATTGGTAGGTTTATTGGATAGCACTTATTTTAACATATTAAGTTCTGGCATATCGTTCTGCTTTCCCTCCTATGCGTGATCCGCCATTAGATCCCTCTTGAAATCCTCACATTGTTTCCCTTTTCTTATTTCGGCCATAACTCCAGTCCTCTTCCTTCCTCTTCCACGGTTCTTCATGTGTTCTCCCATCTACAACCCACTTCAGCATTCCCTGCATTCGAGAACGCTACACCGACGCCGTTGTCACCGTTATACACTTTAAGTTATAAATTAAAGGACACTACAAATTGCAATTCCCTCTGTTTCATTGTGCAAAATTTACAAAAATGCCTACAAATTGGCGAAAATACCCAGCACTTTTTTGGGGATCGGGTTGGTGTGGTGGCTAGAGTACACGCGTACCACACGGGCGACCAGGGTTCATATCCCTGCAGAGGCGGATGTTTTTCAGAGGAAACCCGATCCCTACTTGAGTGTCTTGTGGAGGGCGCTTAAGTGCGGTACTCCGTCTGTCGGATGAAACGTTCAACCGTGGTCCCCTTGGCGCCTTTCGTTAAGAGCAGCCTGATGCCGACGCCGGGTTTCTATCCACCCTTCCTCCCTTACCTATCCCCTATGGCGCAAATGACCTTAGCCGTCGGTCGCCTCCCAAAATATCCAATCCCCAGCACGTTTCACACTTTTCAGCGGGATTAAATAAAAATAAAAAGGTCATCGCTCAAAACATCCTCTGTCAAACTCCCTTTCAGCGGTTCGCTGCCTCATAGATTGTGTACGTGGAAGAATGCGGGCGTGTACATTGCTGAGCCATCTGGTGCGTACGCCAATGGACCACTTCTGCCCGCTCTCAGTCGCGTAGAATACTTGGCCGTCCTTCCAGCTCTCTCGCCATGGCTTTTGAGTCTCTCTGAGTGAGGAGTTGGAATGAGTCGGGAGGGGAAGTCCTGGGAACTTATGCGGGGGGAAGTGGGGAATGGGAGATAATTCTTAGGGGAGGGAAGATGGAGGAAGAGGAAGGAGGGAGAGGTGGAAGGGGGAGGCGGAGAGGGGGGAAATAGAGGGGGAAGCCGGTAGGGGAGCTTGGCTGCCGCAACAACTCCGAACGAACGGAAGTCAGTCGCGGCCAGCCAACTTAACCGTCTGGATATGCGTCGCCCGTGCAACTTCAAGTTCTCCTCCGTCCCGATTGCCTTCCTCCCGCATGTGTTTGAACTGGAGGCGACCGGAGGAGCTCGTGCAAGTCTGCGCGTGACGTCGAATGTCGTGGTACAGCTTGGAATGTGTTAAGTGTCAAAACACGTGATGGCGTGGGGTCGCGCCGCAGAGACCGGCGGCGGTTGCCGTGGTCCCACACGAGTTTAGAGAAGACGCTGCGGCATTGTTGAAACGAGCACCCGGCGGGCGCAATTTGATGCCAACGTTCAAAGTTTTTGATAAGTTCGATTCACGGAGAGTTATTTTTTTTTTCGGCCGACTCGGACATTCCTAATCATACATCTCTCCTCCCTTGGATTACGTTACGTGTTTTTGTGTGCGTTGATCTTTTTTAGCACGAAGTAAAAAAGTGTCTTCTTTACTACGGATGCCGGATGTTTCACAGCCAAGATTAAGTCGGAAAAGTGGGATTCAAAGTCTCCTCTGTTGTTGGGTGTGGAGGAAATCAACAGTGCGTGCCTTGGAAGATTGATGTATCACGTGATGGTCCCGTTCATGTGTCGAGCTTAGAGACCGCCCTGGGAGAGCTAATTCGTGACGTTCACGAAAGGGTTTTTTAATTGATCGATTTTGGATGGTTTTTATTGGTGGAATTTTAAGCCAATTGACCTTACGTGCATCATACAGCCTTAGAGAACCTTAATGTAACGCCTTGCATTTTTATCGAGTATTTTCTACGAATAATTCTTCCCGTTGGTTGGATTTTGACTTGCCGCTTGCTTGATTTGTACTCAAATTTATCTGTTCGCGAGAAATATATATACATATATGTTTTATACCCTTCGCTGTGCCATTTTAATGACCTTTGAGTGTTTAGGTCAGCTAATTTTGTGCCATTATCATATGTTGGCAAATTCTTATTAAATGCTGGCGTGTGCGCGCGACAGTTCATTTGCGGTTGATCAAAAGCGCGTGTGCGAGGTCATGTCAGTTTTTATATGCCTCAAGATTTTTTTGCTTAAACAGTAGTTTTTCCTTCGCTTTATTTTTTTGTCTCGTTTTGTTCCTCTTATGACTTTTTTGACTTTGAAATTTGACGAAAAGGAGATTATTTGTTTAAAGGCCGGTGTATGAAGTTGTCAGTGAATTTTAGTCTTCCTTGTGAAGGGTGAAAGGTGCGCTTACATCTTCAAGTGTCTTCATTGTGCCATTTTTGTTGTGTGAGGGAGTGTGGAAAAGTGTGTGTGAAGAAAAAAGTCGACCAATATTTTTGGTGAGATACACGTTGTTTGTTGTAGTCAGCACTCCTTTTGAAAGTTACTGGCTTTGTATAAATTGTGTTTCTGATGTCCTGGATTTACTGGATACCGGGTTTATGCCCATTTTCTCCGTACTGAAGGTAAGAGTTTTCGCTTTCATTCTCGAGTGTAAAGAATGAGGCAGTGCGGGTAATGAGGCGGTGCGATTTTTTGTTGCTCCCGTTGAGGGACTTCCGTGAAGGCAGTTACCTGAAATGAGGAAAGGATGAGAGTCAATATGAGGTGATATCGCCTTTCCTATATCATCGATGTGTCATTCACGTCATATCCATGGTGTTTGATCGACTGCAATGCGAAAGATACCAAAGAACTGGAAACCCTTTCCGAGTGAAGTCGAGATTTTTTTTATTGCTTCTCAAAGAGGCCTGTACGACCCATCTCATGGCTTAACCAAGGTCGCAATGTAGTTGACAACTTTTTTAATAATGTCAGCTTACGATGACCTATGCTGGAAATTTTAGAATACCATCTACTGAATCTTCATGGACCAAAATTCTCTCCACATTTTGACAGCACTGTTACTTTAAACCGTCCGTTTATAGGATTCGAATTAGAAGAGTTTTAGAAGAGAATTAGAAGAGACTATTTATAACGTTTATTGTTGTTATAAATCCGTAGAGAGGCATTGGATGTAGGCATTTATGGCGAGCAGTGAAAGTATTTATAAAAAATATAAGTAGTTGAGTCTGTATACATTATATTGATTGGATGTTGACGATATTTTTTAGTGATAATCAACGATAACTTTCTCGACCAATAAAATGTAGATAATTATAAAGCTCTGGAATATTTGGTCATTGCTATATTTAACTCCCAGCCATCGTTTCGCCAAATATATTGGCATCCTCAGGGCTTTGCAACAGTAAACGAAGAGAGATACATGCAGGTAATTATACAAATACTAGTACACAATCTATAAACTTTTTTCATTTTGCATGTAAAAATGGATATTGTTATTGACTATTGTAAAATCAATATTTTATTTACAATCCTTTCGTTATCATTTTCAGTTGGATTTGGTGTTATATGAATAATCTGTATCTATTCTTAACTGGATTTCCACTGAACCAGAAACTATTAATATAACTTCAAATATCATTATCAGTCAATTCATCATCATCAATGACTTAGTCGTAGGTATGTGCAGATGCAAAATACTTTTTTAGGTTTTCATAGTTTCCGTAATAGGGGTAGTATGCAGCGTATATGTATTGGCTCAATGATAGGTGAATTTTCGATTCCTCAACTTTTGTGCTGATATTTGTATAATTACCTGGCTGTATGTCTCTTGTATTTCTTGTTGAGAAGCGCTGAGGATGCCAATATATTTGGTGAAACGTTGGGAGTGACTTCAATATATTTATGACCAAGTATTCAAGAATCTTATTACTATCTATATTTTTCTCTTATCCATATTTCACTGGGTTTATTCCTATTCAAATTTTCATTTCCAATTTCAAACGAGATTCCTCACAGTACATCGATTTAATTCCTTTAAATGTTTCGTTCGTTTCGGATCATATAGGACAAGTTGGCTTGGAAGGGAGCTGGTACAGTTTTCGTATCTTAATCATGCTGCTCGCTTTGTCAGCTCTGTCCAATACCGTGCCTCGGATATCGAATTGAAATGAAACTAAATTACATAGTAAAGCGCTGTTAACGTTGCATTTTGTTCTTTTGATAAGTGAGACGAACCGTCTTTATCAGTCAATTGTGGTCGAGCATGAAAATTGTTCGCTGAATGTTTTTGGGCCTGTGGATGGTCATTCGTCCTGTTATGATTACTTCGCCAAACGAAAAGTAAGAGTGCAACAATACAGGTCTGACTTCGTATGCAGTTGTTCGAGTCAGACGCAGCGGCTGATAAATCGTTCATTTATGAAGGGATGAGCTGTATATCTAGTTTTTTTTAGGTTCCCCGTCTCATAGATATTCCTGGAACTGATGACTGTTTCGATGATTCCACATAATTCCTTTCGCAGAAAGTGAGGACTGCATTTTCGTAATGCCCTGCAAGCTACCTTAAGGGTGTGTGAGCAGGAGGTGTTATCACCATCATTATGCACACTTTATCTCACAATAGTTAATGATAATTAGACTAGTACTGCAAAAGAAAAAACCCAAAAATTCGTGCCGAGATGAAATTTCACCGACATTCTCTACACTTTATGCTACCACTATTATGGAAACTGAGAAAGTATAAGGTATTTTGCAGCTACATGCAAGACTAAGGGATTGAATGACAATTATATTTTCTTGTTCTGTAGTAAGCCAGTTAAGAATGAATACAGTTAATTCATAAAAAAGCATCACAGTCAAACGAAAATGACAATGAAAGGATTTTAAATTAAATTGCGATTTGACAATAGTTAATAACACTATCCATTTTTATTTTAAAGATAAATAGTTTTACAGATTATGTCTGCCTGCTCATTTAATCTGATTCAATGAAAATCCACCAAAATATACGCATTAGAATTAGGGAGATGTGCTCATATGACTAGTTTTAAACGTGACTGAAACTGTACTTCGCTTGCGACGGAAAGAAATTCATGCTCGACCTTTGATGACCCATAGCAATTTCCTTGCCTCATACGTAATTCATCGCCGCTGTTGAACCTCGTGAAAACTTCCCTTTCCCACGCCTATTCACTTACTCTAAGACCTTACTGACGACTGTTAGGGTGCCTGCAACTTGAATTCTTTGGTGTTGTGACGTCAGGAGCGTAGTTATTTGAGGATGAGACCGACAGCTGAGGTCATTTGCGCCAATGAGGATGAGTGAGTAAGATACTAAAGAGAAGTGTTACGCAGCGAGTGATTAAAGGGTTGAGAGATACCCTGCGTCGAAGTTAGACCACTGTCTGTTAAAATACGACGAGAAACTCCTGTTTGAGATGCTTCATCTACAAAGCGAGGAAACTGACTTATAGACAAGTAAATTTCCTGTGAAAGTTTGTTTGTATCTACGCGTATTGATCCAACCGAAGTATTTTGACGCCTAAAATGTACTTATACTTTGATTTAGGAAATAAGTCAGTTTTTTGTTTTTTTTTAATTGGAAAAATTTGAAGAAAAAAAACAACTCATTTTTCAGCGCGTAAAATCCGGCCGCCCGCATTTGAGTTCTTGGTGTTCTGAAATTTTTGTGTACATTTTCCCCAAGAGTAATTCGCCTAATATAGCTGTATTGCGCAATTGCCCCATATTTATAAGTATTGTGCTATGCTCTCGTGGAAATAATTTCCATTTTGCATTTCAATCGATAACTTTTTCCGTTACCACGACGTAACTTGTATTTAAATCTATGCTATCGACTTTTTACTGCACAACTGATTCATTCAATATGGACGAATGCGCATTTTTCTGGCTTATTTATTCCCATGAGCTATCGCACCACATGGCACCATCTATTCTCTTTATTATCTACGGTGCTCACTGGCGTGGAACCGCTTTCTCGCCGAACACGCCGTGAATCCAGAGGTGTCAGTGCATTGTTTTTCTGAACTGGGTCTTGTGTCCGAATTTTCGTGGATTCCTGCGAATGGACAAACGTGACGTGGGAATGTGATATTGCCGTTAATTTGACCCATGTCTTATTCTGCCTTGTGCCCACGCTCTGTTCCATCCAACGGATGACCTTCCGAGACTTGGGGTCAAATTAGTGATGCCCACGCACTGGAACGTTCGTTATGGTGACATAAGTATCTCAAAGCATCTTCAGATCTCTTCGGTTGAGTTCACATTCGCCTTGCCTGATGTGTTTTTTGTAATATCCGTGTATTCCTGACGCAGCATCGAAGTATATGTATTTCTGATTGGTGTGATTTTGTAGTAAAACGGTGAAATGATTTATCCCTGCTCTCCTGGTCTATGTCATCAGGGCAGGGTATTAATATTATATATTTGGAGGATTATTTGATGTACTTACATAATTATTCATAAATATTTTCTATTTTTATTTTATCATTTTAGAACGCTGTTTATATGAAAGTTTGACTCCTTAAGGACTTATAATTTTAATTTGGTTCCCTCCGTTATTTCAGTTCTACTAATTTTTTCGTTTATACAGAGGAAGGCATTTCTAACTGCTGTCACTAGTCATCTGGCAGACAGTATACCTAACTTGCGGGAGAGTTTTGAAATAATGCGACCCAAATATTGAAAATTTAAAGTAAGAGTACAGAAACGCATAAATTTTGATATATTTGGCCTAATCATAGAGAAAAAAATCTCAATTTTAATAGATTGCGAAAATATCGGTCATTTTTGTCACTTTCGAGACTTTGCCGAATAATTGAATGCCCTTTTAATGGGATTTTGAACAGGTTTACGATCCAGACAAACGCCATTAAAAATGACCACATTCCGACGGAGAGATGGCACTAATAATGTAACGATGTGCAGTTTGGTATGCTTCATCAATTATTAACAAAAATAATCTGTCTGTTTTAATCTATATAATATTTAAAAAAAATCTTTGATGATGGAGGCGTTTCACGCGTACGGCATGAGAGAAATTTATGCAGTTAATGCATCAAATATGTACGTTTAATTGATTTCTTAGATGTCCAGTCATGTAATATCAAAGTTTTGGCGACATTGATGTTTCTATAAGCACCTAATTCTTCTCACAATTACAAACATTTTAGTAAATTTAAAAATAAATATCTTCTTTTCTGAAGAAGCCAAATCGATCGTACTACGTGAAGTGGCGCGTAGACAGATTGCTAGTTACTTTTCGGTGAACGTAAAGCCAAACGCTAATTGGGTCCGAAATAGTGGACGCAGTGAATGCCTTGAATGAAATAGCATATTATAGAAAATTATTGTGAGGGAATTTTTAAAATTATCATTGAACGTTTTAATATAACTTCGCCGAAATCTCTGTGGGTGGGGTAAAATCTTACGATCACATTTCCGTCGACACCACAGCAGCTTATGGTTTTGAAATATGACTCAAATTTACAATTCAACTAACGATACAATATTATGATGAAATATTTATATATCATATTTACGCCTGAAATCATATGATATAAAAATATTTAACCCGTATAAGATACTGGTCACCTATATAGGTATACGAGGTCACCTATGCTATGTTTCTACAGGCAAACAAAAATTTACGTACAATGCGATAGCTGTAGCGTGTATGCGCGTTAAAATGTGGCACAAAGTTGAGCAGTCGGTCATTAACAGGGACTACAAGTCTGGGCCTCTCTTTAAAATAAAATTATTGATTTCGTTTATAAATTAAAAAGTGTTTGGCAAGGCATATTTTAAATTTTATCATTAAAAATTCGTTATTTTTTTATAAACAAGAAAAACTATGTGAATGGATAAAGTATAAACTTAAAGCGTTTTAAAAAAATCCGATGATTTTCAGAGATGTGAATATTTCTCACATTATTGAAGGAAAGTCGAGCTGCTTTGTCCTGATTCCATTTGCGTCTGAGTGACACCCTTTGAGGCTACTCTAACCTAACTAGGGATCGTGACGTCATGCGACGTCGCTCCAGGATTCTACAATGAAAAATTCAATTGTGCCGCGAAGTCCCTTAAGTGTCGACGTATTTCGGCTCATTATTTTTTTCCCTCGAATGGAGGTCTCCGCGAGACGCACTGGCTGTGAGTCTTGGAAAGACGTCACGCCCTTCGTGTTTCCATTTGCACAGTTGATTCATTCATCGAGCGACACCTCATGACTTCCTTCTTCGGTTGACTCGCACAGTTCGAACATTCTGAGAGAAGCGGCCAGTGCTATTTAAGGTGGCCGAAGCCATTTTATTCTGTGTACAGATGTGCGAATCATCGCTCACTTGTTCGTATTAGTGAATTCTAGTGATTAAAGGAGAAAAAAACCTTTCACCTTTTTGGTGTACTGGCAACCGTATATTGTTTTAACACGTACATCTACATCTACGTCATACCCTGCAACCCACCCAAAGGGCGTGTGGAAGGGGGTGCTTCCAAACCAGGCATGCATGAATGATACGGTAGAACACCGAAATTACATTGAAACCAGCGTACCACACATGCAACGCGCCAATTAAAAATCTACTGACCAAGAAACATTCCATCGTCAATCGTACCAACATGCAAGGGATACAAAGACTACTACTACAGATTCAAAATATCATGCATGAATAAGAACATCAATATTTACATCATGCATAAATTAGAACGTAGAGAACATAAAAAGAAAGATCTACAGACTAGCTAATATCACTATTCGCACTATTCATGACGACGATCACAGCTGTTATGGTCCCGAATGGTACGCGGAAAAAATGACATTTTATACCTATCGGTTCAACCATCTATCTCTCTAATTTTATTGGCGCGATCTAATCTTCCGTAGTACGAGGGGGTTAATAGTATGTTTTTTACGTCGTCAGAGAAATGATTTTCCTGAAATTTAGTGAGGAGGTAAAGCCTATAATTTAATCTACGCTGTCATAGCGATTCCCATTCCAATTCTTCTAACAATGAACAACAGAATGAAAGAATAACACGTGGCCTCTTGCCATGTGAGATACATTTCGTTATAATTCGAGTTTATGTGTACAGAACTTCTTAACAATAATTAACTATTATTTTAATGGTTTCTAGCAAATATTAAGTCGTCATCCCAAGTAATAGCTCCAAAAGCTTCGAAAAACATGAAAACTGGTCACCTATATAAGTATACGAGGTCACTCATGCTGTGTTTCAACAGGTAGACTACAATATACTTGCAATGCAATGGCTTAAGCGTGTTGAAGTATAATTTTAGTATCAGTATTATCTTCGCCTAAATTTCTAATACCGCGTCGAAATGTCTGTTATAACATCAATCAAGGCAACAATGTGAAATATATCTCTTGAGCGATTCCTTTACTGCTTGAATGTTTAGTTGCAACGTATAAATGGATGCACTTCAATGGAATGTTATCCTATTATTTTTTCTAGTAAATTGCGAAAAGGTTCACTCAAAGGCCCACTATGACTGCTCCATCCTCGGAATTAATTTTGGTAAGGTCGCTGAAAAACTTCGGTAGTGAAATCTTGTTCAGCGTACGGCGAGGAACAAAGAGATTTTCGAAGGTAAACAAATTCAAATAAGTTTAAAAAGACTTTATATGCATGTTCGTATTTTGTTTATTCCTGAGAATTCCTTTTAAGAAAACAAAAGTTTTACCGCAATTTTGATACTACTCCTACGCCAATTTCAGTTTCTTAGGGGCAATTTAAATTACTCTCACGTTTACAATCGGCGGTTAAATGTGATTGTATATTTGTATTCGCTTACTTTCATTTTTTATTACTTTGCTGTACAGTTAAGGAGTCCTCTATATTGCGCCAAGTACACTGCAAACTTTGTAGTGTAGTTGGTGCTATGTAGAGGACTCAGTAAAATACTGCGCCAGCTAGGTAGGTCCCGCTCGGCACCCCTGCCACTTGACGCATCAATGGAGTCTTATTTGCTATTTTCTCCTTAACAATGATTCTCCTCCAAAAATTTGTTTTATATATATATTTTTTATTTGCCTCCCTATTTTTTAAGGGGCCCAATATTTTCCTCAGTGGCCTCAACCGGCCTGAATCCGCCTCTGATCATTGTTATAAGTAACGTTTTTACCTACGGTATAGTATAAATCTGTATATTTTCTCGCTTTCTACCTTTGAAGAAAGGGAAGAAGTTTTCTCTGAAATTGGTTTTGGAGACACGGGTTATTGCAGCCTTTGCTTAAGTGATGGTTTTGATCGGTAAACATTGGGGAAGAGCCTCGTTATATCTGCAGTAAGACTGGACTATTTTCGCTTTCCTTCGTCGTGGAGTCGTTTCTCTGCTTCTATGCGATTGTTTCACTCGTGCCTATGCTTCAATAGGGAGAAACCGTGAAAGATGAGGACAGGTGGCTGTGTCTCTTCCATGGTTCATAGGCGTTGCGCGTAAATAGAGCATAAGGCACTCACAGTACGTATGGTGCGTTCACGTTCGCAAGGTGTGTCGTTTCCTGCGTACCAATCACCCTCTTGGTAACATTAAACTAACTTCGCCAATATTTGAGTATATGATATTGTGCAATTACATTGCGAATCCTGAATCACGCCAGGGGATCTTTTTTTAATTGATAGCAAATTATTATCGCGTCCTGAATGATGATTGGGCTCGTATTTTATCTTTCCGACGCCTTCCCTCTTCCGACTGGGTTTCAGATTAAAGTAATGTCGTGGTTTTTCTCAAATATTTATTTAATTTTTCCCCGATTCACGTTGGAATTTTCGTAGAAAATCCTACGGAAGTTGTATATGTATGTGTAAGATAAAAATATGAGATGAACCGAGTCACCACTGCTTTTAGTCTAAGCGAATTCTCGACAAATATTTTCTCGTGGGTTCTTTATTACGAGTTGAACCAGCTGTCCAACTTCCTTTACGTCATTCTAATGAATTTATATCCCTTTTCTGCGTTTTTTTGGTGGATCTTACCCCAAATCGGAGTTGGCAGCGCTAATTTAAACTGATCTGGATTGAGGCCTTGCTATTGCGAATTTTTTCTCCCGCTTCCAGTCCGACTCACATCTGCCGTTTTCCGTCGTGTGACGTGGGCGTAGCTCACCAACGCTTGAGATTTGAAGGAGAAGTTGGATAATAAATTGGTCTGTATTCTGGGTCGTTAGATTCCATATATTTGGCCCAGTCGATGTTTTGGAGAGAGGAGGTGTGCGAGATATCGTACTACTTTGGTTTATAATGCTGTATTTATAAGTAAGTGCCTTTTTTGTGTGGCCAAAAATTCGCAAACTTGGTTTTGTCTACTATTTTGTCAACAAATTTGTCGTCCTTCCCTCGAAAATTATGATAAGCATGAAAAAATCAGCTACACCAACCGTTTAAACTTAATTCAGCTAGGATTCCTTTAAAAAATGTCCTCCAGGATAATGATGTCCATTTTTATGCTGTGAATCTCATTAAAATTGCTTTCCCCTTCGTTTTGCTGCAGAACACAACATTTCGTAAAGTAAAAAGCAATAATGCAAGAAATATTTATCATTATTCTACCGCCGAATTCAGGTCCTGGGAAATAATACGCGCGTAGTTTTTGGAAAATCGTTTTATCCGTGATATAATAATGTCCTTGGTCAAATATCGGTTTGGGTTATGGAATTTTAGGTTAAAATTATTCTCTGTGAAGGCTCTCGTGGACGACGCACCCTTTAAATTAGTTTTTTTTTAAGTGTACTACCGGTTAAGGTAGGTTTTTTTGACTGTCAGAGAATCTCCTCCCATTTCCTACTTTTTCAGGGTCCTATCTCGCTTTGGAATATCTTTTTCGCTTCAGCATGCGATCTATAGTTGTTTTTCGTTTTAAATTCCTGAAATTTTACGGATTCATTACTTTAATATTCATTTAAAACCGTCGCAATGTCAATGGCTTGAGTCAAAGTGGGTGTAACCAAGCCTTGCCTATCACACACATTCCTACCACCCTCATGTGCCGTGTATGGTACCAGAGTCACCCTCTCCATTGGTATATTTGAACCTCTTTTGAGAGTTATAAAACCCCCTTGCCTCGACTCTATGCACATTCACGGCTCGCCCCAGTCCTCACGGACGCTTTCCCCATCTGTCGCGTTCTTCGTTATGCTTTGCAACAGCGGAAGCGGCCTCTTGGGCGGGAACCCGATGGGGTGAGGGTTGATGACGTCAGGAAAGCAGTTCCCCTGTCGCGATTTGATGCTTCATTCCTTGGGGAACACCCGTCGTCGGCTTGGGTTTGGCCGACAGGAAGTGGGTTGTCGGTTTTGATAGATTTCGGAGTCGTGGTCTCGCCACTTCACGGCCGACGAGCCCTGTACGTTTACATTTTTTCTCTTCGTGGTATCCTTCATGCCTATCACATCTACGTATTACCACCACGTAATTATTAGCCGTAATAGCCGTTAGGTACGTATTATACCCCCCTGCCAGACACATCAAGAGTGTCTGGCAGGAGGGTATGTGGTAAAAAGGGACTCGATACCAGGGGTGCCCTAACCTTCTGGCTCACAATCGTATTGTTATTAGATTTTTGTTACTGACCTCACTTTCAAGCGACGTATCTTATTGAAAGTATCCATCATGAAGAGAAATAAATACAAAATTTAAGAAAATTGTAAAGAAAAGTACTAATTGTATCTCTCCATTATGGGTACTTACGTAAATTTCTTACATGAAGACAGTCAAGTTTATCTTTATGGATATATCATATATTATTCGGTGTCGAAACTATCATCTAACGCTTGATCGATGGGTACTGCACCCATACATCACGCATAGCTGCTTGAAGTCCAAGTTTATCCTTTTCGGCGTGCACATCTCTACTCCATGTATTAATATCGGTTGAAAATATGTTAAATCACCGCTTTGGTTCCATTCCCAATATTTCATTGCCATGCCTTAAAAATGTCCAACTGTCCTCTCTTCAATATCATTTCTCATGTTTGCCATCCATCCTTCTTCAACACCAAGCTTCACTTGCTGCGTGATTAAATTATTCCTCCCTTGTCACGTTCTTTAACTTATTATCTAGCCTTCTAATTGTCTAAATGTCCAACTGTCCTCTCTTCAATATCATTTCTCATTTTTGCCATCCATCCTTCTTCAACACCAAGCTTCACTTGCTGCGTGATTAAATTATTCCTCCCTTGTCACGTTCTTTAACTTATTATCTAGCCTTCTAATTGTCTAAATGTCCAACTGTCCTCTCTTCAATATCATTTCTCATTTTTGCCATCCATCCTTCTTCCACACCAAGCTTCACTTGCTGCGTAATTAAATTATTCCTCCCTTGTCACGCTCTTCAACTTATTATCTAGCCTTCTAATTGTATCCCCCTTCTGTACCTCTGATAGAAAATATCGTATTAATATTTTATTTTTTATAGAATTGCTCAAAAAGTTGAGAATATAAGAACCAGATTGAGCCTTGTACAGAGAATTAGAACCAGATGGATTGGGCACACCCTGAGGTACGATGAGTTTGGTAAGAGTATAATTGAAGGGAATATAGAGGGAAAAGTCCGTAGAGGAAGGTCCAGCGATGAATGCAATCGCTAAAGAAAGAGGAAAGTGTGTAAAAAAGTAACTACCCGGGAGTGTGGAAACTAGCTAGGGAGGTAGATAGGGAATTTAGAACTTGATAGGTAAGGTTGGAGGGCTACATTCGACCAATCCAACGGTTGAGCGACTGATGACAATGAAGCACTTTCTCGCTTATTATAAATATATCGGAGGCGTTGATGTACTTGTTGGGATTTTCCTTGTTTAAGCCTAACATTATTCTTCCAATTCTTACCTATTCCTGCCCCATCTGGTCTATCTCTTCTCAAACTAATCTTTCATCGCAGAACTGTGTCTGCAACTTCTTTGCTAAAATAGTTAAGAATAGATTACCACAGTGTCGTAATATGTTCACCAAGGCTATTCTATCCTATCTCTCCATCCCTAATCTCCTGGCACTCATAGACTCACAGCAGACTTAAAATTTATTTACAAAATTCTTAATTCCACCATCGACTGCCCTGAATTGCTCTCTTTTATCAATTTCAAAGTTCCATCCCGCCCCACCCGTTCTCACCCTTTACTCCACATGCCCATTCCTAGACTTTCGATCACTAAACGTTCTCTTTTCTTCCGCCTCTCCTCTCTATTGAATTCCCTCCCTTCCCACATTGATCCTTTTGCACTATCATTTGAATCCTTTATAAGCCTTTCTCTTTTGTATATTTCACCTAAGTAGTTATTCCCCCATTTTTCTTTTTTAATATATTTCCATAATTTCTGCTTGCAACCAGTTTTTAAGTTTGCTTGTATATGTCTTTAAGTGTGTGTATTGTTACATGGCCACTATAAAATGGCACCATAGCTGTATGTGGTTTTCTTACTTTAAATAAATTTCTGGCCGCAGTACATGTTACTTGCAATAATTTGCAGAAAATATTAAAATTTTCAAAGATTCTGACGATAATGTGTGGAAATTCAAAATTATGATTGAGTAAAGATTAGCTGTCTTCCACAAATTAATTAAACTTCGATGCCTGCTTAGACTTTGAAAGTATTACTTCTTCATTTATTCTGAATAGCATCTAAACCGAAAGTTTTCAAATCTTAATTCTATTTCAACGGCTGAATGGCATTTCTAGTCTCTCTTTCCGCATGGACTTGCCGAGAGCATACCACTCGAGTCATCGCGAATTCCTGGCTGGGGTGTAGTAACCTTTCTCACTCCCTCTTAGGTGTGAGTTTGTCCCCGCTGTTGCTTTGGATTCTCCTGAGTGTATAGGTCAACCGACGGCTATTTTCTCCGTCTTTCTCACTCTTCTAAGTGTCTCTTATTCCCCTCTCTCAACTCTCGGCTACGGTCTATTACTATGCAATGGTAGCACTCATTGTTAAATTCTCCATGCTGACTTCCAGCTGACTGTAGTTGCGTCCCCGTCTGCCAGAAAGTCTACTATGGAGTCCATATATGCCTAGTACACAGTCTGAAATGGGTTTTAAGGTAGTTAGAGCGAGATAGTTCCCAAGTCAGAATGGAGACCACATTCGAATTTAACTCTTTAATTTCATCAGCTGATGGAAGCATGAATTAAATATTATTAATGGCGCAGTGATATACCATTATGTGACTGAAATACACACTATTCAAGGGAATTCACTATTTTTGAAACCAAATCATATTGTTCCCGTAGTATTAATCAGGATCACACAAAACCTGTGGTGAGTGAGTTTTTAACGTACCACGCGATAAAGTTAGTAAAGTTTAAGACTTAAATAGATACATTTTTATTTGATCACTTAGGATTTCAGTCACATGAAGGTATATTACTGCGCCTTTAATAATACAATATTTAATTCATGCTTCCATCAGCTGATGAAATTAAAGAGTTAAATTCGAATATGGTCTCCATTCTGACTTGGGAACTATCTCGCTCTACCTTAAAACCCGTTTCTGACAGTGTACTAGGCATACATGGACTCCATAGTAGACTTTCTGGCAGACGGGGACGCAACCACAGTCAGCTGTAAGTCAGCATGGAGAATTTAACAATGAGTGCTACCATTGCATAGTAATAGACTGTGGCCGAGAGTTGAGAGAGGGGAATAAAAGACACTTAAGAGAGTGAGAATTTACTAACTTTATCGCCCGGAACGTTAAAAACTCACTCACCACAGGTTTTTTGTGATCCTGATTAAATTACTACAGGAACAATATGATTTGGTTTCAAAAATAGTTGATGAAACATACTAACTACTCACTGTTAATTTTTGACGAGATCTTGGTGTTATATATTCCTCAGTTTTTTAAAAATAAGGTCTCTCCGGAGTGCATACACGCACCCTTCGCCCTGTGAAAGGTCTGGTATTTGTCTATGGATTTATTATCATGATAACTTTTACAATCCACTGTGGTCAAAGGCAACATGCACGATTCGGATTTCGAATACTAAAGCATTATCATCAGGTTCTAAATGACGTCATTTAGCACTTGATAATAATGCTTTAGCATTCAAAATCCGAATCGTGCATGTTGCTTATGACCACAGTGGATTGTACAAGTAATTATTATAATAAATCCATTGAAAATGGAATTTCACAAAGTTTCCACAGATTGTATTTCATTCGTAGTATTTTTCGTCTAAAATCTCGGAAAGTAGTTCAGTAAGAGGCTGATATTTTGGTTAACTTTGGAAGGGTGAGGTTTTTTCAATAAAATGAGACCAAATGCATTGATTTCTAAGTGAAAAGACATTTCGCTCAAACTACCTTAAGAAAATATGCTATTTTGTTGCGGATTTAATTGACGCCTTGGAGGGAATGGAAACCTCCCTGTGTCTCAGCGTCGCTGAATGCACTTTTACTAGTCGTTCGTTTCCACATTGGCCTCTCCCACCTCGTTCTCTAGGCCAACTCCCGGTATTTTTATCCCTTAAAGTGATCTCGGCGCGTGGGACGAGCAGGGGGAAAGGAGTTGAAAGGGGGCGGGCCCATGTATCTTCTCCATCCTTCCCAAGGGGAAATCTTTCCCTCTCATCCTCTAAATATACTCTTCTTCTTACGTTATGAATCGCGTCCAGGTTTAGGAATGGCCTTCCTGAATGTCGCAATCGCTCGGGGACGCTCGCGGAAAAAATGCCGCGAAAAGAAAAATTTACCTCTTTAAGGCCCGGATAAGGTAATCTCTGGCTCAGTTCTTAGCCTTCGACGCTAGTCATAATTGACTGCAAATATTAGAAGCCAAAAGATCAAACTCATTTACCAATTAAAGATGTGTTTATTCACTTTTAGAGTGTAAAAAATTATTGATAGTTAACTTTATCGATTAATTATAACTTAAAAAAATAATATTTCAATTGATTCGTGGAGTGTATAGCAGTATTTTGAACATGGTCACGTATTACGACGCTAATGCTTCGTATTAACTTGCGCTAAATAAATATTAGTTCAACAGCCCAGAAATTGCGAGCTACGCTTTCAATGCATTTAATGCATTTTAATGTAGTTTTCCGGAGGAATCTTGTTTCGTTTTTAGCCTTATAACGTACTGTAAAAACGACCGGTTTTATGAGCTAGAACTCACCTACGATGAGGCAAATCGATTCAAAATATAACTCGGGGTATTCCCAGGAGTTCACTTACTTCCATTCAGTATTACCCCTTCGGTAGATTATATAATGGTAGTAATTTCTTCGTAATTTTATCAACTCTGTTCAGCATGAATAAAGTTATCTCGGGTATTCCACCGGTTTAGCAGCTCCATATCACGCAACGTTTAGGAGAACGATTTGTTCTCCATCCTAAGGGGTTCAGTAGGGGATCTGATTTAGAATCGCTGAGAATGGAAAAAAAAGTCGCTCTCCTAGACGTCTCCTAGATATGGGGCTGCTTACCCGGTTCAATACCCGAGAGACCTTCATTCAGCAATAGCGCCGAGAAAATCTGAGATCTTACATCTGTTCAACACTCTCGAAAACCGACATTTATAAATTCTTTCATCGTTGATGCGCTCGTCAACTGGCTAACAATATTCGACGAGTTCGGTTCATTTTGGAAAATAAGTTGATCCTGCGAAAAACTCGATATTTTCTGTAGAGTTCTTTCTATACTACGGTAGATTTTTTTGGGAAATGGATCAATGACTAATGTGAATATGGCATAATTTAGGGCGTACAGCGGCTCTCGTGGGTCGTTTCCACTCATTTGTAATTTCATAGCTGTTAACTACATACTCCATATGGTGAACGAAAGAAATATTAGATTCAAATTCCGTCGGTTGGTTAATTATCTTTATGAGCGGACTATGAAATTTTGTAGCCATATTTATTATAAGCGTCATGGTGCGGTTACTTAGGCCATTTGTCATAATTACATTTAATCTTCCTCAAAAATTCATTACGGAGCCTCTAGACCTCACGCGGAACTCAATTTAGTGGCCATGTCATTAAACGGAGAGCATTTCCCCCCTAATGAGTAACGGCGTCCCTTATCCTCAAATCAAATTAAATATATCATTTTCAATCTGTGATCGCCACTGTAATTAATCGATTATTATATTCATTATTATATTTCCCAGGTTCACTCCATCTTTGTTTACTGTAATTTTCTCTGTTTTATTCTTTAAATTAATCTGATGATTGGAATCTTTATCCAGGCAGTGCGTGATGATTCAAAATACATCACGCACTTAACAACTTACTATACCAACACTTAAAAAGCACTTAAACACGTACTATACCTAAAGTTATTATCCTGTTTTCTGGTGAAGGTACGTGCTTGCATGAAGAATTTAACGAATCTGCTTGAGCAATTAGGTTGCATGCATCTTGTAAAGCTGACACCGCGTTTGTCAGTAGCTGAATGTGAAAAAGTGTGGTAATAGCAACTCCGTATCAGTTATTTTCCGGGCGAATTCATATTCCTTTGATCCTTACGGTGCCATAGGTGAATTTAAATTTTCAATCGAATCGTTTATTTCTATGTTAGGAGAAGTACACGACTTGGTTTATATCTTGTGCAAATTCCGTAATATAAATAATTGTTCTGCAGTAAAAAGTTCGAATCATTTTAGGCCAGCAAACATCCGAACGGCAAAGTAGTGAGAACAAATTAAATTGATCAATGATACTCAAACGATATCGTACTGTCTACCAAATTTATTTCAAACTCTTACAACACGTGTTTCAACTGTCTAGCAGTCATCATCAGGTGTTGTAAGAGTTTGAAATAAATTTGGTAGACAGTACGATATCGTTTGAGTATCATTGTTCAACATCCTGTTCTACAACATCACGCCGGAGAAAGTGGAGTTTACAAATTAAATTGATTGACAATCAGTTGATGCTGAGCCAACATTTATTGATTTTGATCTTCCAACAACTGCGATTATTTTCAATGAAAATATAGTAAGAAGTTTGGCTTTGAAGGAAAAAAAATCAGATCACTTGTGAACGAGCTTAGAAACGATTGTTCTATCAAATGCGTGTTATTTTATTGAAATCGGGTAGCTGAAAACTTGATGCCACATCTTCTAAAGTTCGATAGGCTAGACGTTTTTTTTTACCAACTGTGATGTAGATTTTGCTGTAAACTTGGACTGTCACAGGCCATAGTAATCGGCAATTCGATAACAGAAATTGCGTTTTCTGACAAATTATCCTTCAATAATTTTCGCTCTTTTCTAATTTTGTTCCCGGTTCAATACGGACGTCATCTGGTTGGATGATACGGAATTGATGGTTATTTATTTTACAAATCACGTTTTAATATCCCCATCAATTCACAATGAACATCCAAAGCCTTTCTCAGTGTTCAGGGCAGTGACCTTTCAAACTGTTATTGAGCGTTTCCCATCGCGAGTCCCGACGACCCTTTTGTATAATGACGGCCAATGAAGTCTATCATTTTAGATCAATGATTTAAGCATCAATCAATCACTCATTAAACTGCTGATTTTGTCAAGATTAACCTCGAAACATTTTGGCCTTAATTTATTGGTGACGCACGTCGTCGCTCGTTGTACATGGCGCAACTACGTTCTGTCATGTACAACGATTTTGCAATATTTCGAGAAAAAAATATGTATATACCAGTTCCCTTTTTCAAAGGGAGTGGTGAGGGATCCTCCTGTTTTTATGACTGAATCCTGCTTTTTACTTGAAAAACGATTAAACAAGACATATATAAGTATGTGTTACAGCCCTGACTATTGAAATATTTAATGAGACGTTTGCGAATGGTCAAAACGATGCACAATTTTTTCTCGACAAATGAAAAACTTAACTAAAGACCTTAGCTCGACACTTGTCATCCTTCCATAGTGTTAAAATCACACGCATTATTGCCTGAATCTTCTGAAATTCTTACTCATTCCAGTTATTTCAATGAAATTTAAGTACTTGGTTATGATTCCACTCTATATTATAGCAACACAACCTAGGTTTTGGCATATCGTGCCATCATTCCAGCACTGTTACGTATTCATCCAAAGGCTTGATTGCATTCCTCTGTTTCCCATTCTTATATCCAAGAATAAACTGGAAATCATAATCGAGATGTAGAATATATTGAAACGTAATTACTCTTCGTGGAAAATTTGAAATTCGGTGTTATTTATCTTGTGCTTACTCAAGTAGAGGGCTAAATGAGGCGTGGCTCATAAAAGTCGTTGGGTGAGTGGTAATCGCTATCAATTGTCATTATCTCCTTCGCTTTTGCGCTGAGCATTGATTTTTTCTAAATCTTCGTGAAAAATTTCCATTATTTTTCTTTTGATCCCTCCCCTAATTACAGGGGTATCGTTGTGGTCTGCGCATTGGCTCAGAAAGCCAAAGGTCCGTGGTTCGATTCCTGGTCTAGGCCAACATTTTCGTATGGAAATTTGGTTGCCTACCCATAATTGTTAAATTCGTTCAAATATCTTGGCACGTGCGCGCATTTATAAACTTCGCGCCGAAGGAACTCGCAAGGGTCATGGAGGCTGTGCGAAAAAATAATCGTATCCAATTTGTGCTTCCTGAACATGTCCTGTAGTGGGTGTATATTTCAGTCCGAAGATTATTTTTTCTTTGAATGGATTCAAGTTCTTCCCTCGTGCTGTATATTTTCTTGGGAACTCCTGAGAAATGTAGAGATTTGGGCTGGGAATTATGGTCCAATTCATCCTTACAAACCATGTTACTTTTGGGCTGAAAAAATCCATTGTGTGCTTCGATGCCTGTCAGAGTTGAGGCTTTTTCCCTGTAATTATCGACGCTGTCCCTTTCATTCCCACAGTTAGAAATAAAACTACTTTTAATTGGCAGGAAGTTGATTTTAAAGATGGCTCAGATATATATATAGCTGCCTCAACGGCGCCGTTTCTTTTATGAATTGTTTTATCGTCTTAGTGTTTTATGAGTTTGCCATCAAGTCAGCGTATATGTTGTATATTTTATTATTTAAGCGGAGGAATTTAAGGCGGAACTCCAGAAAAGTATCGGACCAGTTCCTTAATAAGTAAAATCAATTGCCCGTATTCACGTCGTATGTGGTCTACAGTACTGTATAATACTTAGACGAAAGAACAATTATATTTTCACCGCATAGAAACTTATTATCATCGTTTATTTTACACTAATATTATCAGAACCATGCAAAGAGTTTTTATATCAATAGTTAAAATATTAATTAAAAAAAAAAAAATTAAAAACAAAAAAAATTAAATAAAAAAACTTGAGTAACAGCTCATGGAGATTATAAACTGCTGGATTATTTCGTAGTTAAAACGCCCCTAATGACAGCGTTTTCATTGCCTCTATATCGTCTTGTATCAAGTAAGTTTCTACCCTACATGTATGACCTAGTGCAAGTTCGTGATATACTTTATCAGTTTTATTTTCTTTTAGGGACATGGCAGTCGTTTCTTTGATTCGAGTTTTGTGACAGAACGAAAGAAGAATTCTCTGCAGCTTTCTATCTGTGGAGAATTTCAAATAGTTCTTGTTTCCTTATAAGTTTCACCACGTGTGTCTTGAGACTACTTGATTAATGTCACGGAATTCCTTTTTTGAGAATGTCAATCAGTGTAGGCTGGGTCAGTTATGTTTTTATTTGTTTCCATGAACATTACTGTAGCATATACATGCAATAAATGCATCTCGTTATTCATTTGTTTGAGTGCTATGTTTCAGAAAACCTGTTTCTATGAATGATGTTTATGTCTTTTTCTGCATTGTTGTGTGGTCCGCCATTAGGAACGGAATAAAAACCCAGTACACTGAGAGTGCATTATTATTTAACGCTGGGCATAACAATTACATCTATACACACTCGCATTTGTAACTGAGCGACAGTAAAATCTCATATCTTTCTATCAACATTGTCAAAATATAACAGGTTTTAATTAAGAGAAAAGAGAGCTTTCATGTTGACGCTTTCGACTTCTTGATAACGGCCGTTGACTGCATACATCAAGAATATTTACCCGAAAGTCATTGCATGGAGAATTTTTTTATGCCAGCCGAGAAATCGGGATCGAGAACTCCGTCCATTTCGCTCTAACTTGAGTCCAGGTTTTGGTTCTCGCTAGCTTAGGTCCTGTCACGTGTCACGGAGAAAGGGACGCAACCTTGGGAATGTCGAGGAGAAAAAAGAAAATACTTTCGTGTGGGAATTAACGATGGGTTGGGAAAAAGTATATGAGGAGCGAAAGAGACACTCACAAGAGGTGTCTTTACGTACGTATGTCCACTTGGGGGGCCCCATAGGTCGCCAGAATAAGAGAAATTTGCGTGCCAATGAATCGTTTGCGTGTTCGCCACCCCAACCCCCCAAGGGCTTGAGTTTGCCACTCCTCAATGTATATACTTGGAGCGTGAATAGTGAGTCGTTGAGTTCACATTTTAATTACGTATCAATTAAGTCGAAATACAATTCATGGATCACACTTCACTGAAACAGGTCAATTGATTCGTTGGAAATAACCGTACATGTTGTAATGCCAATGGTGCAATAATAACACACACCACCCCTGCGGGTAGGGGGATTGAGAATTCTCCCGCAGTATCCCTGCTTGTCGTAAGAGGCGACTAAAAGGGCGGGGAGGTAAACCCCGAAAACAAACCCCCAGGCAGCAAAGGGATGCGTCCGGACAGTCTTGTGGGTCTACTGTCTGTGTGCGGCCATTCCACCTGGCCTGCGATCCACCCGCATGTTTGCCGTGTGCGGAGACCCGTAAGGGGGAGAAGGGGATCCTGGTGGGTGAGTTCTCTGGAACCCAGCCGGGTGTCGGATACCCGGTATGGACCGGAGTTCAATATCCCACTTCGGCCCTGGATTCCCTGTAAACGGGAGGCCGGGGGCTAGCCACCCCCGGTCAATCGGCTTGCCGTTAAGTTCGGTGGCGAGTGCTAGGGAGGTGGGGGTCTGTGTAGGGCGGTCGGAGATTCACGGGTTGGTGGGCCCGTTATATCGAAGACCCAACCCGAAACAGACGACCACTTTCAGGGTGCTATATCCCCTCGGGTAGCCCTGGCGACCACACCGGCTCGCGGTGTGGCGTCCCAAATGTGTGGCTCCATGGTGGGTGGGGAGCTCGGGGGACGAATGTTATCTAGGGCATGGCGGACAACAAACCTCCACCCCAAAAAAGATCCCGTCCGGATTCGGACGGGGGAGAAAATGTTTATGGCGCTAGTCAGCGCTATCTAGTGATGAGGTGCCAGAAGGAAGGGGAGAGCCTGAAAAAGGTTTCCCCCTTTCTTATTCGTAAAGTTCTGTCGGGTTTGGTTCCTGGGGATCTCAAATCGGCAAAAAAGCTTCGCGATGGCACACTGCTCATTGAAACGGCAAACAGGGCTCAAAGTGAGAAACTTCTAAAGACCGTAAAGCTGCACGACATTCCCGTCAAGGTCGAGGTACACCGTACCTTGAACACCTGTCGGGGAGTGATTAGCCATTACGACTTACTTTATGTTGAGATCGACGAGATAAAGCGGGAGATGGCCCCACAGGGGGTTTGCGATGCTCGTCGACTCACTACTAAGCGCAATGGGGAAAGGGTCAACACGACATCTGTCATCCTTACGTTCGCGCGTGACGTCCTCCCCGACAAAGTGTTCGTCGGTTATGAATCGGTCCCAGTGCGGCCATTCATACCGGCACCTATGAGATGCTACCAGTGCCAGCAATTCGGCCACATGGCCACACGATGCCAGGGCAAGGCCACCTGCCCCCGCTGCAGCCTGGATAAGCATGACGGTGTGGAATGCACAAGTGACCCGCTTTGCGTCAATTGCGAGGGTGCCCATCCCGTGTACTCTCGTGATTGTCCAAAGATGATCGAAGAGCGCAAAATCATGGAGATTAAGACGGTGGATAAAATACCGTATCTCGAGGCTCGTAAAAAGTATAGAGCACAAATTGCCCCCACTTTTTCCAGGTCGTGGGCTCATGTCGCTGCCACTCCGATCGCAAAGGTCACAATCTCGACCCAGACGGATGAAAATGCCCATCAGGAAACTAAACCCGCAGAAGAGAAATCGGCCACTCCGGTTAAGGCTTCCAATCCGGAATCTAAGACCAAACCCACCGGTCCGGGGTCCCCTAAGCGGAACCCGGCCAAAACATCTGCCGGGGCCACGCAATCCAAGCGTGGGAACTCGCAATCCCCCGGTCCATCTGGCAAGGCTCGAAAGAGCACCCCAGAGCCAATGCAGGAGGATGAGTGTCTATCAGACACTGATATCCTCCAAGTTCGTAGCAAGGGGAAGAAAAATCGCATAAGACGCTGACCTCCCCAATTTTTAACCGCTCGATTTTATCTTAGTTTATTTTTTCTATTTATTATTTCCTTTTTATGGCTTTTATATTGCAGTGGAACTGCAACGGTTTTTATCGGCATAAGGAGGAGCTGGACGTTTTAATACGTGATTTTAACCCGGTTTGCGTTTGTCTTCAGGAAACGCATTTTAAAAGCACGGACAAGGGCATTTTAAACGATTTTAAGGTTTTTAGACTAGACGACACCTGCGGCCAACGAGCCCAGGGTGGAGTGGCAATTGCTATCCGGGAGGCCCTTTACACCTCCCAGGTACACCTGAACACACCGTTTCAAGCGGTGGCAGTGACTGTTCACGCTCCGCAGATGGTTACGTTATGCAACGTATATCTGCCGGAGGGTGCACCGGTCACCCGTTTTAATTTGGAAGCCCTTGTCCACCAGCTGCCTCAGCCCTTTATTTTACTCGGTGACTTCAACGCACACGATCCTCTATGGGGAAGCAGTAGAGGACAATGTAATCGTAGAGGACGGATTTTATCTTCCTTTATTACGGAGTCTAACCTAGTTTTATTGAACGACGAGGAGAAAACCCGGTTCAACAGCTTTACTGGTGACTTTTCCTCTATAGACTTATGCGCGACATCGAGCGTGTTTTTAAATAAACTGAGTATGTCCGTACACGACGATTTATGTGGGAGTGATCACTATCCCATTTTGATATTGAAAGAGGGACGTTCTAACCCTATTTTTATTCGGCAGGGCAACTGGATTATCCGGAGAGCCGATTGGGGTCGTTTTAAGAGCAATTTTACCTTTAAACACGACATGACGCTAAACAGCGTGTCTAACATAAATCATTTAACAAGCTGCATCATCGAAGCCGCGAATACAAGCGTACCACGGTCTCGTCGTCTCCAATCGAGACCAGCCGTACCTTGGTGGAATGAAGAATGCGCAGCTGCCATTCGCAAACGGAAAAAGGCGCTACAAATTTTTAAAAAGTTCCCGACGGACACGAACCTTTCCGCCTTCCGGCGCTTAAGAGCTAAGGCTCGGCAGGTCGTGAATAAGGCGAAGAAGGCTTCCTGGGTGGAATTTGTCTCGGATGTCAACTGTAGAACACCACTTACACAGGTCTGGCGCAAGATCAGGAGTCTATCGGGTAACCACCAACAGGTCGGCATCTCCTTTTTACATGGCAATGGCGATGTAATAACGTCTGAAATTACTATCAGCGACATTTTCGCCCAGCTACTTGCCAAAACCAGCAGTAACAGGAGCTACGACCCTACGTTTCTGAAAACCAAGGAGCGATTGGAGATGTCCCCGATAAACTTTAAGGAAAGACATCCCTTGGCGGATTACAACCTTCCGTTTTCCCTCTGGGAACTCAAATCTGCCATTGCTGACTCCCATATCACTTCTCCGGGACCTGACGAGGTCCACAATGCCTTCCTCCGGAATATCCCGGAGTCGGCACTGTTGGAGGTTCTCCATACCTTCAACCAACTATGGCTAGAAGGTTGTTTTCCACCGTCCTGGCGGGAGTCTGCGGTAGTTCCTATACTCAAAAAAGGCAAAGACCGAGCCGACCCGAATAACTTTAGACCTGTATCCCTCACCAGCTGCCTGTGTAAGGCTATGGAAAGAATGGTGAATCGGCGGCTCGTCTGGTGGCTAGAGCGCCGAAACCTTCTCTCTGGTATTCAATGTGGTTTCCGCAGAGGCCGTTCCACTACCGATCATTTAGTCAGAATTGACAACTATATCCAGGAAGCCTTTCTTCTGCGCCAACACGTAGTCGGGGTATTTTTTGACATAGAGAAGGCATACGACCGAGTTTGGCGTCACAAAATCCTAAGAACGATGCACGAATGGGGATTTCGGGGTAACCTACCCATTTTTATTCAAAATTTTTTATCGGACCGAGTTTTTAAAGTGAGAATTGGCCAACACGAATCGAAATTTTATAGTCAAGAGAACGGTGTTCCCCAAGGTTCAGTACTTAGCGTAACGCTATTTGCTATAGCGATTAACGATATCGCTAACTGTGTAAAAACACCGGTAATTGGCTCACTGTTTGTGGACGACCTCGCAATTTTTTGTAGGTCATCCCAACCAGCTACCGCGGGCAGACTTATCCAGCTTACTCTAAACAAGTTGGATAGGTGGGCCAAAGATAACGGGTTTAAATTCTCCTTGGAGAAAACTAAATGCCTCCACTTACGCCGGTGTAGGGGTCATACCATTCCCCCATCACTAACCTTGGGCGGTACAAACCTTCCGTTTGTTGACTCTGTACGTTTTTTAGGCATGATTATTGACTGTCGCCTCAACTGGCGGGAACATATCGATACTTTAAAACTTAAATGTCTTAAGACTCTAAACATTTTAAAATTCTTAAGTCACTCAACATGGGGAGCCGATCGCTCAATGCTGATCTTGTTGTACCGTTCGATGGTCCGGTCGAAGCTTGACTATGGTTCCTTCGTATACGCCTCCGGACGGGAGTCGTACCTACGTACTCTGAACGCGGTACACAATGCAGGCCTACGGATATCCACTGGGGCGTTCCGGACTAGTCCGGTGCAAAGCCTCTATGTGGATACAGGAGAGCCGCCATTGTGCCACCGAAGGAACCTGCTCATGTGCAATTACTTTGCCAAAATTTTATCTATGAAGTCCCACCCATGTTTCAACCTTGTTTTTAAACCCCAATTAATAGAACTTTTCAATCGCCGGACAAGAGCCACTAGGCCTGCTAGCATAAGGTTTTATACTTTCATCCAAGCGCAAGGTATTACACTCCCAGACATATACCCTTTAGGAAGCTGCAAAAGTCCGCCTTGGGTCACTCCCGCGCCGAAAATCAATACTGATCTTAACAAGCGCCTAAAACACTTTACCACTGCAGAAGAGTACCAGCGTCTATTCTATATGTTCTTAGACACCCATCGAGATCTCGTGCCTATTTATACCGACGGCTCCAGATCAGGCACCGCCTGCGCGTGCGCAGTCTTCTCACCCCATCACGAAGCTGTGAAAGCAAGGCTTCATCCAATGTGTAGCGCTTTCACAGCGGAGCTGTACGCTATTAGGCGGGCCTTGGATGGGATTCAGGACCGTGGCTCCTTCGTTGTATGCTCGGACTCCCTAAGTGCACTGAATGCCATTTCCGGCCTTTTTCCCGCGCACCCTTTAGTCCAGGAGATTCAATCGTCACTCCTCTCTCTTGACAAAAAGGGAATTAAGATCTTTTTCACGTGGATCCCTGGACACGTGGGTATCACCGGGAACGAGAGAGCCGACGCTTTGGCGAAAGAGGCACTCGCAATGGACGCCATGGAACCGATGCCGGTACCCTTCCAAGATGTGAAGGCGGCTTTAAGAAATGCAGTCCTAGAGCAGTGGAAGGAGGCGTGGAGAACCACGGAAAGTAACAAACTGCGCGGGTTAAAACCAGTAGTGACAGCGTGGCCTTCGTCCGTCAGGAAGAGTCGCCGAGAGGAAGTCGTCATAACAAGACTAAGGATAGGGCACAGCCCTCTGACCCACTCCTTCCTCTTCACCGAAGAGAAAATTCCACCGCGATGTGATGACTGTGACTGTCCTCTTAGCATTCGACATATCCTGACGGAGTGTGAGAGATATCGGGCGGTGCGCAACAGGCTGCAGCTAGTGGGAGACCTGGGGTACATTCTAGGCGATGACCCAGATGTTCTCAACCGCACTTTGGAATTTTTAAACGAAACTGGCCTATTTAATAGTATTTTAAGGATGTAACATTATTTTTAATTTTGACTCAACGTTTATTTCAAGTACTTAATTATAATATAATATGCAGCGTATATTTATTTTTTATAATTATGACGCGTAGTGGTGCAAAATGACCATGCCGTCGACGCACCCTATAAACCCCACTACTACTAATAATAACACTTACAAATTTTCGCCCCAATTAAAGCATTGTTGTGGCATGGGTTTACGAAATTTAAGGGAAAATCGTTTATAAATGCGTGTTTTTTTATTCGGAAAGGTGCGTAGATAATTAGTAGGAACCATTATAATAACATGAAAGGTATGTTTTCGCGTGCAGGAGAAAATTTGTACATATTTCATCGAATGATTTTTTTAAAACGGGTAAAATCCCATAAGGCTACGTGTTAAAATAACATTAGTTTGCCAAGAAACCAAATTGGTTACTTAAAAATTATTTCGCTTTGTGCTATACATATTTCAAATGATCACGCGTATGAAAAATTTCACCCAAATATATACATGAAAGACAATCTCTCCATCAGTCTGAAAGAGTTGATCTCAGGAGAATAACTCTCTAGGGGTGAGAAATTGCCGGGGGTTAAGTTAAGGTGTTTCTTGTGTTAAATGGCATCATTTTCATTTAATTCATACCTTGACTAATTATAGAAAAAGATGTTTTTTTTACTTGAACTACAGAGTCTTACCTTTCCACGGAATGTTATTCTCAAACTGGACTTCAAATTACTAAATTTCAAGTGCAATAACGGGTTAAACATGGGGAGAATAGAATTTCTCTCTCTAATATACGTTCCATTTATGCAGGCAACTCTTAACAACTATTGAAATCTCCCAGTGAATTGAATTTCAATAGAATTATGCCACCAGTCCATCTTAGTTTTGGTTTTTTTCCAGTAAATATGGAAACTAAAGGCAAATTCATTAAATTTCCAAACATTGCATATAACATATGATGTGGTACGAAGTCACTCACACGGGTGTATGCACACCAGGGTTGAAATTCGCTATGAAAAAATCATTTGACTTGACCGGGATTCGAACCCGGATCTCCCAATTGCCGGTCAGGTGTGTTAGCCATCACAACAACCAAGACCAAGCCATCTTCCTTCAAGGCGAACTTCCTTCGGTGTAACTGACTAACACACCTGACCGGCAATTGGGAGATCCGGGTGATAACCCCGGTCAAGTCAAATGATTTTTTCATAGCGAATTTCAACCCTGGTGCAAATTCATTAGTTTAGCCGACATAGCGCTGCATTCGACTCCCCTGGCTGGGAATTGACTAATCGAATGGTCTGCATAGTTTCTTCCTGAACTTTGTCGTTAATTAGCTAAGGACTCATCAGTCAAAGCAGTGTTATTTTAACAATAAAAATGAAAATTTGAATGTGGCATTTGTTTAATCACTTTCGATGTGGAAGCTCCTTTTGTTAATACGGGAAGTATCCTAAGAATGAAGTTCTATTCTAAGTAAACAGAATATGAATTGGATTTACTTATCTGCATATTTCAAAATGGAAAAGAAGAGGTCTGTCATTCTCTGTTGCTGAAAATTAAAAGCTATTTTTATAATCTTGTTAATTTAGTTACCGCGGATGATACCTGGAAAAGCCCCTCATAAGATCCGGTAGATTTTTGAAATTTGTCTAGCTCGTGTAGTTACGGGGAGAGCTAGTTAACTCTGGTAATTGCTCGCCTCTTTGAGAAGGGAGGCCTGCTTCGAGAAGGGAGGCTTCCTCCTTTAATCATTTTGGCGCCGCTTCCTTCGAACCACACCTCTTCCTTCGAGACGACGTCTGTGGAGGAGGAGGGCGGAGGCACGTAACTTTGAGACTATCTAGTGGGCGGGGCCAGACGGTGTTAAGGAGGTGAAAGGGTATTGGAGTGTGGGAAGAGAGGATCCTTTAAAAGGATTGCCCTCTTCAACCGACCTACGCCCTTCGCGTTCTCATCCTCTGCGATTCACAGACAGGTGTTCTTCGCAAGCCCGTCCATAAAGTCTGTTTCAAAACGTATGATCTAGGAAGAGAATGGGGTGTGAGGTTCGGAGCAAGATGAGAAAATAGACCCAACCTGAAATTACTGTAGTAATATTGATCCTGGTGCAAAAATGAATAAGTTGGTGGAGAGGAATTGGAGTCCAAGGACTTGCCGATCGATAATCGACACCGGCTATCGACATTCACTGACGATTATTTATCCTTGAACACAAAGAACCATATTGTGTATCTCTCCTATGTGTTTTCGCCTCAGATATATATTACGCGAACTTATAATGCTACTCACTGTTCGTGGAGAAAATACTTGCTCCTAGAGACGAGAACGGCGATTGAAAAGAATAGGTTAAATTTGAAAAATGGAATATCTTTGAAAATCAGAACAAACGTATTCTTAATAAGAAGATTTAACAACAGTTTTGTTATTTTGATGGACAAAAACTTAGCAGCATTTTTCGAAAACGTGTGGCAAGATGAAAATCACGGTAATATATTTTATACAATGCCCTCGATTATATTCGTATATTTTCAGTGTTTCGCTTTCAAGAAGCTATTTCAATTTTTAAAGTTTTTTCCTAATTTTTAAAAGATATTCTTTTTTTGTTTGTGCCATTTCGTTTTCGTGGGAAGATAATACTACTCTGACGCTCTACCCCTGCTCTACCATCGAGGCACTGAGAGACACTTGGAGTTATGGAAATTTTTGGAGCCCAACGTGGGGCAATTGGAAGCTGTCTTAACAAGATCTTTTGTTGGACTGTTTGCATTTATATGATTGCTACTTTGTAAGATAAAATCCAGCCAAGGTCCTACAATTTTATTTAATAAATTAAAGTTAAATACAAAATGTAACATTAATCGTTACAACAGGTTATTGATATTGGTCCATTTTCAATATTTTAATATTGGATACTGATATTGGGATTCAAATACCTCCCAGCCCTACCCTGTAGAGGTGCCAAGAGCCTGCATGTTTCAGCCGGCGCACAGAATGTAGTAATGAGGGAAGAATATGCTTTTTAGGGGCGTCTCGAAAGTATTTTTTTAGCCATGTTACATGACACCGAGGTTCCCTCGTGGAATCTTCCTCGGCGAACCACGCCCTTCCCTCTCCGTGGATAGCTGGGATTAGGATAATGCGGACAGGGGTAGGAAGCTCCGCAGAAGGAACTATGCGGCTCATAACCATGGGTGGCGCGTCAAGTAACCCGCGGTTGAACGTCCCCTCCTGATTAACGGAGCAAATTACACGGCGGGTCTTCAGCACCATGCTCTCACGGATGCCTGGATGCCCTTGGAAAATGCACACCAACCCCTGGGCAACGTCGCGGATTTTTCCCTGTCATTTTAAAAGGGTTTAAGATAATCCCTCCGTAAAATTAAATCTGTCATTTTTTTCATGCTACTTATGGAAGGGTAAATAGAAAGTCCTGGGAGGAAGCCCGAGGGACAAATACACAGTCAGTGAAATTGAACGGGGCAACAGATTTTTGAGCTTGGAATTGGGAGCTAGACTTTGCAGGGAATATGGAGGAACTGTGTGCATTAGATATTACATTTTAGCATTGAATGCTGATTATAATATTTCTGAAAGCGGCAATCTGTTTACCTCTATCTATCTCAAAATTACTTGGAAAAAATCTTGCCTTTTCTCCTTATTGAATATTAATTAATCAAATTTTATTATTAAAACAAAGTTTTAATGTCGTTTAAAAGAGAAATTGGTAACAAATCTAGAAAAAAGTTTTATCTGTGATATTCATGTGTCACTTCCGCGAAAAACTAACTGCATTAGCTATTTATCATAAGAATGCAAAAAGAGTATGATGAGGAAAACGATCTCACATCAGTTTTCGTTATGTTGGCATAAGTTTGCCGTTATTTTTTGAAAACCTAATGTAATTTTTTTGGGAAATTCGTTTGTTTCTAAAATTGGTTATTTCCGAGATTCGGGAAAGTAATTATGTAGTAATATATGTACTCGTTGAGTTACTGGAATTTAATATGCCTTGCTTGCATATACTTTGTTGATAGTTCAGCAATGCTTCAAGTGGAAGTATTACTTTTAAATAGGCAAATTTGGAAATTTGCAAATTACCATTTGTTTTTGCTTATGCTGCCATCAGCTGACTTCATCAACTCCAGCACTTATGCTGAGTTGGTGAATGTTATGGATTCCCTTTTCCGCGAAATGTTTTTAGCCCAATTCTATATCACCCTATGATACTTAATTTCCGCTTGCTTTTGGCTATTTTTTCCCACCTCGCCCTTCGTGGCAATTTTGCCGTCGCGGAGCGGAGAACACTTTTGAGAATTTCGTCGTTTTTGCTAAGACTGCATCTATTTTTTTTCTTCTTCTTACCTCGCACGCAATATCTTCGCCCAAGTTTGATCCGAGATTATAGGCAGGGAGAGGAGGGAGACCTTATGACTGACTGCCCGCTCACGTGAAAGCGGGAATTTCCGTACAAGTGCCCACAAAAAAGGTGGCGGAGCCCTAGGGAGGCAGGCGACCGGCGACGGGAATGCTCTCGCAACCTAAAGGGAGAAGGCTGGAGGATTATGATGTTGGGAGCTTTGAACTTACGTTGACAGTTCGGCGGATAAATACTGTGGGTAACTTGCCCTCGCTTCTTTCTCCGTCCACTTTCTTCCACTTCTTCCTCACGATCGAGGCTCTAACGTCATCGTTCTGGGCGTCAAAAATCCTCTCCTGACTTCCTTTCCCTTTGAAATACGTGATTTGAAACATTTATGCGAGTAAAAGTGAGGAAACTGCTTCTACAGAGCATTCCACTTGTAGTTGCCTGTATGGTCTCTCATGGAGACTCGTTTCTTGTATAAATCCACCAAAGGACGGACTCGCGATTTTACCAGTAGGATCATAAAAAATTATCTTACAGTTATGCGGTTTACTAGCTGCTTATGTTGAAGTCTTGTTCAACGTATAATAGGAAGGTCGACGGATGAAAGAGTCCAGGAGAGATGCTACTTTGCTCTGGTTAGGCCACACCTCGAATACGCCGCGAGCATTTGGGACCCTGGTCAAATAGATTTGACCAAAAAAATTAATAAAATTCAAAGGAAAGCAACGTGCTTCGTTAAAAACTGCTACGAGCGTACATATAGTGTCTCACCACTTTTAGAGGGATTAAGGTGGGAGCCCCTAGAGACTCGGAGGCTACACGCTAGGCTTAGGTTGCTTGATAAATTCAGAACTGATATTTTTCAGAGCGAAATAGAGAATATTATCATGACTCCTCACCACATCTCTAGGTCTGACAGACGCGATAACATAAGAGAGACACACTGCCGAACAGATAGGTACAAAAACTCGTTCTTTCAGCGAACAATAAGCGATCACAATAAAAATTAAGCTCACTAAATACACTCCTATAATTCATGTCATTTCTTCTAAAAAACTTACACCTTTTCACGGCTGGTGACCTAACTTCCCCTGCCGCACGCCCACGGGGCGGCTCGCGGGGTATTATGTAGATGTAGTCTTATGTTATGCAAATATTACTCTTACTTGAATTTGATCTTGTATTGAAGATGATTGCTTTCGTGACGTAAAGGTGAACACATGGAGCATACATTTGGCAACAACGTTCTTCATAACGCGCATACTGCCAACTTTATGTAGAACTTCTCTATATTCAAATGGTTTCTAGTATATAGAACGCTGCTCTATAGAAGTCTCAAATAACGAAAATATTACTCTAACTTGAATTTGGTGTTGTATAGGAGATTATTGCTTGCATGGAGTAGAGGTGAGCACATGGAACATAAATTTGGCAACAACGTTCTCCATAATATTAGAATGGATTCTAATATTGAACGGTATGTAGAAACGCTATATCGAAGTCTTATATTACGCAGATTTTACTCTTACTTGCATTTGCTTCTTTATTCGAGATGATTGCTTACGTGACATAGAGGCGAGCACGCGGAGCATAAATTTGGCAACACCGGTCTACGTAAGGCGCATTCTGCCAACCGTGTATAGAACTTCTCTATATTAGAATAAGCACTAAAAAGAACGCTATATAGATACCTCGAGGTGTGGGAAGATCTTGGATTTTGTCCCTGAGGAGAGTTGAAATGCTATTGTTAGGGTTGTCAACCGATTACGTTAGGTTTGAATAAGAGAGAGTAAATAGTCCTCCAAGTATATTTCTATTCATTTACTCTTTGGCATTAAAAGTATTCGCCGCTGTGAAATGAAAGCCTCTTGAATATGAAAAAATAAAACCGATCAAGTTGTTAAGCGAATGAGCCATTGAGGTAAATGTAGAAGATACTTGCAATGGAGACCTATGCTGGCAGCTGTAACGTGGGGGTGGCATGCCCACCATCTTTGTGAACCCCGATTTTCCCTTGGTGCTAACGAGATGACGCGTTTTTTTTACAATTTTACGAGTTTTTCCATCGATAACGTACTATAAATCAGAATGCATTCACTTCTTTAGTATTCATACTCCCTACATGTATTGTTTGCTTATTTAAATTAAAAATCATTCGCATTCCCAATGAAAACTATCGTAAAATCGAGTAGAATCCTCAGCACCAAGAATCTAATAAATGTTTCATGAGTGGTATGCCCTGAATTTTAAACGGTTGGTTGATATTTTGGCTTTGCATCCGCCAAGTCGTCCATTCCGCCGTTCTATCCGAAGGATAGTAAGGAGAGAACAAAGACATCTAATATGGTTGTTATTCGGTTGTCAGGCTACAGTTTAATGACGTAGTGTCATCTCCATTTATCTCAATCGATGGAACTCAGTAGAATTCTCGAAGGGAAGGTCATTTTAGTGTGGAATCTGTGGTCCCACTTGATGCTAGTATGCTTGATGCAAGTACAGTGCGTGGCGAAAGCAAATACAAATAAACGAGTTACCAGCGGAACTACAAAGGCATTCATTCATAGTAGAGCATCGGGATATTGTACGCTGAATCAGAGTACGGATATACTTCTTAAATTTCACAGGAAGAACTTTCCTTCTAGTACACGAGTCATTAATGAGGATAATTAACTCTGCGTGCGACTCAACCCGATGACGAGGCTGTTGGATTCCAAAAACATTTGCAGTGCTCATTGGCACGTGTGCTCCACTAATCACGTCTGCCGAACCTTCGTCTCGAAAATGACGAGGCTGTCTCGCACTGAGTAATCTTCGCGAGGCTATCTCAATGAAAGCCATTGAGAGGGACGAAGGGCATGAGTCCAGACTCGTTCAATTCATCCTTTTGGAGATGACTAGAGTGTTATCGGTGGGAATGACGACGAGTACCCGCGGACCTGATCGGGAAGGCCGCTTTACACGGTACATATTACTGTACCAACGAATGTATGAACTCTTGCATGAGGAAAATTGTACCGTGTAAGGCGCGAATTGTATGATTGTCTAAATGACTTAACGGGTAATAGAACCTGCTCAATTTTCATTCTGTTTCTTGTACATTCTATGATACTTTCGTTTGTACAATAACATGTACCGTGTAAAGAAGCCTAAATAATATACATCTTCACAAACGTAGTGGTATTAAATCACTAATATTTACTAACGCGAGGAAGATATTAGTATACCTCAGAACTATAATACACACTCCATCACGACCCGGGTTTCCATGTCTAGCACCATCATCAGGTAAAATCATAAATGACCGGTTGTTTCGGTTTTCCATAGATATACGGTTGTTTTTTTTTGTTTTTTCTGAACATTCCTATTCTCTTAATCACCCCTTTTTTAGACAATATGGCAACTATGCAAGGAACTTTAAATTCACATACACTCCTACCCTTTATCATCTCCTATTTTATTTAAAAAAAGACAGCTACATTCATATAGCACACCAAAGTGCTGCAATTTTAGGATGATAATCACAATATAATCATTTTTTTTATATGGACTCAAGTAATTCTTTGCTTTGAATATTTAATAAATATTTCATTCTTGGTAGGACCTTAAAAAAAGTTAGTAATACTAGTTCCTGAGATATGATGAGTTAATACCAACTGTTAAATCAGAGAAAAAAGATACCGGTTTTTCCCTAATTAATTAGTTTTCCCTAATAGGAAACCGAAGCATGGGTGTGGATTACCTACTCGCATACCCGGCTTTTCAATTGGAACCCGAGTAATAGGTTTTTATCAAAATTTGCCCGGAAACCAGGGTGTTCGAACTCTGAACGGGCTCCTTATCGTTCGATTACCGATTTCCATCAAGTAATGGTTAGGCATTGGGTTTGACCATCAGGAATTGTATTTTAATCCTTAATGGTACTTTTTACGTACTTGGTTATAGTTCCAACACGGACTATATCTCTAAAAACGATCCTGAGGATTAATACCTGGAAAAACGTGTCGAGTCAGATATGGATACAAAAGTCTACCCTAATGGAATCGAATACCATGGAACAAGTAACTGTGCAAGTGGATTACCTAGATTATACCGGAACTAGCCACGGAGAATTTCACGGGGTCACCCACAATGCACTAATGCGCGTCCACAGGGGAAGTGGACACCTCGATAGCTTAAGGTAGTTTGAGCGAATAATCTTTTTACTTAGAATTTGATGCATTTTACCACATTTCAGTGGAAGCACTCCCATCTTTCCAGTGGTATCATAATATTCACCACTTACCAGAGTACTTTTCGAGCATTTTTCCTGAAAACACAAGCTGATTTACATAGGGTAGCTAGGAGCCTTGCGCTCGTAACTGGCTAAAGCACTCGGCCTCGGATATCGAGGGATACGGATTCGAGTTCCGGTCAAGGCGGATGATTTTTTCCTCTGTGGAATTTCGCAGATTATAAATGATTCAATATTCCCTTATATGCTTAAACTATGCTATCATAATCATCTTGGAGAGTATCATTTTGACGCCATACTGCATCATTAGATCCGACAGAAGCAATAAAATAAGAGTGATACATTGCCGAACGGATAGGTACAAAAATTAATCCTTTCTACGCACAGTAATTGACCACAATAAAAACTGAGCTCCACTCAATTCGCTCCCATAATTCACTTCACGTTTCACCTCCCAAAGTCTTATCCTTAACATCTTTACCCGGTTAGTGTCCTGACACCCCCCGCCACAAGCCCATGCGGCGGTCTGCAGGGTAGTTAGTATACGTAGATGTAACAGAAGGTCGAAGGGGACTGACAAAATTTGGGAGAATGGGAATGCCAGTAATAAAATTGCGGATAGGAAGAGGGAATTGGCGGGTAACAGATATTCATTTTTTTTAGATTAAAATCAGGATCACCATATCGTTTTCAATTTTCAAGCATAAAAAATTCCTCACGTTTAGACATACCTAATAGGAAACCGAAGCATGGGTGTGGATTACCTACTCGCATACCCGGCTTTTCAATTGGAATCCGAGTAATCGGTTTTTATCAAAATTTGCCCGGAAACCCCTAGTGTTCGAACTTTGACCGGGCTCCATATCGTTCGATTATCAATTTTCATCAAGTAATGATTAGGCATTGGGTTTGACCATCAGGAATTGTATATTCAATCCTTAATGGTACTTTTTACGCACTTAGTTATAGTTCCAACACGGACTTTATCTCTAAAAACGATCCTGAGGATTAATACCTGGAAATACGTGTCGAGTGAGATATGGATACAAAGGCTACCCTAATGGAATCGAATACCATGGAACAAGTAACTGTGCAAGACAGAGACTATTTTTCATCACAAAATACATACTTTGCGTACATTACTGAGTTGTGAAATACGAAAAATAAAAGAAGGTGATGGGTAGAATTGAATCACCGAAGAATCTCCTTGGTTTTACAAGATCTTGAATGCTTAATTGAAGAATGTATGAAAGCTATAATGAAACGAAATCTATGAGGGTATGAACGCTATTAATGTATGGAACTTTCTCTTTGGATAAGCGTTATGTATAAATGAAACTTTTTGGGTCTGCTCTGACGGACATATTAAGTAATTGTGCATTACTACCATTACGTTTCATATTAAAATACGTAATTCGCAGACTTCATTGCGTTATATTATACAAAGGTATGAGCAAGTAAATGAAAAAATAGAGTTATGGGAAAGATGTTCTAGGTTCCACAAGTTTTTGGGTGACTAATTGAAAAAGCTATGCTAGGAATGGATTTTAGGAAAGTATACGTTGCAACTTAATCCTGACATAGGCGTCGTTGGTCATTTAGCGTTAAGTTACGAATGCTGTGGTAGGACCGGCCACCGATCCTTTGACTTTAAGTTAAGATAAGGTCTGAACTCCTTTTTTTCCAGCCGTTGCGATTCATCTCTGAAATGATGATGGTGTTTACCAGTAAAGAAATGATTCGCGAAAATATTCTGTCACTCGCTCCGATTGACATTTGACGTTATAAATCGTTCCTCGCTTTCCCGAGCATCATTATCTCGCTTGAAAGGAGAAAAATGTTCGCTTTTGTAAAGCTTCAAAGTCACTCTTATCGGTTTTATCCGGTGGAAAAATCGGCACAATAGAAAGGGACGTCGTGGATTTTTTTCATGCTCCACATGAAGCTGCTTCGGAGAGACGGTTACCAAGGCTTTCATCCGGGGAAGCTGTGGCAGGATATTGCCCATTATCGATTCCCGGCATGTAGACAGCTGTAACTAGCGATCTCTTACTATTCTTCCTTACGGCTGTAAAAAAAATCGTATGGTTACCTACAGTTCGCTTCCTCTGAATACAGGCTGAATCTCCTCCGTCGCTCAGTGGTTACATACATTAATGTGATCTCATTTTACGAGAATTTTGAATAAGACGTGCATTCACTTCCCGGCAAATGGTTTATTCTCTATAGTAATTCTCAAAATGGCATCATGTACATAATTGAAATTTCGCCGTTGTATGAGAAAGTTGAATGTTCGTACCTCCTTAATTATGCTTGTACGAAAAATAGAATTATGCGTTTCCTGACGTTTATTTTTCACCACTTTGAAGATATTTTTCTTAAAGGAGAGAAAAGCGATGTATTTGTAGAAAAAGGCCAATTAAAGAGCTTTCAGCCTGGCCTGAGGACGTATACGGCATAATAGGTGAAACGTCGCCATCAGGAATGTAACCAACGCAGACGAAACCCGGTACCCTGCCTAAAGGCCGTTTTACACGGTACATTTTATTGTACAAGCGAATGTATGAACTCTTGCATTAGGAAAACTGCACCGTGTAAAGCGGCAAATTGTACGATTGTCTGAATGACAGTACGGGAAATAGAAACTGCTCTGTATCCATTCAGTTTCTTGTACATTATATGATAAATTCGTTTGTATATACAATAAAATGTACCGTGTAAAGTGGCCTTAACTGCCAACCTGAACGCCACGAAAACGTACGTAAGAAACAGAGCCAATTAAATCTTTCGCCATCATTGTTTTTTGACTAGAGTTTTAATATCGTTCAAATTATATCAGTTTTCATATCTTATCTTACAATCACCAGTGCCTTTTTAGAGGAAGAGCGTTTTCCTGTATCAAAATCACAAAGGAAAAATTTTGCTCTCGCGTAAAAAACCGAAGATATTCCAATTTTCGTCAGTAACGACGCAAAATGTTGACAGAATGAAGGTGGCAAATGAATCTTGCGCAGGGTGGGTTGCGATTTCCAAGAAAAACGATGTTTTACCAGAATAAATGAAACTTAATCTGCAATTTTGCCACGTTCTGTAATCCCTCTAATTAGTGATGCAATTGAAATCAAGGTAACATGTTGCTTTTCTTCCTATGAAACAAAGTCCAAAGATAGCGTTAGTTCCAAAGTTTCCCGATTCTCGGGAATCTTACTAACAAGAAGTCAGTATAGCGAGATTTTTCTCTGGTCATTGGTGAAAACATTTTTATGTAATTTTAAAAGTTAATCAGTTAAGAGAAGAAGGAAGTGGATATAGTAATGATGAAGTCGCAAAGGGTTTCTTTTAGTTGATAATTCAATAATTAAAAGTACGTAAAATTTCCAAATATTTGTGTGATACTCAAATTACATAGAACGCAGCCACACGCTCACGTGCAAAGATATGCTTACACGAATAGGGATATCCAGATTAATACTTTGTCTTAATAGGGATATCCAGATTCGAATCCCGGTCAAGTTACCTGATGTTTTTCTGTCAAATTCCATCGTTTTTATGTATTAATGTGCGTATTTTTTGAGGCTATAACGACCAATTTGCTTCACACCGTGCGCTGAGTAGCCATGGCAACCGAACTTTTCGATTTTATGGAAACGATATCTGTGAGTCAAAAATGTAGTCTATTTAAGATAATTGAATAAGCACACTAGCTACAAAGCTTTACATTTCTTGTGCGATCTAAGCGTAGAGGATTCCTCTTTGCTTTAAAAATATCTCTCTAGACCTTTCTTTGTGCCAATACCCCACGGCTGCAAATCGTGCGACAAATACCTCTTATAGTGTTGCGGTAAATGGTCGTTCTGCTTACACATCACTTGCGGCTTTTCAAAAAAAGCGAAGTACGTAAGTTAACAATGATTATTATATACGTAGTAATACTTGAATTGATATGTTGGAATTGCATACTAGCATTTAACATTATATTGCGATCATGATTGTCTCTATGCACTTCTTGTTTTTTAAATAACTTATTAAACCTTGAAAAAATGCGCTATAATCATTAAGGACTATGTACTTCTTTGACTAAATTATTTTAATAAATCAGAAATGTAATGAAAATTATTTTTTTAATTTACGGTTACGTTTTCCGGTTGCAATGCATCGCGGACATAGTTTTAAAATTGTGCATAATATTCCGTAATAAAGTTTTTAAATATACATTTTAACTTTATATAATACTGTTTCCTCAGCACGAAATTTCTATATATTATCAAAAGTTAAAGGTACTAATTTGCAATGATAGAGGGGACAAATTTTAGATGTGCGTAGTGCTGACTCCTGCCAGCGGTACTAGCGTGGAATTTGGAGGGTAATGTAATGAAATGTGTCATCTCAGGAAAATAAATATTATGATGTTATTGTTTAAAATATCCGCATTAGTTTTTTACTGTGTATAAATTGAATTAGGTAATAATCATAAAATACTTTTACATTGTCTAAAAAATAATTGTTATTTTATTAGTGTACTAAAGTTGAACAATTAATTACTGCGCATGAGCCGATGTATCGGCCCGCCGCCCAAGGAGGTTAATGTTGGATGTTTTATCATTTTAGGTCAGTGTAGGTCCAAGTACAACCGAAATAACGTGTGTTGGCAAAATATCTTGATTTCCCCGATGGAGAGATGAGTGTGTGATCTAGACATGCCGAAAAAAACTCAAGTTGTGTAGGTGTATAAGTGAGATCTTTTATCGGAGGATGTGAGGAATGTGGATGGGACCTTGAACCGAGACCTATGTTGGTGCCCAAATAGTATGTTGTTTTCATAAAAAGACCCGATTTTACTCAAGCAAAGCGCAGAAATTATCTTATTTACCGAAAGAATCAGTCGGGAAGTTAACAGCCCGATAAAACCGCATGCATGACATTTTCTAAAAATATGGCAAAATGTATTATCGCCGTTTGTTTGGTCAGATATGGCTTTCTGCAGAAGGAAGCGATAAGTATAACTCAAGAGGGAAAAGATTACGGAGATAAGAACGCGGATTGAGTTAGCGTGCATGGGTATTTCTTAAAGATTTCCAACGGGATATCAATTTTCGACCGTACGAGGACAATGAGGGCTGTAGTATTGACGTATTCCTCGATAATGTATCTAATGAGAACTGAGGCCTGGGTCGATATATTGGGAAAAAATTAACATTCCTGTGGGTCCTGTGGATTGTTTCCATTTTCGTGTTGTAATCAAGCAAATAATTTTTCAAGGATATTCATGCAGAAAATTAATAAAATAAAAAGGAAAGCTGGGCGCCTCGTTGAAAACTGCTATGGGCATACACAGTTTTTAGAGGGATTAAGTTGGAAGACGCTGGAGAGTCGGAGGCTGCACGCTAGGCCTAGGTTGCTTGAGAAATTCAGGACAGGTGTGTTTCAAAGCGACACAGAATATCATTTTGACGCCACACTTTATTTCTAGGCGATAAAATGAGAGAGGTACAATGCCGAACGGATAGGTACAAAAATTCGTTCTTTCGACGCGTAGTAACCGAGCATAATAAAACCGGGGCTCCACTTAAAACACACCCACCCATAATACACTTCACCATTTCACCTCCCAAAGCCTCATCCTTCACACCTTTACTCGGCTGTTAATGGTTCATAAATTATTTTAGCTGTATATCTCTCGTATTTTGCCTCTTAAAGCATTTCTAAGAGATGCGGGGCTCAAAAAATATCTCCTGTGTTGCCCGGAAGATCGACTGATCTGTAAATTTACAGCGATCTAAGCCTAGCTTTAGGCGTCATAAAAACTACCAGCCTACTCCATCCATTTCCTGTGTTGCACTATCTGTTTGCTCATCGTAGTTATTAATGATTCATGCGGCTTTCTTATGCATGTCGGTAATTTCTTCATGGGGAGTATCCCCAAAGCTCGCGGCGTACTCGAGGTGTGTAAATCTAAGTGAAATATTACCTTCTCTTTCTCATCTGAGGGCCTTTCTACTACTTGCTTGTAAAATCCTAGTCTCTCTAATTTGGCGTCGCCAATTTTCGTGTGAATGAATGAATGAATGAAAAATTTTTTGATGGTCCTGGGGCTATATCCCTTAAGGACAAAAACAATGTACATGAGCAACAAGAAGAGAAAAAATCAAACGATTTAGACATTAACATGGTGACAAATTAAATATAGATTAACACAATTTGCAAAATTAGAAAACTGAATGCGAAGTATTATGGACATTATATAACAAATACATGTGCATACATTTTATCTTAAATTTAACAATAGGAGAACTGTTTTTAGGTTCTACTGATCTGTTTGGAACAATGACATAGTGACAAGTTTAAATATAAATTACTATAATTTGCTAAATGAAAGAGCTAGATACGAAGTATTACAAACAACATATAAAAAATACATATGCATACCTTTCAGGTTTACAAAAAGTAAAAACAACATTTGTGGTTGGAAAGTAAAACAGTAAGGTCAGAAAGTGTGTGCTTTCCCCGTATAATGTCTGAAGTTACGGTGGTTCTCATGTATTTAATTTTATCCTATTCATATTTCTCCTCCTACTTCATGGATCTGGCAATACTGGCAATACCTATTGCAAGAAGTCTACCGCGGGTGCAGCCTCTAAGGTTGAGTTACGTAACCCCTTTCAAGAACCCTAGATTATGTTTTTGAGATCAAATGGGAGCGCTCGTGTCTGCTTTTATGGGAATTTATCGAATGAAGACTCCGCCGGTGCATTTTCAAAGCTATCACCGTATTTCTAAGAAGAGAATAGACAGGGAACAATGCGATTCGACCGCCTGGGGAGTATTGACTCCATTTAAATATACTATCGGCCTAATTAGATAGAATGTTTGCACGGGCAATAGTAAGCGTTGATAGGAAGAGAAGAACTGTTGCAGTACTGTCATAAGTTATCTAGAAAAATATAAAATAGAAAATATTTCCAAGAAAACTCCACGGTATTTTTAAAAATATTTTAGGAAACTGCGCGCAGTAGCTTTATGATGTGGATCATATTTGGCAATAAAAATGAGCTTCTCATTCTACCATCGAGTCATCAGCTTCTCCCCTCTCTAATCTGTCTTTGGTCATACTTATTAGCTATGGAGAGACTTACTTATCCCGAATAGTTCTGTTCTGGCATATTACGCCTGACATATTATATATTGATAAAGCAAATCTTCGTCTGTACATTTTCAAATATATAGTTCCATGGGTATTGGTTGCTTGTTAATTCATAGCTTGGTTTTTAAGTGCATACGTACTGGTCTCCGATGTTAATTACCTTTTTATCAGCAGACTCCGCGTAATTTCCCAAAGTTTATGGTCGTTTGTGGGTGCGACTATGTTTTTTGCTAGAGAGTTGCTTGAAAAGTCGTCTTGTTCGGAATTAAATGCCTGAGGATGCAAATGTATTCACTCGGCGCATTGCTGGTTTCGGTGGCCAAGGTATTTGTTATATTGCGAACGGGGTGTCGGGGCTTGGGAAACTTGATTGAAACTGCGCTTATCAGCATCGCGATAAGTGCGCGGGTTATCACAGCCCCGATTGCGCTGATTAGATATATTTTTGATTTTCTATTCATGCTTTGATGCTTAGCGAATATTTTTAATTGCCATTTTCATGTCGTTTTTCACTGGTGTGTGGTAGAACTTGGCTGAGTCCTATTCTTTGGTCCGATTTTGTGATTTCTGGTTGATTTTAAGCATTGCATTATGTAGTGTTTTATTTATTCTGATGTTAACTAAGATTTAAGGTTTTTATATGTATTTTATAGCTATAAATTAAACTTATCATTTGATGAGTGTTGTAATATCGGTCACTATACGGGGAAAACATGTAATCAGACGTTGTTGAGCCTTAGGGAATATAAATGCACCATTCCTGAGCTCCTTATAAGGTGTCTATACGTACCTAATATTCGGGAAATGTGACAGCCATTCATATTCTGAGACTTAATTCGAAAAGTATGACATAATGCTTAATTGGAATGACTTTAAGCCTTTTGCGTGGCTACGTGATACGAATAGATGGACTTGCTTCTGTCCCACCTAACCATATCGGTACGCTTTCATCGCAGCTGTTCAAGACTGATATGGCATCGCTACCCTCCGAAGGCGAAGGTTGCGCAAACTGTCAACTTACCCGTATGGAATAATTGAGAGTGACGGTGGCAGAAGTATTTTGACGCGTACTGAGTCACTTAAATCGGAGTCTCGTCGTCATAGCGGCCACCGGGTTCGTGTTTTGGAAATCTGAATTACACATGTTGAAAAATTGGCGCCTCTGTTGTATTTTTGGCCGGTTGCAAAGACATTTAGTTATGGGATCAATAGTTATTAGATTCATGAAGTTATAGATCTCATAAATATATTCATGTTGCAGGAACACATCTGCCAGTTACTTCACTTATTTACCAATAGTCTAAAAGACTGTGAATAGCTTTGAATATTAGATTTAATCTCCCACCGCCACCTAAAATTTACGATAGTTCAACGTATGATTAACTGCTAATGCAGATAATAAATAGTCAGTAAGAGTAAACAAACTGGTCATTTGTCTCAAAACGACTCTTTTATCCATTAATTAAGTCTCCAAGCGGCCCATCGCGCATCCGCCATCTTGGCTACTTATGGAACTGATAACTTCATGTCATAATTTATGAAACCAATAAATTTATCGAATGTTTCTGCAACACTTATTGAATGGTTGTCATGGCTTATGGGTCCCATTACTTTATAGAATACATGTGCGTCGTTCCTGCAACTGGCCATTAGTCAGCTAAGAACAATTCAAATTAATGTGTAGTAATTATTAATTTTCCTTAGGATAAGGTGGTGTCTGTGTAAATAAGTGAATCTCGCGATGGATATATTGCGTTATAACTGAGTCAGGCGTCTAGGACGTAATTCAATCAATGGAAAACAGCCAAAGTCAAGCTATAGCATTCAGAAATAATTCTTTCTTATGTTCTTTACTTTGCGAGGTTACGTCCATGACTCGATAGCCTGAAGAGAAGGACTTTTTATCAATGTGAACTACCGATTATGGTTGGTTTAGGTGGAAGAGGGTTAAAAAAACGTTTTGTCCTCATTGTGTCTCAAGCTTTTATCAACTTGCGCGACTTCTCTCTTCGCCTCAGTGTACGTCCTTCCTCTTATCACCCTCTCCACCTAGAGCCTATTCTCTTTCTTTCCTTTCCCAGCTTACCCAATGTCTGCCCCTCTGTAGCGGTCACCATTATCCCTTCCAACCACGAACTCAGTCTCCTCCTAATCTCTTCCTAAAGTGTCCTCTTCTCACCCACCAAACCAAGCTCTTTCTAGTTCGTTCTCCTTTCTGGCACCCGCACTGTCCTAGTTCTCCTCCACGCCCGCATATCAAAGAGTTGCGTTTATTTTTTCCTATTTCCAAAGTCAGTGTTTCTGCTCCGTACAATGCAATACTTCGTATGAGGATATTCGCCAGCCGTTTCTTGACATTCATACACAAGGCCGCATACATTAACTCTCTCCTATGTAGATTGTTTAGCTAAGGAACGGTACCTTATTGGAGAGATTTGCCCATTTATTTAGGCCATGACCCCGGAATTTAGATGTAAATATTAGAAAGAAAGTGTCCATAATGAATAGAATTTCGATGCTTTTGTACACAAGTTTTATTTGTTCAACGCGTTTCACCATTTTGCGGTATCGTGAGGTACAAATTCTTCGTGATAAGGCTTCTTGCTGATTTCAATCGTTTCAGGCGTAACATTGTGGAAGTCCATTTTGAATAAATGGTGACACAACTATGTTTCAATCCTAAGATTAACTTTTATTGAAGATGACGCAGAAGCTTCGAAATTAGTAGTACCAATAAAAGTAAATCTGTAGATTGAAACATAGTTGTGTTATCATTTATTAATGACTTCTTGCCCATCTCTCTCTCTTATGCTCTTTAGTAATGGTCATGTGAAAGCACTTGTTTTTTTTTACCTCGCGAAAGTGCTCGCATAATAAAATAAAATCGACCCGGTTTTCAGGGTTTTTTTTTAAATTTCCAGGACATTTGTTTCTCTTTGTGAAAGTATGCGACTGTAAAAAAGTTTTATAACACACTCGTATCTCTAAATTTCCGCTTGAAAAAAATAACTTTTTTTTTTAAGTACACTGCTCTGGACTTGGACACTCGGGTCAATGGAAGGTGACAAGCAGAGTCCAATGTTCGAAAAATCCATATCTCAATTCAATTTCATCCAAATTTTGATTGACATTCCGTAAGGTAATGTCACAATGTGCTTTAATTAAGGTAGTTTGAGCGAGATAGTTCCTAAATCATAATGGAGACCACATTCGAATTATACGTTTTAATTTCAGCTGCTGTAGGAAACATGGATTAAATATTCCATCAATTATGGTGCAATTAAATACTTTTGTATGACGCAGTTACAATTCGGTTTATTTTTTTAATAGCTGAGGAGGCATACGGACTAAACGCTGTTAATTTTTTGACGAGAACTGTGTATTAGAAATACCTCATTTCTTAAATCATGTCTCTCTGGAGTGCATGCACGTACTATTTCTCATACAAAATGGCTGATATATTTTGGCCAATATCTCGGAAAGTAGTCCGGCAAGGTGGCTGATATTTTGGTATTTTCGGAAGTGTGATATTTTGCTTTATTATGTGACAAAATTCATTGATTTCTAGGTAAATTGATGTTTCGCTCAACTTCCTTTGAGGAAAACGTTAAAAATATAATTTTTGTACAATCTCCATCGCTGCCGTTATGATGTGTTCTAACGCATAAACAGATGCACGGAAAGGAAGTGTGGTTTTAAGAATTATTATTTCTACTTGCTTAACACTAGAAGTACCGCAGGGGCCATTTTGACTCCTTTTCATTTTTGACAATCCATTACTTACCTATGACTATTTCGTACCAGCTCTGGCATATTTCTTCAATTAATTTTTTTAGCAGTAGAATATAAAGTGAAAATAAGAACCTCATAGCTGCAATTGTTTTTAATGTATACATTACCTTCAACTTGTTTGTACCAGGGGGTCATTTTGACCCTAGGCTCTCTCTCCCCTCTTCTATTCGATTTTTCTCACTAAAAAATGGATTTTTATTGTATTTCGTTGAAATATTATGGATCGTCCGGCAGCCGAACGTTGACACCCAAGGGTAAACCGCTGCCCGAAGACCTGACAGACTTCGCATGAGAACTTGAACACGAGACAGAAGTCCTCATGTGTCACGTCGTACATATTGAAATGGCTAATGAAAGTACGTTGATATTAACCTTTATTCTTGCAATATAATGCACAGTAATATATACAAGTATTTTCGAAACTATTTTGCATATTACTTCAATGAAAAGCATCATATTTCTTTTAGAAAACAAATTATTTCTAAGTTGTCTGATTCAACCCTGTCGGTATATATAGAAATAGGTCGCACATGCCCCCAAGTCCGGTGCTGGATTTAAATAAATAATACTACTTAGTAAAGGATTAAAATGTGCGCTCAGGTCCCCTACGTTTACCTATTAAGCCACATTAATATACCACGGTTGTGACGCTGACCATAAGGGCAGCACATCCTCTGTTTATTTTTTTTAAATAGTAGCTTTTAAACCTCATCGGACGAATCAAGCCATTCCTACCTGCCGCACGCACGGGTGATCGCAGTGGAGGCGAGCCGATTGTTGCCCAACAATGGCGGAGGGAAGGGAGGGAGTGTGGACAAGTCTCCAAGAAAAGGGGTTTGGTGACTACGACAAACATTCCGCTCTAGCGGCCAGAGGCTACTTTCATCGACATGTTCCCACACGAACCAAACACTCACTGCTTGCTGCGTATCAACCGTTGAATCCGTCTTAGCTAGAGGCAGCAAGATTTTCTTTCGCATTTGAGGGGATAGATTCCTTTCAAAACTTACGTACCATTTTTCCTGTGTAAGAGCTGGTATTTTTCGTCGAAAATCTCGTAGTAGTTTGGTAACAAGCTGATATTTACGTGTATTTGAAAGGGTTGGATATTTTTCTGATATTTCGATCAAACTACCTTTAGCAGAAACGACGCGGTTGTCAGGGAAGATAGCAGGGTGGGAATCCGCAGCAGATAATATTCAGGTTGATGATGTATGGAATTTAAATTAAGTCAGTGAAGATAAATTACATGTTTTCATGGGCCACTTATCGACACTCCATCTCAGAAAAATGAGGTAAACTCCTGTAAAAGAGCTGGTATTTTTCCTCGGAAATCTCGTAGTAGTTTGGTAACAAGCTGACATTTACGTGTATTTGAAAGGGTTGGATATTTTTCTTTAAAAGGAGACCAAACGTGTTGATTTCAAGGGGAAATGTTATTTCGATCAAACTACCTTAGGCAGAAACGACGTGGTTGTCAGGGAAGATAGCAGGGTGGAAATCCGCAGCAGATAATCTTCAGGTTGATGAATACAGGTGATGATGTATGGAATTTAAATTAAGTCAGTGTAGATAAATTACATGTTTTCATGTGCCACTTATTGACACTCCATCTCAGAAAAATGAGGCAAACGCCTGTAAAAGAGCTGGTATTTTTCCTCGGAAATCTCGGGAAGTAGTGCGGTTGAAATTGAAATTGAAAAATAAGTTAATTGCTCTAGGACTATTCATCCTCAAGAACAAAATCAATTTACATCACAAACAAAAGTCTAGAAATCACACTATATTCGGCTGTTCGCTGAGAGCGAAGACTCAAAACATAAAATACCACAAAAATATTACAGGTGTCACCATGGTAACAATAAATATAATGGCAGCATGTTACATTTATATAATCGATAAATTACAAATAATAATATTCATGGCAATGGCATTCACAAAATAATATTCATGATAGGTTCATAATTAATGAGTTATTAGATCAGTTTGAGATGATATAAAAACAATTACAACAATAGAAGAGATACAAGAAAAACAATACCTTTATGCACACGACAAATGACTCATAATGAGTCGCTAATTTGTAGACAATATATCTTTGATTTAAAACAATTTAAGGTAGAAAAGCTTTATAGCTCATCTGTGATAGACTTCCAAAGTTTGGACCCTCCTACTGGGAGGGAATTATGGAAGTGAGTGGTCCGATGAGCGGGGTAATAAATGAAATTTACATCTATTCTGGATGTCATATTAGTTGTTTTCGGCATAGTTTTGAAGAAACTACAGAGATTTTCAAAGAACCACGGAACTAGCCGCGCAGTTACTTCAACGGAGTCACCCGCTAGTGTTCAAACAATTGGTGGAATTCACTGTGGAAAAATCATTCGCCTGGACTGGGAATCGAACCCAGTTCCCTCGATTCCGCGCCGATTGCTCTAACCAAATAAGCTACCCAGAGAGGATGCCTGGGTAGCTTAATTGGTTAGAGCACTCGTAGCGAAATTGAGGGATCTGGGTTCGATTCCCAGTCCAGGCGAATGATTTTTCTACAGAGATATTCAGGCTTTTATAAATGAAATAATACGTAATGGAATGTAGATAGGAAATATTTCCGTCATTTTTTTTGTGGTCGACTATCCGATTTCCATTCCGATCCGGTTAGGAGCTGATATTTTGGTATTTTTTGGAAGGATGAGATGTTTTTGAGTCCAAATTCATTGATCTCTACGCGAAATGATGTTTCGCTACCTTAAAACTAAAAGTAAATCTGATTTTCATGGGTAAAGCTATGGTCGAAACGAACACGAATGCACGCACCTAAGACGAATCGTATGTTTGTCTATCCACGTAAGACGATCGGAGTATCACGTATACTTAGCTTAGAGTCCTCGTCCCCATGTCGAAGCTTAGAAAGCACGTGTCGCAACATCCGGTCTCTCGGCGTACGTAGTATGCTTACCGCATACTGTTTCTCACTTGTGTTTCTTCCCCTTCCTGCCTCACTCCCTCCCGCGTCCTTTTAAAACCTCCTCGGGGCCCTTTTGTGAAGCGGGAGGACACCGCCCCTCTTTCGCGCTTTTTTCGTTCAAGCATACCGAAAGCCGAAGCCGTCTTGTTGTGTCCCACACCCCTGGCGTTTGTTTGGGCTCTGTGGGACGTGGGAGGAGGCGGGCCTGGAAGGTTGGAATGTCCTAATACGGAGACACTGCCGCCGATGCTCGCTATGTTTACCGTCGCTTTTCGGCTGCTCGTCGAAGGTGGGCTTCGCCCACTACGTTTGAAAGTTGTTGGTGTCTTGGTGCTCGTTGGCGATACCATTTTACATCCGAGGCATACGTTTCCACTTTTTCCACAAATTCCACAAAATTGTACACTAATCCCACTAGAGTGCGTCTAATATAATTGCGCTGCAGACAGAGATGCAGGCAATCTGTAAACTCGTTCAGTACCGCTTGGGGGAGGTGATCGCGTGACCTAAGAACACATCATGGTGGGTTTGAATCGTATGATGAAAAAAATTTTAACTTTTCATTTTTTACGCGAAATCAGTAAAATACAACGGTTAAACTGAGGAAGGAGATAAACATCATTTTATTAATGTTACCGATACTTAGAGAAAGATCTCTCTTCTATAATTAATCAGCAATCTGGCCACACCTCGAATACGCCGCGAGTATTTGAGACACTAGTCATAAATATTTAACCAAAAAAATGATAAAATACGAAGGAAAGCTGCGTGCTCCGTTGAAAACTGCTACGAGCGAAAATGGAGTGTTTATCAGCTTCTAGAGGTATAAGATTGGGAGCCGCTAGACACTCAAGAGGCTACTCGCTAGGATTAGTTTGCTTGAGAAATTCAGAACAGGTGTGTTGGAGAGCGACTTAGAGAATACCATTTTGATGCCACGCTACTTTTCTAGCTCCGACAGAAGCGATAACATAAGAGAGATACATTAAATTATTGGCAGATTCCCATGCGTATAAACAAGGAGGTAAAAATGCGAAGCTTTCCCTGCAAATTCAAGCTCTTCGACTAAGTTAAACTCAAACCAGGTTACACACATCATTAGCGAAAATGGGAATATTTAACCAAATAAACGAAAAGGTGATACTCAGTATCTGTTTAGACTTACACTGTCGCGGTGGATCCTCCTTAAGATTTTCCTTTTTTACCTCAGTAATCCATTCGTTTTCCCCCTTATTGTCCTGTATCAGGCATTCTGAACTGTATATCTTAAAATCAGGAACGTTCTGGAAATTATTCCTCCTTTGAATTTCTGCTGCTCGTACATTTCTCCATTCCGCGGACATAACACCCATTATTCTCCGCTTCCAACTTCCTACAGCCTGCTAAACGCCATTTTCCGTCTTCAACGCCTCGCCCCATAGTCTTTTTTATCCTCTGCGGCACGACCTGACGTAATGGCGTTAATGTATTCAGTTTCTCCTTTTTCGCCGAGTTGATCTTGTCAATTTGTGCGTCTCGTCCCTCCGCGCTTCTAAGTCTCCTTGGGCGAAGAACGCCTCTCTGCCCACAATTTTCATTCTTTCCGTCACTCTGTATCGTTCCTTGCCCACTCGGAATGAACAGAAGAATGGATTGCATTAGTCCCCATTGTCATTGGCGGAATGGATGTCGATATTACCTAAGCAATGCGAGTATGTGTAAGAGGAAGGCTAAATATTTTTTTTTAAATTGGTGATGAGATGAGAAATAACTGATGAACAAAAGCGGAAAGGAGTAAAATACACGTTAATTACGAATATGTCAAAGAAATCTTAGTGTAGGTATTCCACGCTTAAAAGTTTATTGCCGGCCCAGGTTTCGACTGCACAGCAATCATTATCGAGGTCATATTGCTGTATATATATGACAATATGACCTCGATAATGATTGCTTTGCACTTGAAACCTGACTGTAAACTTTCAGTGTGGAATATCGAAGATATTTTTTTGGTCATGTCTGTGACAATTCTCCACAAAGTTATGCCTTCAACCATTAATTTTATTTCATTGCGGATATGAATTATCCGTTCGCCAAACCAAAATGGCGTTTCATCCCGGAAAGGAATCTGGTAGTACGAGAGTAATTATTCAAATGACGGTAAAATTATCGTCTTATAATTATCCATTGCGTAATAAAATCAAACTTTATACAAACCCGTTCGTTGCGCCTGCGTGTTTTGCGAGCAGGCTTTGTGTCGGAATTCTTAAACTTGCCGAAGCCTCGTTAGAGCAGGCAGTTTTTTAACGTCATGAATAACTGATAGGTTATAGGTAGCTGATATTAGCCTTAATATCTCCTACACGGTGAGTTGTTTTTTCTAAAGTTTACAAGCTTTGGGGAAAATTGATTCCAAATTTCTCCTGATTTTTGGAGAAATTATTATGTTTAATCGCATACGTATTACGGTGGCTGGGGATTTTTTTTGCTTAATGGAATTCAAAATGGGCAACTAATTATCTGAAGGCAGATTTACACAAGGTAGTGTAATTCTATGTAAGTGGCTAATGAAGAAGTGTCTCGCTCTGTGCAATCAGCTAACCGTAGAGTAAGAAGTTAAATTCCTGCTCTGCGATGCTGCTTTCAAGTGACTTGCAAGTCTACGGCTATGGAAGTATCTTCAATGTGGAAAGCCGCCTAAAACTAAATTTCAATTTATATTTAGTTTTAAGGTGGTCTGAGAGAGAATCATTCCTCCCTAAATTCGAAGATTTTGGCCTCATCTTTAAAAACATCTCTTCTTTCCAATAATAACAAAATGCCAGCCACTTAACGTAGTACTTTTCGAGATATTTGCCGAAACTATCGGCCATTTTATATGGGAAGTGGTAATGGTATGCATCTTAATGAAAAAATGTTCATTGCATTCATGTCTGAGGTAGGATTAGAATCTTTGACCCTCGAGCCGCCAGGCCATACTGACGTATCTGCCTCTGGCGAAGACGAAGCGTAATAAGGAGAGTTCGGGTACAGGAATTGATTTCTATCACAAAAAGTTTTTCTTTCCCTTTCCTTGAATTGTGTTGTTCTCCTGAGGGAACTCCAGCCATTTTGTCATCTTTGTGGCCTGCAATGATGAAATTGCGGTCCGCCGACCGGACGCGGTCTCGTCACTCCGTTTGTGTGCAGTTTCTTTGGCGATACAGGAGGAATTATCATTTGACAGTAAACGTGCATGTTAAATATGTGAGTGAGCAGTTTCACCGCATTTAAAACTGAAGGCTTGCCGTTTCCTTTTAAGGAAGTTCCTCCGTTAAATGACTTAAAGGTCTTTTAGCCATGTGTAGACTACTTGTATTTAAAAAAAGTTTCCTTTTGTAAAAAGATTAAAAAGATCCTACCAATCTGTACTATTATTTATTAAGTGCACGTTTTTATCATTTTTCAAGTGTGTCGAAATAAATTTTTTGAACTTCAGGCATTTCATTAAAATTCATGTTTTTGCGGTGTGTCCACCTTACCTGCAATAATGAAAATGATACAAGAATTATAGTTGCATTTTTGTGTAAATTTAATCACATTATAGTGATCATATGATAGTGAGTTTTCGGCGCGTTTTTTTCGAAATTTAGGTGCTAGTTATTTTTATATATTTGTTTCTTATCTCAGACTATCCTGACTCGTAGATAAATTGCTAGCAACCATTAAAATCACATGAAATGTGGTCTTTCCCGCCAAGAAGAAAATCCGTATATAATTAGTCGATTAATAGCGAATTTTCTGCCATATACCTTAACGTTACGTGTTAAAATACCATTAAATTGCAATAAGCGATGTCGGTAAAATGAAACTTAATGTGATCAACGGTCGCACTCTTCCACAATTTCTAGTTGCCAGTACTACGCGTTTCGACTCACAGAGTCATCATCAGGTACCTCTTGGTATCAGGCCGTCAGGCACATCACATCAGGTGCCATCAGGTGTTAGGTACGTCTTGTACCTGATGATGACTCAATGAGTTGAAACGCGTGGTACTGGTAATAAAAAATGTGGAAAAGTGCGATTGTTGTTCTCATTATGACGAACCTACACTTCATTACGCCTGAATCAGTGAAACTTATTCGAAATGAAACGTCTTTACTTTTATGTATGGTTATAACGGAGAATAATACTGAGTAAAGTTTCACGCAAATCTACACATTTACAAATATCGCTCTCACCGCCCAAAGTGAAATTGCCAGGAGGAGATTCATTAGCGGTTGAGAATAGTTCATTTCTTATGACTAGCTATGATCTCCTTGTACGGGAATGACCTGTGACTTGAGTATATTATGCACGTACTTTAAAAAAAATCTTCTATTCCCATTACTTGCATTTTCTTGAATGGGGCGATATTTACAATCCATTTCAATTTGAATAGGGGGACATTTTCTTCGATCTCTTGTTGGCAGCAACGCTTGCCGTGAATTCTTTGTCGCCTCCTCTGGGGCAGTAGAGTTGCATTAGGAGTCGTGTGTGTCTATTGTCGTGAAGGCCTTCGAAGCTATTCTGAATTCACATCGGGTATCCAAATTTAAAAGCTGAAGCCGGTATAAGTGGGATACATTTTTAAGGACGAATGATTTGTACATATTTCAGAGAGTAGAGATTCTCCTACTTCACTTGAGCTTTCTAGTGCTTTTAAACTTTTCAACTCTGGGTTGCGACGGAATATTCCGCCATTATGTCATATTTTGTGATCTACAATTGCTCAAGAATGCGATAGAGGGAAGGATGTTGGGCAAGCGGGGAAGGGGAAGAAAGTGAATAGGTTTCATGGACTGGATGAAGAAGGATAGATCGTATGCTGATGAGAAAAAGGATATACTAGAGCGAGATAGGCCCCTGAAAGTGTAGAAAATTGAGATGAGATTCTCTGTCATTCAGCAAAAACTACCTGTCAACGGTAGAATACATTTTAAAAAATGATGAAATTGACGTTTGTTATCCGGACGCGGTCTCAACACTTCTATAATTGGTGAAATATTGCGATTTTGTACTTGAAGTGCATCATTTTAACATATAGTTACGTTTGCTTCATTGCCTGGTTTCTGCGGTTGGTCCATTCAAATTTGTCGTCGATCATTCACTATGGAAATGAGGGACATTTTGTCAGGATGAAGAGAGTTCTGCATTTGTAAACGGCTCTGGTTGTTGTAAACTATCTTAGGTCATTTCCGACCGCCTCTCCGCACTGCCTCATCTACACTGTGAGATACATTTCCGTCCTTCCTGACGGTCGTTTCGTGTGTAACCACATTTATTCCTTTCGACAGCCGATTACTAAAGGAAGTGGGAATAGCGAGGAGGAGTAAGAAGAGAGGAAGTTGAAAAAAACCATTCCGAAGGCTTCCGAGCTGGCGTCCTGCAAACAGCGGAGGTCCCTTGTTCGCCTCCAAGAGGTTATCGTATCAGATGGGCCGCTGCCCCGCGCCAGCGAAAAACCGTCTCTTCGAAGGATATAAGGTCCGCCTGGCTTGCCGGACCATTATAATGCCGCCTGAGGAAGAGGGGAGCTCCCGAGGTCAAATCCGAGTTCCCCTAAAAAGCTGGCCCTGAAGAATTTCAACCCCGTGAAAAGTACGTCATCCAAACGGATCTTTGTGTGAGGATTTCGCAGCTGTAATCCCAGAACCCCCCTCAAACCCTTGTGTTCCTACCCCTCACCAGCTTCATCCCATCCCCTAATACTATCCTACCTCCTGCCTGTTGGCTTTTAAACTAGCCAGTGTGAGATTCGTCCGTGGTCGGCGTTCGTCTCAAACTGTCCCTGGACGGCACACATGCCGTGGTTCAACGGCTCGCGAGGTGCCACAGACAGTGGCTTTGGCACGGCGTACACAGGAGGGCGAGATGTCGGCGTGAGGAAGCGCAGAACTGCGGCCCGCTATCACCGTCCCTGGTGGAACTTAGTGTCGTGATATAATACAGTTTCTAAAATAGGCTACGAATACAACTTTGATAGTGTTTTTATATTTTGTGCGTTTTTGTGGTCCGTTTTTGTTTCGTTTCGAATCGTGTCCATGTGTGGTGTTTTATTGGGATTGTGCGCGTGTGTGTGTGTTTGAGGGAAAAAATAAACCGTTCAGGACGCTCTAGTTTGCCATGAGTGACACTGAGGACATGAGTTTGCGGGACGATCCGTCCGGTTCGGCCGTGTTGAGCCCGCTGGACGCGGGCGCCCAGCCGCCCGGTTGGCGGGAAAGCACGGGGACCGCGACGAGCAGTGTGGTCACCGGTGGCTTGGACCTGGACCTCGACCTGTGGGAGGGACAGTTTGAGTTCGTCGGCGACGGTTCTCTTGACCCTTGGCCGATGAACCTGCCTACTCCCGGGAACAATGGCATCAGGAAGACGGAGGCTAGGTTCTGGTGCGAGGACATGACGGATCAGGTGAGAGGTGTGAGTTTGTTGAGAAACACGAATGTGTGATAGACCCCGATGGTTCGGATTCAATCCATGTCTACTACTCTACGTTGTCCCCTGTCCCTCAAGAGCGTGTGGCAGGGCACGGTATGAAATCAGCCATTAACGATGGGTTCGTGCCTGTGAAATTTTTTTCTGAAATATATCGCCATGCCCTGTAGTCTTTAAGTCAGGTGTGACCTATGTCAAAAACTTTTTTCTCGCTCCTAGAAAAAAGTGTTGTTTACGCTTCATAGTTACGAGTGAAGCGTAGTATTTTTACCATGGTTGTCTTCTCGTAACTCTTACCATCAGCGGAAGTATTAAATCATGTTAATTATATCGATTCAAGCTTTCGACCCGTTGGCCTTAGGATCCGTTGATTTCTGATGCCGAGGAAGTAGGAATTGCTTCAGTAAATTAACCATATTTTGTTTTGATCGCATGACACCATTATCCTTAATTTTTTCCGTTGTGGATTGCGAACGTGATACAATCGTATGTTATATCCTCCAATAATTACTATTGTGTCCTTCAATTGATGTCTTTTATGTACCAAAATGGAAGTTCAGTTATCAACCCCAGGGGATAGTCGAATAATCAATACCTCGAATAACGCGTTCCAAAATATTTCTCTGTGCAATGTCAAATTTTCATGAGTCTCGCCTCTGGTTTTCGTAGCGTTTTAAGGTAGTTTGAGCGAAATATCATTATACCTAGAAATCAATGAATTTGGTCTCATTTGAAAGAAAAATATCTCACCCTTCTGTTTACACCAAAAGTTCAAACCCTTACCTCATAACTTTCTGAGTTATTTACCAAAAAATACCACTCCTTTTACGTGGGAAATGGTACGTGTATGCACTCCAAAGAGACATCATTTACTAAATGAAGAATTTCTAAAACTTAAATGTTGTAAAAAAACTAACAGCTTGTAGTTTGTATGTTTCCTCAGCTATTTTTAAAAATTAATTATATTGTCACCGCAGTTGGTTCTTGGGTATCACGAAGAAAACCTTACGTTTTGATGGAGTTTCAGACGCACCGCGCGAAGAAAATGAGTCAAGTTGAAGACTTATTTAGATATTTTCATTTAATTACTTGCCATTTCTGTCATATAAAACTGTATTATTGCACCATTAATAATGCAATATTTAATTCATGTGTCCTACAGCTGGTGAAATTAAAACGTATAGTTCGAATTTGGTCTCTATTATGACTAGGGAACTATTTCGCTCGGACTACCTTAAGTGATTCCTGTAACTTTGAAGGCGTTGCTAGAGTTCTGTATCGAGTTCTTGATTCTTGATTGAAATATCGGTGTATTATTAGTCAAGCTCCTCTCATTATTTCATTTCTCTAATCGGTTGTCGATTTATACACAGTTTGAGAACCATGTTGAACGTATGGGACTAACAGTGGACTATTTATTTGTTGTTTAGGACCAAAGGGAGCAAAAGCCACCTTTCCCGAATGACTTCAAATAGTAGATAACGAATATAATTGTGGCTCATCCGTGATTTGTGCCTTTTCCTAGATAAACAAAGTTGAGCATGCATATTTTTATTATTTAATAGCGCTGCGATTTTACATGACTTACAGTGGTAGTTATACTCGTGATTGTTTTAGATACGTTTCGAATTAAGTGAATATATCATAAACTCTTTACTCAGAAATCTCAGAAATTAAACGAAATGCTAGTGAACGACGACCGGATTCGTGATGACCGTATGGATTTTATTATCTATACGATTTCCATATATATGTCGTCATTGCAGTGGTTTTTAGCAAAATTCGTTTGAAATCCTATACACTTATACTTCCTCTCTTGGATAGGATGTTAGCTGACCGTGGGAAGTGGCGGTTGGAATTGAATGATATTGATCAGTCTTCGCGGCTTCCCGCCAAATTAGGTGTTTGTGGTCCCAAAATGACAACGAATACCTATCATGTAGGAAAACTCGCGAAGATTTCATTAATGTTATCAAATTCATATTTTGGCTACTTGTGGAAAGCCGCGTCCCATATCTGATGTGAACAACAAAATTTTACCTTTCCGCGTTGTTTTATTACCAAATTGAACTTGAAAATTTTTTGTGTTAACTGCGAGAATGGGTGAAGCTAGGGGAAAGTAGTATTTTTTTAACGTCTATGATTGGCATTTTTCGCAAAAACTTGACAATAAGGCGCAGATATTCCGAGAGAATAAATGAAGATTAAATATGATTACTGTTCCTAGGTATTTTAATGAGTTGGTAGAAAATTACAGAAACTTATTTTTAAAACTATAATACGTTATTGAGAAAATCTTAAAAAGCCTTCTTACGTGGTTTAATCTAAAAAAAATATAATTGCATTTCAAAAGATTAGAATCGCTGCGAATAGCTATTCTTATACGACGAATGTACCGCAAAATCTCCAGCAGATATTTTTAATCAAGCTATCGGTTAACGTCAAACTTTAAAATAATGAATTCAAATCTCTTCTTTTACGTTTCTAATTTATTTTATTTGGACTTAAACAAGCATGATTGCTCTTGAGTACATATTTTTCTTGCAACTAACTCTTTTTTTACATACACAAACACCCATGTCCTGGGCAGATAATTAGTCGATTCATGATTTTGCCAGATTTCTTTTGAATTTCTCGATACAGTTAGTGGTTTGAAATATCACATTTCTTCTGCCATTGGTTTATCTACGAAGTGTGTGTGTGTGAAATTTTGCATGCTCGTAGTTTCGTTGTAATGATGAGTCTAACGGTTTTTCTCTTCTTTACTTAATACTGATAAACGAAAACAGTACTTCACAAAAATGTTGATTCTTAATGAACGTAGAAAATGTAGAGCTTTAATTTTACTTTCAAGTGACTGCAGTAGCTTTCCAGAATTGTTTTTCGGTATTACGCTGCAAGCCTGGGTCAAACAATTTTTAGGATAGTAAGTTCTATTTTTCCAGAGTAACCCTTCAATATAATCTTTACCGTTAAATGGTGAAAACTAGGAATCGCTCTCCTGTGTAAATTTTTTTCAGGCGTGACTTATTTCGTGTGTACGATCGAGATACTTTTTCTTAAGTTTCTCCCTGCTAGACGTCTATTCCGCGGAGAAAAGTCACGGGAAGGTGAGGAGAAACTTAACTAACGGCCTAGCTGATAGAGGTGTGTTTGAAAAGGACTCGAGTAAAATCTTTTTTCCGCGGACGAAGTGGAATTCGAGGTCGTTCATGGTACGAGGAGGCTCTCGTTTGTGTGTTTCGCGTCCACTTATCGCATATGGGCGCGGTGGCTTAGTCACCATCCTTCCCATGGCTATTACAGTCCCAACATGGCGCACCTCCCACCGGGAAAACACGTGAGACGTCGACAACGTAATGTTATTCATGAATTTCTCCTTGAGGAAGCCTTCGATGATTCGGAGAAGATGCGTATCCCCCCTGATGAATCTACAACGAAAGATTGACCGCTATCACGTCGTCCGGAATATTTTTTGTCAAGTATTTAACGTATTTTACTGCTGACCTTGACTATTAATAGCCTCTGTGGAACTTCTAGTTGAAGAGAACGCTTTGTTATACAGAGGAGGTTTCACTGCGACTGACTGGTTAGAAACTAACGCCAAAGTCAAATCTTTTTCTTCGTTTCTTTAAATAAAAAAACCCTGCTCTTACTGATGAAATGCCTTATTTTTCGAATAATTTTTGATTAATTTTTTTTCAGCCAGTGGAATCAGCACTTCAATTAATTTCCCAAATCTTGGCTTCAATTGTTGCATTAATGTTCTCATTAAAATAAAAAAAATAAAGTCTCCAAAAGCCGTAAACAATTGACACCCTTCGTCAGAAATCACCAAACTTACTGTCTTGGTATGCTGGGAAACCACAGCAGCGACCAACCAAAGCCTCTCAACCAAGAATACCCCCCTGTGATGGTTTACGGGAATGTTACTTCCTCGCCAGGGACCAAACACAGACGCGCGCACACAACCCAAATAGGATTCTTTTGCAAGGGCTAATGGGACCCCGCTAAGGATGCTTGGGTTATAACCTGGTTATTTACTCAAGCACACAAAATCACTCACTCACTCACTCACACACACAAATGGGAGAAAATCACACTCACAAACTTCTGGGAGAATCAGCTCCAAAAGAGTGTGGTCAAATCTGCACAACAGGAACGGACGAGGGTGGGGGTCGAACACGCGTATTTCGGCTACAAAGTAGCCCTCTTCAGCGAGCCGAAGGTAACGCGTCACGTCAACGTAAGGTTAAAGTGACACTCTTTTAGTCCATCATGGTCATTATTAACAGTAGTTATAAATCAGGAGATTGGTTTTCTGGAGTATCCACTTTCCCTAAGGAAATGGTGGCAGGCTTCAAGGCCTGGTTACACAATACATTAACCTGTACATGTTCAAGTTCATGTAGAAATGCATGAACCAAATAGAGCAGGTTCTATTTTCCCGTTCATGCATTCGCTTCACATTGGTTATTTTAATATTAATTTGTTTAATGATTTAGTTTTATTTTAACTTGTGTTTTGTTGGGTTAGCTCGTACGAATTAATGTATTGTGTAACCAGGGCTTTATTTTGTGGAGTTATCCAATACGGACTAAATGCAAATGACCTTTTTACGCCACTAGAGGAGTTAAAAAATTCATTTTTATTCGGTCCATATCCACTCCCTCTCAGCTAGCCATTTCATTCATTAATGGCCGGTTGCAATGAAGGTTTAGTTATGGAATCAATAGTCATGAGATCCATGAAATTATGGACCTCATAAAAATATTCTGGTTTCAGGAACACGCCTACCAGTTTCGTAACTAATCAACCAATAATTAATTCTATCGGCTGTTTGATCCAACATTCCTTTGCTGGATAAAATTTATAGTGATTTCTCCCATGCATAATTGCTAATTCACATAATAATTGTTCAGTCATACTCAACTCTTATGAATGCCTAAATTTCCTAGGAAGCGTGACGAGCCCAGATGAGTGTGTATGTGACAATGTGTCGAAGGACGTAAGCGAAAGATCCGGGGAATGCGACCGTGAAAGTATCCACTGTTGCGTGTTTTTCTCATCCGATTGAAGCTTACTCACCTCGAATAAGAGGTTGAGACGTATTCGATACTTGGAATGCAATGTTTCACTTGTCTGGTAATGGAAGAGCTAATCGTCCTTAATTAGCGGATTCACATAATAATTATTCTGTCAGAGTAAACAAACTGGCCGTAAGACTCAAAGCAACTCTTTTATCAAGTAATTAAAACTCTCAAGCGGTTCATCGCGCTTTCGCCATATTGGCTACTTATGAAGCTCATAACTCTATTCCATAAGTTATGAAGCCATTTATGGAACCAATAAATTTATGGAATATTTCTGCAAAGCTTATTGAATGGTTGCCATGGTTTATGGGTCCCACAACTGTATAGAATACATATGTATGTGTCGTTCCTGCTAATGGCCATGAGACTATACTTGCGTGATGCATAGCCTGTGAGGTAAGACGGGAGGGAAACATTATAGTAATAATAATAATTTATTTTTTCCCTGTTGACAAGTACAATATATGCTACAAAATATCATAAATAATGTAATTGTATAGGGTACGTCAAGAGTATTTGCAATGCAAAAATAGGATATAAAATAACACCAAGATGTACATATATCAATACAAGATATCATTAAAATATTACACTGAACTTATGTAATCATTCACACTATAAAAACAATTTTCATTAAGGTACATAACAGTTTCTTTTTAAAAATAGTTAATGATTTTTCATTTTTTAAACTCATGGGTAGCTTGTTATACACTTTTATACATACAGAGCGGGGACCTTTGGGCATCATTGACATATTGGCAGATACCACACAAAGATGATTACTTGTCCTGGTTGCATGGCTATGTTTTCCATTGTTAGATGGGAATAAGGTAAAATTTCTTTTTTACAAAAATAACTTTATATTATAAATTATTTAATTATAAATATAATTATATATAATTATCAATATAAACACAGGGCACTGTTAGAAGGCCAAGGCTCTTGAAAATTGGTCTACAATGAGCTCTGTATGGCTTATTACACATAGACCTGAGCAAATGGTGCAGCTCGTGCGTATTTTAGTGGCAGGGTTTTCAGAAGAATTCAGATCGAGATTATTAGATTGAAAATCCCTTCTGACCTATTTCTTCGCTAAGTATATTATGAACCACCCAGTTTTTACATGTGTGTGTCAAGTTCCGTGACTTCTCTTGCACTTCAGTGTGCTCATTTCATTTTTACCTCTCGGATGGTATTGGCAGTTGGTATTTTTTAAATTCGTCCTTGCTTACATATTGTGTTAATTCATCATAATAATTCACGGCATCAGAGCTGAGAATAACAACTGAATTCGAGGCTTAGCTATTACTAATAGAATCCATTCATGTTTTAAAAAGAGACATAATTTGAGAAGATTTAAAATTTATTCATTTTTGGAATGTCTATGTTTCCGAAATGAGAAAGTCTGTGCCCTTGAAGAGAATTTTTGGAATGAAATAATATCGAATTATGAATTTAATACAAGGCCTACAAAATCATCTATACTAACTGTTCTTCCTGGTGCTTTTAAAGTTGATTTATTCAGTACCGGATTAGATATTAGGTTAAATGTTGAAATTCCCTTCGTCGGTCGCTTACATCCTAGTTCTACTGCTGGTGCAAGTCCTTTGTTGAAATAAGCTCAGAAGAATAAGAAAAATGATACTCCTGATGTAATAAGTAGCATTATTCCTAGTCGTAATTCCTGTTATCTCTGGGAAAGTGAGGAAACGTAATGCTTCTTCTCGTGTAAAGCCCATTTTACGCGGGGAACGAACTTGCACAATTTTAAACAGCATTTTTTCCTCAATATGGCGTAAAATAACAATTGAAGATAGAGTAGGGGCTATTTAGCCATCTCGCGTTCATACATTCGAGCATGTATTCTTGCAATTCACCGCTTTACGCGATGCAATTTGAAATGCACGTTCGTGCGCACATCAGCTTGTGCAATAACGTGCCCCGTGTAAAACGGCTTAAGACTACTTCGTCATTGAGCTAAGGGTTAAACAACCGTTGCTGAATAAGTTGAACAATATTAGCAAGTATTCCCGACTCAACAGAAGATGCTTCACGCAGTACCCATTGTTCATCGGTTATGTCGCGGACTCCTTAATTGTTGGTCGTCCCAATTTCTGTTAATTGATTGACATTCATTCTCTCCTCAAGCCAACAAATCTCTCTCTATCATTCATATGCATTCCTGAATTTGAATTTTACACTTTTCCGTTATCGGGTGACTACAGTAAAGTTACTGCGCGGCTAGTTCCTCAGTTCTTTGAAAATTCTTTTATTCCTCCACCATTTCACACGCTCCTTCCTTACCCTGTTTCTTTTCCGTTTACCTCGACTTTTTCTCACTTTCCCTCAAACCCTCCGCATTTTTCCTGCCCTTATTAATATTCATGTATTCCCTATAAGTACCATACATGGAAGTTGGAAGCAGTATTCTTTTGTACGCTGCAACGTTTTAGAACTTATTTCCAGTTACAAACGGGCGACTCTCGTATTTCAAGAACACGCAGAATTTCGTACCCTCCGCTGTAGTTACTCTCGCGTCTAATCCCGCAGTACTTTGAATTGCTAATTACACGCCTGTGACGACCGCGGATAAGGATGTGACCTCGATATTGTGTCCGGAACTTGGGTCGATCTCTGGTAATTGATCTTCAATTTGTGTGAGACAAATGCGCTCAGAAAGTCTGTCGATCATCACTTCCATGAAATAGGTCGATGAACTTGGAGGGGAATGGAGATGTTTGTCTACAACCGATGATTAAAATTTACCGCTGAAAACAATTGATCGCATTGCGGGGATAGACTTTGAGATCATTCATGTGTTTTACTCAAAGAGCAGTCAGTATCCCCGCTATCAACGTCTTCCTTTTATTTGTTGTTCTCAGCATTGTTTATGTTTTTACTTATGTATTTACACTCAGCAATATCGCCGCTACCGCGGCTGGAATACCACCAGTTGACTTATTTTTTTGTAGTAAATTGAAGTGGACGGGGGGGGGGGAATAATAAAATAAATATCAATAAATGGAGACTGTCAATTGGCCTCAATTGCTTTAATGATATGGAATTCGAATTTTTAAATCGCTGAGTGACGAATCTGATAGACTTGATGGACGCAGACGTTTTTCAAAATATTTCCCTCCCATCCCGTGGAGTTTCTTTAGGCGCGTTTACGTACTAAAGCTACTTTTATAGTAGTTGCCTTGTTGGTCGCGAACTAGTATCACTTCTAAGTGCAAGCGTGGACTTGTCTGAAAGTAAGAGTTCGATATGGGTAGCAAGGGGCAAACTATGGACCACGGTTCCAACCCCTACGGGTAATAGACGACCCTCTATTTTTCCTGCAAGTAGCGATTCAATTCTATGATTAAATGCAATTCTATGAATAAATGTATCACTTAACGTAAGGCTACATGTGACAAGTGTATGTGATCATATTTTAAAGTTGTAAGATAGAACGCAATCCATGGAAGTCCTTATTTATTCCCGTGCTTTTCACGATTTGCCCGAAAATATTTTCTGGGCGCGAACTCGGTAACCTTAACACGAATCTTTCCTGGAGATATGTCCAAGCTCAGTGTATTTCTCGTCCCTTGAAAAGTATAAACCCTCATAATTTGGTATCACGTCAAAATCATAGCCATTTTAGTTGAGTGTTTCATAAATGCATGCAATAATTACTCGTTTAGGGGCAAAACTTATTTTTTTGAGTAGAAATGTTTGTTGTAATGCTGGATTACTGGAGGGGATATGTGATTGATCCATTACTGAATAATAAGAGCGATGCAAAACGAAAAGTAAGCATACATAGTTAGGTTCCGAATTATTGGAATAATTCGAATCATTCTGCCATGTCGTGCTGAATTTACCGCCACATTACATGCGGCATTTGCCTCGATGGACCGAAATTCGCATATCTTGCGTACTTCCTGTGGAGTCGAGGGTGCATGTGTGATATTTCAAAAAATAGATCTTTGTAGTGGTCGTGACATCCTCTTTAGTTGCCAAGAGAAAACATTTTTTTCGTTTTAATCTGGTCTCCCCCTACTCCTTCCTTCGCCCACTATCATGACCAATTGTCCAATCTTACGCTGTCGTCCGTATCTTCCTCAGTGATGTCATTCAAAGTGGACAAATTGGACATTGGATTCAAAATGGACAAGACTGACTGAAAGTTAAGCCTCAGAATTAGAAAGACTTCTCCTGAATAGACTCCACTAGGGCTGCAATTCTTTTGAATTCATTATATTCTGGTTTGGTGAATAGGTGACTCGCCAAGTTGATATTCGACGCGAAGTATAGCTTTCGAAAAAAATTCGTAATTGCTGCCCACTCAAGCGCTATAAGAGGTGTGATGACTCACCACACCAACTGCCGTCTCGTTTCGACTCGTCTAACAATGAGACCTCGAGACAGGTTTCATGATAAAGTCAGGCAGATTGGTAATTAGTACCACTTGTCTATCAGTCTTCGCAGTAGTTTTCTTCCCCTGGATTCCTTTTTATCTCGTAGCCTTCCTCTCTTATCCTTTATCCTCTCCCTTCATCCCATGCACTTCTACCTCCACTTCTTGCCTCCCAGGCCTGCACCAGGAACTTTTGCGAGAGCTATGCGTGTTGCGGTCTATCCTGCTTAAAAGGTTTTTCCGCTATAAATCGGCATTAATGCCATTTTATTCATATTTTTTTATCTCTTATAGAAAAAAGTATCCTTTTTTAACGTGGACTACATTATCATACCTTCCCACGCTGTTTGCTCCGAAATAGAATGATGCCATTTAGCCAATAACTATTTTATAGAAGCAACTTCCCCCAGGAAGTGTAATGGCGCTAAAACTAGGCAACAAAACACCTAATTTATTGAGATTATAGCAAAAAAAGAAATGATGGGGATAAAGTGAAAATTCACAAAATTTCCAATCATTGCATTAACAAATGATGTTGTACGAAGTCATTCGCAAGTGTGCATATACACCAGGGTTGAAATTCGACATGAAAAAATCATTTCACTTGACCGGTATTCGAACCCGGTTCTCCCAATTGCTGGCCAGGTGTGTTAGTCAGTTACACCAACAAGCTAAATGATTTCTTCATGACGAATTTCAACACTGGTGAAAAATTCTTAAGTTCGTTGGAAATGACGCAACTGTCAATTTCTTTATTTCTACACGTCCATAAAAATTATATTTGTCCACTAATTTTCATTGCAATTTTATTCTCTAACAGCTGAGACATGACTGGGGGAAGCAGTATTTTTTTAATAATCCAAACGAAAGGGTTAAAATATCTATTTCTTACGACACGCATTCGCGTAGAATATGACAAATGCTTTCCACAGAGTGCAAGATGTGAAATTTGTGCTGCTACCATGGTAACCCAAAGAAAGTTTTTTTCCCTGACAGGTAGAGATGGAGGTTTTTTTGTTATTTCTTCGTTTCTCCTTATTACTTTTCAGCGGTGGTTTCCCATTCGAACCCGAAGATTTTTTTTCGCCACCTACTTCTTTTCCAAAGCAGAAGTAGGTCACGTTCCGCAATGACTCAACGTGTAGGAGCACTTATTAGGCAGAAATGGGCTTCAGAGGGTTATCGCATGCGAGGACAGGGGGTGGAAACATCCGCACTTGTTTGGCTTACGGGAAATATATCGGCGTGGTACCTTTACCCTGATGCCTTCCCTCATTTTAGAGGAGGAAAAGACCTTTCACCAGCGACACAAAGCTGTGAATTTCCTTGCTTTCTCGTCGTTTAATCTCTCGTGAGTGCATTTTAATTTCATTTTTCCACATTTGCATATGCATTTAATGCCAATAAAAAGTTGTACTAAGCACTTTCATTTTCCCTGCGACTGTCTAAAACTGAATTGCGTTTTTTTTTTAAGTTCGATAGAGCGGAAGAGAAGCTGAATCTCTTAGTCATTTCCCGAGTCGATCGTTGACCTTTTTCCCGCTATTAACCATTGCGACTTTATTGCGATAAAATTCTGACTCTCCCTGCTGTTGATTTAATACGCATTTTAATTTATTCTGATGAAATAAAGTCGTAAATTGTAGGCCGAGAAAGTTGTGGTTGAATGTGGTTGAAGAAATTCAAAGGAGGAGGAATATTAGGAGTCTTAAAAACAGGAGGGCGTGTATGAAGCAGTGTATGAGGGTAAATGAGGTAAAAGAGGTTCGCAAGGATAAGTTAGTATGGAGGAAATTATTGAAGCAGAGTTAGGTGTACATATTTGTATTTATGAGTGAAACCTAGTGACTCTGCCTACCCCGGAAGGGAACGGTGTGGTTGATATGTATGTATGTACTTATCTCTATTCCCTCCTTCTCTACGATTTAATAGCTCTCAGTTTCTCTTTAATTCCTAAAGATTTTTTAACAACTGTGATTACATATTATGCTCTCTCTCTCTTATGCTTTCTGTGCTACTATTGCGTTTTTTGCTAAATTTATCCTGTTCTAATAGTATATAATGGTAATAATAATTGAAGCAGAGTTAGGTGTACATATATGTATTTTTGAGTGAAACTTAGTGACTCTGCCTACCCCGGAAGGGAACAGCGTGATTTGTATGTATGTATGTACGTAAATAGTCGTCTACCCTCACACATTCCCTTACCCTTATGACACTAACTGAAGGCTGTTTGTGCAATAGGTCTCCCAGCGTTTTGCTCATTACGAAATAGAACTCTCCGATTTGTCACCTTAAAGTAGCTAGTGATATGGATAAAAATCCTAATTATTGGTTTCTTGCCCCAATAAGAAGTTCCTAAGATTTTTGTAGAAAGTCACCTCAAGACTTAGCATTGCAGAAGTAACATGCAATTCTTATTTCTTCCTTTACAGATCAGACTACTTCAGCAGCAAGTCAGTGCCTTGGCAGATAACCAGTCGAGCACAGACGACAAATACCTGAGAGCCAAGCAGGATAATGCCACTCTTCAAGCAAGGTGAGTCATCATTTGCCTTAATGTTAGGCCTACAGGGTTTTCGAGAAAAGTGTCGAATATTTTGAGAGGTGGCAGTGCTTGTCGAAGCAGGGAAAACAAGTCCAAAGAACGTGGGTCCGGAAACGTATGCTTTCTGATATCTGAACACTTGTTCATACGTTGTGCCAACGTGACGTCCATGGCAATGTACCCCTCTACCCTTGCAACGTAGCAATCATTGCAAAGACTGCACTCATATCCTCAACGAAACATCTTTCACCCCCTCTTATAAACAAGTTTCCAGATCTCAGAAATAATGAAATGATGAATTAATTATTTTTCCACAAAAGATTTGTTACGTTCTTACAACCCGGGTTTCATCGCTGCGCGACGTCATCAGGTGCAGGCAAAGTAAAACACATTGCTTAATTAGTCGAAAAAATAAGTTTCCCAACCCGTGTTAATTGGACTTTTTTCTTGTTTCGATGAGTACTACCACCTCTCAAAATATTCGACAATTTTTTTTAACACCCCATATAACACCAAGTTTCTCGGAGATGTGACGGGATAAACTGACGGATATTAGGAGGAAAAAATAACGATTTGTTAAGGGCGTATCTCCGCCAATTGCTGACTGCGGTGGCTCGCAGATTATAATTTACAGGTGCAAGTCCATTTTCATATCATATCTGCCCGTTTACATATCGTTTTCATATCGATCTTAGCTGAAGCTTAGCTTAGACACGGTGATTTTTCGCGTGCTAATTACAGGATTGCGGAAAAGAATGATGAGTTGATGATGTGATTATTTTCAGTAATGGTAGCGATCATTGGGGGATCCCTACCCCTTTTTCCATCACTTTAAGACAGTCTCGCCTTCCGTCCCCGAACACGTGTGTGGAATAAAACAGCCGAAAATCAGTGCGCCCGGCAGTAATACGAAATATGGTGTCAACGTATGCGAGATTTTAATAAACGAGGTTCGTAAATATATTGTGCGGAAATAATTCTCTGTTTATACCAAAATGACCGCGTGTTGTTGGGGAAATGATTTTGAGGCAGAGACACAAAGAATAGAAAACTTTTATTCTCTATTCTTCGTGGACTGAGCTAGGATTGGTAATTTACGTCTCAAATCAAACGTCGCCGGCCCCGGTGGCGGTGGGGTAAAGTCCTCGCCTGCTAAACCGAGGGTCGCGGGTTCGAGTCCCGCCGGGTGAGTTTTTGACCACCCAGGGCATGGATGTGTGTCAAGTTCTGTCGGTCCGGTCCCTGGGGAACCTGGTGACAGGCTCAGCAGCCTATCGGGATTCCGGGGACATACGGGCCAACAGAATCGTCCGGCAGCAAAAAAATATAAAAATAATCCCTGGACCTCTACGTAAAAGATGAATCTATATGATCCAGGCTTTATTTATATTCTGTAATCTTGATAATGGCCTGAAAAGGCCGAAACCGGTTGATGTATGGTTAAATATATTGGTGGAAAAAAACCAAGTAGTTTCATTCTTAACATTTACATCTACATATTACACTGCATGCCACGTCAAGGATGTTTGTCTGGGGGTGATATTTATCACCAACATGAACTATAATATAAAAGTTACTTCCACTAACATACACTACTATAAATATTTGCTATCAATGCTATAGAGAATATTCTACATCTACATAATAACCTGCGAGCCGCCGCATAGGCGTGTGGCAGGGGTATTACGACACCAGCCGTGTAAAGATGTAAGGTTCTGGGCGGTGAAATGGTGACGTGTATCATGGGAGTGTATTTAGTGGAGCTCAGTATTTATTGTGCGCGTAAAGAACGATTTTTGTACCTATCAGTTCGGCAGTGTATCTCTCTAATTTTATCGTATCTGTCAGACCTATGTAGTGAGGAGTCATGATAGTATTCTCTGTGTCGCTCTGAAAAATATCAGTTCTGAATTTCGCAAGCAACCTAAGCCTAGCGTGTAGCGTCTGAGTCTCTAGTGGCTCCCACCTTCATCCCTCTAACAGTTTTCAAACACTATATGTACGCTCGTAGCATTTTTAATGAAGTGAGCTGCTTTCCTTTGTATTTTATTAATTTTTTTGTTTAAATCTTGATGACCAAGGTTGACCAGGGTTTATTGAATTAATGCATGAATCTACTACGTAAACGAGATACTACATTCTAGTATGAGTCATGCAAAACGTTGATGTTAGTACAATGCGGCAGATCAATAAACAAGCATTAGAGAGCAAATCAACTGATCAGCTACACCACCAGTCCACCTACCTACTTGGAAGTCTCAATGGCAGCCATTATGGTGTCTTATCGATCGCGGGATAAAAGATAATTTAAACCTGTCTTTTCTGCTGTCTATTTCCCTTATTTATTCTCATGATCTGATCTACCGTAGTATGTTGGAGGTCGTAAGATATTAAAATATTCGTCGGAAAATTGGTATTGAATTTTCATAAAAGGTCACGTCTAATTTTTAATGGGCGTTCTGAAAAAGTTTCCCCTCCCAGCTGTTGCAAGAGGCCAGTAACACTGACGATACAATCATAACACTTGGATTGGATTTTTGGGGAGGCGACCGACAGCTTAAGTCATTTGCGCCATAGGGGATCTACATTTACATCTACGTCATACCCTGCAAGCCACCCAAAGGGTGTGTGGCAGGGGGTGCTTCCATACCAGGCATGCATGAATGATACGGTAGAACACCGAAACTACATTGAAACCAGCGTACCACACATGCAACGCGCCAATTAACAATCTACTAACCAAGAAACATTCTATCGTCAATCGTTCCAACGTGCAAGGGGTACAAGGACTACTACTACATATTCAAAATATCATGCATAAATAAGAACATCAATATTTACATCATGCATAAATAAGAACGTAGAGAATATAAAGAAAAAGGCGTACAATCTAGCTAATCTCACTACTCGAACTATTCATGACGACGATCACAGCTGTTATGGTCCCGAATGGTACGCGGAAAAAATGACATTTTATACCTATCGGTTCTACAATCTCTCTCTCTAATTTTATTAGCGCGATCTAATCTGCCGTAGTACGAGGTGGTTAATAGTATGTTTTTTACGTCGTCAGAGAAATGATTTTCCTGAAGTTTAGTTAGGAGGTTAAGCCTATAAGTTAATCTACGCTGTGATAGCGATTCCCATCCTAATTCTTCTAGCAGTCCAGACACACTAGCCAACTTATCGTAGCATCGTTTCACAAACCTAGCCCCTCTTCGCTGCACGCGATCTAGCTCTGATATCAACCCCGCTTCGTATGGATCCCATACACTAACAGCATAGGTAAGGGGGGAAGGGTGGATAGACACCCGGCGTCGGCATTAGCCTGCTTTAAAGAAAGTAGCCAAGGGGACCACGGCTGAACATTTAATCCGACTGACGGAGTATTGCACTTGAAGTACCCTCCTCAAGACACTCAAGTAGGGATCGGGTTTCCACAGAATAACATCATCCTCTGCAGGGATTTGAACCCTGGCCGTCCGTATGGTTAGCCAGCACTGTAGCCACCACACCAACCCGATCCCCTCATAACACTTTTACGAGTTCAGATGCGTGAACAAATGCCCCAAATTAAAATATGGTCTGTTTTATGGCCACGCATATGGGCCATGCAAAACGTTGATCTTAGTACCACGTGGCAGATCAAGAAACAGGCATTCGGGAGCTAATCAACTGTAAACTACTTGTTGGCTAACCTACTTCAAAGTCTCATTGTCAGCCATTGGGGTCTCTTATCGATCGGTGGAAAAAGAACGTTATACTATGTCCATTATCCTTCATTCATTATCCTGTCCATTCTGCAGTTTAGTTCAGTCCTATATTTTACTCTCATGATCTGATCTACTGTGGTATGTAGGAGTTCGTACAATATTCATAACTTCGTCAGAAAATAAATTGGTTTTGAATTTTTTAAAATTTTTATCGACGTTCTGAAAGTGATTCCAATCCTAGTTGTTGCAACAGGTCAGTAATTTTAACGAGGCGAGATCTTGACGGCCTTTTACGTATCTTGCTCATCTTCTCTGCACGCGTTCTTACTTTTTTTAAACCTTTTTCATGAGGATCCCAAACATTTACGACACGTATCAAGGAGCCATTTCTACCGAGGGTAACGCATCTGTCAGCAGTTAAACGTGGCCGAGCGTGACCGACCGTTATTCACCCCACTTACGCTCAATTGACCAATTTAGTTGAAGTATCAGGTTTATCGACGCATCTGATTGTGTGCATATGGCGAATCTGCATCCCAAATCGCATTATTTGGCGCATTTCCAGTGCTGGTGTGTGACGTGTTTCTCCTCCGCCGTCGTGCATCATATTTGGCGTCGGAGATGACGACGGAATGCCGCCTTGAGCGTTCTGGATTTGATATTCCTCGCTCGTCCCGTTGTCCGAATTCCCGTCTTAAATGGAATGACATATTGCGTCGTCCATATCACTGTCGAGACAATGATTTCATCGTCTTGGGCCTCCGAGAAACGGACAGGATGCATCACAAACGCCGTACAAATGTCTTCAGTCGAATAATTACTCGTTTTTTTATGGCTGGTTATCCCTCTGGCGTTTTTATTTTTTACATCTACATACAACCTTGCGATCCGCCGCATGGGCGTGTGACGGGGGGTGTTAGGTCGCCAACGGGGTAAAAATTAAGTGTTTGGGCGGTGAAATGGTGACGTGTATTATGGGAATGTATTTAGTGGAGCTCATTTTTTATTGTGGTCGCTTATTGTGCGCGGAAAGAATGATTTTTGGTACCTATCAATTCGATGGTGTATCTCTCTTATTTTATCGCTTCTATCAGACCTAGAGATCTGGTGAGGCGTCATGATAATATTCTCTGTGTCGCTGTGAAACACACCAGTTCTGAATGTCTCAATCAGTCTAAGCCTATCGTGCAGTCTTCCGAGTCTCTAGGGGCTCCCACCTTAATCCCTCTAAAAGTTTTGAGGCACTATATGTTCGCTTGTAGCAGTTGTTAACGAAACACAAGGTCGTTCGATATCTCAATTCTTCTCCTCTTCGAGTCGATATCGATCGTACAACATATCGAATAAATCGACCTTGTATAATCAATACATAGTGTGGATGTCTAATTGGGCGAATGGATAAATGTACGCGTAATCGTGGTTAGCCATTTTTTTTACACGATCAGGAAACACACCTGATATGCACAATGGTCACCCTATGAAAATGTTTAGTTTCCCAAAAGGGCTATACTTGACCTTTGAGGGAGGCATTAACTGGCATTATTTTCTCTACTCCTAGCCCACATTTCTTCCTCATTCCTCCGAGGAGAGTTGTGCAGCAATGGAGTTCTAATTACAACGCGGAGAATTTAAGATAGAAAATTTATTATTTCAAATAAGGTATACCTTTAGCTATCCAAAAGACCTCCTACTAAGCAATCGATCTTGTTAGTAACAACATTCAAGGAAACAGTGTCGAAGCAGAACGCATTCTGGGAATATACTGGGAATATATTGGATGAATTAAAAACTTTTTACTCTCTTCACAATCTTTACTTACTCAGTCCTAGATATCGTCAACTTGACGTTCGGATTTTGTTGGAATGAGCTGAATAATCATGTTAGAGTTGCAACATAATTTTTCCTCGTTTGTCCAACGTAAACGCCCTTGCAGTGTTTGACCTAGTTCCAAACTTTTCATTCTGAACCTGAAAAAATCGGGAGCTCCGCTTGTTTCTGAGAGAGCGTTCTCACTAGTGCATCAACCACATCCACATTCATAATGTTTTCTAGCTCATCCAGGAACTGAGGACTTTTTCAAGGACTGTGGTTTCCCGTTGCGGCATCTTGGGAAGTCTTTGGCGGAGGAAAATGTTTGGAATAAAGCATTCGGGAAGCAACATTGGTGTCCTGAAAAGTGGTTTTAGCAATTTCCGTTCATGTACAAATTTGCGTAAAACTTTGCATATGTGTTCTCAGTAGTAACATATACCTAGAGATGAAAGTGAAATAATTGCGTATAATGGATTTGGTTCATTGGCAATTTAATGTGACTTTAACACGTACCCTTATGGCACTTGACTCATATTTCGAAATAGTTCGATCACATATGTACATAATTTATCCTTATCACGAAATTGTATATTTATTGTTATCATAATAGTGTCTAGCAAATGGGTATCGCACCGTGTTAAAACGCATATTTACTTACGATTTTCGCTTAACTTGTGAATTCCGCACCGTAAATCTAAGTCACGACTGTGTTTCAATTAAGACAAGAATTTTACTAGATAATTCTTGCGTCATTTATTTTACTACACCTACAGTTTTATCGGTATAAACAGACCTATTAAAGTGGAGTGTGACCAATAATTTATTTCGACGTATTTGAAAAGTTATCAAAATGTGCACTCAATTGATTATAATGACCCACGATTATTGCTTCAATCACCTTAATCAGTGTTAAGAAATACCACGACACTGAAGAGAATTTTGGAAAAAATAGACTTGGGGAGTTCTATTTTCAGTGACGTTTTTAGTTACTTTCCAAAGGTGATTCTAAATAATTTTCAAACTAAAGGGTGTGTATAATTTCCTACAGTGCAAATGCAAATCGGCAAAAATTCAAGAGGAATTTTTTAAAGGAGCCATGGAAGCGTTGGAGGCTATCGGGGCGGACTGCGGTACCCTAGCGGGAAATCGGTCGGAAAAACGAAGTTTGCAATTTTTTTTCCTTTATGATCTGAGAATACGGTGAAAATCCACTCATACCCCATTTATCAGTCTTTAAGTGACGTATAGTGGAAAGATCTTTCTTTTTATGCACTGTTATGGTACCATTCTGATTTTTCTGGCGTAGTATCCAGCCACATTAATTTTGCTGTTCCAAATTAGTTCATGCGTTTCAAGTTTATTATTTTAAAGTTTTGTAGTCCACAATAAATTGGAACTTTAGTCCGTTACATTAACTGACTAGTATTCACAAAATTTCTGTCCATGGTTCTCGATTTATGAGCGGTGAGGAAATGAATGGCGAAGTCTTGTTTTTATGGATATCATGGCGGAGACTTGTGCATCCTGCGAGTAATGCAGCACACATCACGCTTCCTGTCTCATTTGGTACATACACTACATACTGTCATATGTTCAATGATTGACTCTGGGATTTAGTCTTTAATTACGACCGATCTAATAAGCCTATAGCAAAAGTAGTCACACTAGTATTTTTTCTTGCTTAAACCCCGCACCCACCGCCAGTCCCACTGTTAAGCACGCACAAAAACCCATATCAATATTGCTCTTCATAAAATGGGCAACACACTGAAGGGTGACAATGGCTGTGTTTTCATATATCCACCACTGAGAACTTATGAAACTAGCTCAAGTTTTCTCTAGTTCGCTTATCTTGGGCCGAGAAAAATTTACTTCTGCCGAATGAAAATATCTCTTCTTATAGCGATTTAAAAAAAATGAGCATTATACTACCAAATCATTATACAAGATAGTCGAAGAATCGACTTTGTGGAATTCAGACATAGTATAATAATTATAACTTTGTAATTTTCCACACTATTTTATTGTTTACACAATGATATGTAATGATATGTAACATGTTTACACAATAAAATAGTGTGGAAAACCAAATCTTTTGCCAAGTAATTGTAAACATTTCATTTCCATCAAACGGATAATTTTTATGATAAATTTTTCAATTGAGCAGTCTCTATTAAAGCAGCCAAAATCTTGGACTTTTTTATTTTAACTAAACAAAATAAATAACTGTTGTACTTCAAAAAAAATACTTTTCTTAAATTGCCTAACCATGAGTTGAACAAGAAAAATACTAGTGTAAATACTTTTGCCGTAGACTTATTATTTCATAGGTAATTAAAGCATAAACTCAAATATACTCAGTAAAAAAATTTCAGAGTGTAGGGTTAAAGTAGCTCTTTTTCAACTAGTTTTAAAACTTTTAAAACTCGTTGTTAAGAGTTGTTCTCCTTCACCATTGGTTTTAAACCGATTCGCATTATTCTTATCAAGTATTTTTTATGAATGCACTTATTTGGAACTGATTCCTCATCCTAGTATGCGGTTCATTTTTAAACTGTTTTTCAACTCATTTACAAGCGTATATGCTTCTGATTATTAAGTCAGATACCTCTTTTATGACTGATTTAAACTGGCTTGAAAATAATTTCAAAAGTTTTTTCACCTTTGCTGTGAATTTGACAAATTCGCTTTTGTATCATTTGGGAGAGGCATTGTTAATGATTGCTGAAAATAGTTAGAAATCAGCTAAAAATTAGCTGCAAAAGAAAAATGTTTACCAAAGCTGTTAGTAATCAGTCACAATTTTTCATAAACTGTTTAGTTGATTAGTTATTAGGACTTTTGTACTTTTGAAGCAGATGCAATTGTTGTTTTGTTTTGGTTTTCTCTTTTCAAATCAGCAATTCTCCTCTCAGAGTAATTTCCATTGAATTACTTAAGTTCCTAACATTACATCAAATTCCTCTTGTTAAAGTTTTAATACATATCAATGTGGAAATAAGTTTTCTTCAAAGATAAAGATTGATATTTTGCATAAATTAATCGAACTGCTAACTCTCCAGTTCATTTCATCTTGAATTTTTCTAAATTTCTTCTCTATGGTAAAGTTGTAACATAAGGTTTCAGATTTTTCTACATGTTGTTTCTTTCTAAGCTGCTTAAATTCGAGTAGGTATTGACTATACACCTACTTAATTATAAAGAAGAAATTCACCTAAGTATCTAATTAATCAATTTACACTGTTATTTATCTTTCATTGAAACTTGGTGGATATTGATGGAGCAACGCTTATGCTGAATTGGCAGTGGCAGTTGCTCATGATAAGCAACAGCAGCAAAAGCAGTAGAATTAATTATTATTCTGTGATTTTGTAATGCATTATTTTCATCAGTTTTTATTTTCCTATCTGTATAGGGTTGTCATGTTGGAAGAACAGCTGAGAGAGGTTGAACTGAGGTCAGCAGAAAGACTTCAGGAGGAAGTGAGAAGGAACAGGGAAGCAATCTCTCGTCTTGAAAGAGAGAAACAACTGGAGCTTGAAAACTGCCATATCAGGTGATTTATACTTTTGGAAAAGATATCTTTCATATCCAAGCCATGCTTTAAAGCTTACTTCATGGTCAATACTCTTCTAGTATTTCTTGGCCCATCTTCTCTAGAATTCATTATGAAATCTGCCTGAATCTAATGGGCTGAGGGTTACGCTATATTTTAATGCGTCTGATTTTGTGGTGTCATCAGAGGTATCTCTCTTCATTCACCACTGGCTTCCTTGCTGCAGCAAGATAAAAGTGCTTTCTCCATTATTCAATCGTGTCTCGAATTCTATGACAATTAACCTCAATACATGTGCTATTTTTGGAAGGTAAGTGTCCCGTTATCTTCCTAATATGTTTTCTTAAAAGTACTGAGGTCTTAATTTTTTTATTCTGAAATGAAATACAAAAATTTATAGTGCATCCTATTGGTTAGGAAGTACAGTACCTATGATCAATTTAATTTTTTTGATTAATGATCAGTGTTATTTTTAAAGGTAAATTGGATTGCTTTAAGTCTAATCATCTTCTTTAGCAATCTTTATGTAAGAGAATAAAGTAAATTGTGAATTTTGTTTGTTTTTAATCTATGCAGAGATAATCCCTTACATTTGACATTGTTGACAAATGAACTATATTCCTGAATTAAAAGTTGATCAGACATTACTATTCTACCAACATATGTGAGTCCAATGATAAAACTTTATATTCCCCTCGCAGATTGAATTGTGCAGATACTGCTGGTTATTGAAAATGTGATGATGTAAAGATTGATGATGTCAGTGGCCAATGTAGGATGAGAGTTCCTTGTGTATATATCTCATCCTTGATATCTACATAGGCTTAATCATCTTGTCCTAATCCTAACCTTAATCTCATTATACTGTAATGAGCTTGCTAAACGTGTTTCCTCTCCGGATCCAATTTTGTCTTTGTGTGATTGTGTTTATTCCGTTTAAAATTCTTATGTCTTAAAAAAAAACTTTCCAATTTATAAATGTATTCTCTCTTTGGGTCAGTCCAGTCTTTAAAAGTTGAATGCCTTTCTCACTGTTGATTTGTGTATTGTTTCAGATTAAAAACATTGGAGAAAGAATGTGCTGCCGCAGTGGAAGAAGCTAACAAAGCACGTGGCCAAATTGATAGGTTACGCAAGGAGGCAACTGAGGCGTTGAATGGCCAGGATGATGCCCGGGCAGAGTTAGAATCTTTACAGAAGCAGGCTAACAGTCTTCAGGAAGCTGGGGAGCGAGATACTCTGAGAAATGCAAAGGTAATTCTTTAAAATGCATCATTGTATTACTTTTTCTGTTATTTTTATTAGGTGTTCTACTGGTTAAGTTGAGTGTAAATGGATGAGTTTAAAAATACTCTTTATTTTTACGACTGCAGGTCTTCTCTCTCTTATAATTTCTTTCTTAACCTCGGCGTATCTCCTGCTTCTCTACATTCTATTCAGAAGGAATATTCTTTCTTCCCCACCCCCACTTACCCAACATCTTCCCCTCTAAATGGATTTAATATAATAACTTTTACAATCCACTGTGGTCTAAAGCAACATGCACAATCCAGATTTCGAATGCTAAATCATCGTCATCAGGTTCTAAATGACCGTCATTTAGCTCCTGATGATGATGATTTAGCATTTGAAATTCAGATCGTGCATGTTGCTTTTGACCATGCAGTGGATTGTAAAAGTTATTATGATATATCCATTTAAAATGGAATTCCACAAAGTTTCCACAGATCGCATTTCATTCATCTTCCCCTCTATCTCGGCCTTCTCCAACCCTATACCCCTGATTACCTCCTCCAACCACTTTCTTTGCCCCCACCTTATCTCCGAGTGTCACTCAGTGTTTCAGACCATCACAGATAATTTAATCATGATGCCTCATTACATCGCTAGGTCTGTCAGAAGCAATTAAATGAGAGTGATACACTACCGAACAGAACGGTACAAAAACTCGTTCTTTCCACGCACAATAAGCAACCACAATAAAAACTGAGCTCCACTAAATGCACTCCCATTATACACGTCACCATTTTATCTCCCAAAACCTCATCTATTACATCTTTACATGGCTGTTGACCTAACATCCCCTGCCACACGCCCATGCAGCAGCTTGCAGGGTAGTGTACAGATGTAGAAATCTCCTGTAGTTTTCAATTGGGCAAAGGCCTACTGTGATGGAAACACCAGTCCCCGATCAGACACTGGAGTTAAGCATTGCTGGGTTTGGCTTGAATGTTACGAGGTGATCTTCTGACTCATCAAAGTGCTTTTGCCCATCTACTGGTGGCAAACAGTTAATGTAAAATGACATCCTTTGCTGTCAAAGCATGTTAAATATAAATAATAGTTCTAAAATTTTTATATCCTTGCCCAACATACCCAGCATTTCCTTATTTTCTTCCTTTTTATCCATTGCCCATTCTTCATTCTCATCAACAACCACATTTCAAACAACGGTATCGAGTTCTCATCTTCTTTTCTCAGAGTCCGCTTTTCTGCTCCATACAATTCATCTTTCCATGCTAAAATCTTCACCAGTTTTTCTTCACATCCATACCGATGGTTTATATTAAGAGCTCCTGCCTGTTGATGAGTGCTTCGTTTGCTGTTATTACTTTCCATTAAATATATTTACTACTATGCCTATTTTCCTCATAGGTTTACTACTGTGAAACTTGATGAATGGCATTATTGAGTAAAATATATTTGGTATGCCTTTGTTTATAGAATATATGTATGTATGTATTGGCAGATGTTCATTGAAAAACATCCCCTAACATTTAAGTGCATTGTTAGTTCACTGATCCTATATTTTAAAATCAGCACCAAAGTTGGGTACTCATTCTCTTAGAATTAGTTGTCCTTGTTGGTGTAGAGGTATGTAGAAAAACAGAATGCTGACAGTGGTGTTGGTAAATAAGATTCAATACCATTTGGGGGTCAAAGTGGTAGGAGGATGGCTTAGGAAAATAATTGCCAAAGGGTACCGAAGTAATGTGACTCAATTAGTATGGATCATTGTTTAATTGTAAATATCTGTGAAAAAGAAATTATTTATTCAATTGATTTGTTTAAGTATGTAGATGTGCTTGAGGTGAGATATAATTGGTTGGTCAGTAAATTTATGCCCATGTTTTTATTTATAGGGTAAGTTAGTTTTACTGATATTCCATTATGATTGCTTTCAAAAAATGTATTGCTCATTCAATGAAACAGTGTTATAGTAAAGAGTTGCCTAAAAATTATCGAAATGCATAATAATTAAAGAAGCAATTATTGACCTACTGCCACTTGAATCACCCTTGAGGATGATATTTCTCAATGGCACAGCTTGTCTTCTTCTTTGGTTGTGCAATCCTAAGATTGGTTGAATGCCATCTTCCACCCTTCCCTATTTAATGTTAGTTTCCTTACCTCCTGGTATATCTTCTTATGTACTTTCCTCTTTATTTGGTCCATGAACTAATTCCTGGGTCTTCCTCTGGACTTTTCCCTCTATTTTACCTTAAATTATGTTCCTCACGAACAAATTGTCTCAGAATGTGTCCAGGCCATTTTGTTCTTCTTTCCTCTATGGTGTTTAATATGGGGTCCTTTCCTTTTCTACTCTTCTGTACACTTCATCATTTCTTATTTTCTCCATCCATTTTATCTTCAGCATCCTCCTCCAGCACCAGGTTTTGAGGGCTTCAATTCTTTTCCGGTCAGCTTTTCCAATGATCCATGCTTCCAATCCATAGAGTGCTCCCCATGAATGTTTTCACATACTGCTTCCTAGTTTGTAGACCTATCTTCTTTGAGCTCAAAGCTCAGGCTTTTGATGAGTCCTTAATCACATTTCAGTAGTTATAGCCTGGTCAGTTTTCAAGTGAACAACCATTTAACCCTCTTAGTGCTGAGCCCTGCCAGCAGTTGTAGTGAGAAATGCGGAGGGTAACTAGAATGAAATGTATCACTCTAGGAAAATAAATATTATAAAGTTATTGTTTAAAATATCCATACGCAGTTTTTCTTATTGCGTATGCATTGAATTAGGTAATAATAAAAAACTGCTTATACTTCGTACAAAAAATAATTGTAATTATATTTGTGTGCAGAAGTTAAACAATATTTTGCCTATGAGCCGATATATCGGCCCTCCGCACTTTTCGCCTGAGATGCCGAAGCCGATATATCGGTTCGCTGCACTAAAAGGGTTAAAATATCAAATTAAATATTTTTCCACAACATCTTCTCCTTTCAGCTTGTTGAAGAGCTGAAAGCTGAAGTGGAGAGGTTACGAGCTGAAGCACAGGCATTAAGTGCTTCTCAAACATTGGCCAATACATTCCGTGATCGAAGTGCATCAGTCTCATCAACATCATCGGAACGAGAAACTGGTCGAGCATCGCATACTGCGGAATTACGGTCAGAAGTCCAAACACTGCGAGAAGAAAACAGAGGTTTGTTATTGTTGTCATTGCTGACGTTTTCATTTATTCTTTCTTGTGTTAGTGAAGGGATCAAATCATATCAAAACTTTAATCCACATACTCTTTACAGTTAATGAAAGAAATTTGTGCTGCCATTCAATAAGAATGGTGATAGATAAAAATATAGATACATAATTGATATTATTTTTGACTCATCCTTGTTAAAGTTATTTGGCTTTAGTTTTTTTGTGTATTTTTTGCAATATCTCATTGGTAGTATTCACTATTTATTTTTTATGATTTAGACTTACTACTTTACCCTTAAAAAATATCTATGTGATACAGAGTGCAAAGCTGCAATGATTGAGATTTTATGACCTCACTATCCAGTATTGTTATTAAATATTCTTTTTTTATGTTCTGTTTATATTCTATGCATATCTTATTTGTATTACATGAGTACTTGTTCCGGAAATCCAAAAATTGTAACCAGCCTGAACCATTCTCTTCATATATTCTTTAATATTTTCCTGATACTAGTTCTTTAACTATGCAGTTGTGTGTTCCATGCCTTTCTGAATGGTACATGAGTTATTATAACTTAGAGGATATTTTTGGGAAATATTGTTTTTCCTGCATATGAGATACACTTTATCCCCTAAGGAAAAACCTAGCATAAACCCCCCTCAAAATTCGCCTTGAAGGAAGATGGCTTGGTGGTGTAACTGGCTAACACACCTGACCGGCAATTGGGAGATCCGGGTTCGTATCCCGGTCAAGTCAAATGATTTTTTCATAGCGAATTTCAACCCTGGTGTCTAGAAAGTAACCCCGCATCTGAGGTAACATCTAGGTCCAATTTGGGTAAGAGGCTACTGGCCATGAGCCTTTGGTGATGCATCGTGGGTCAATGTATGTTGAATTCTTACTTTGAAAATTATTACAACTTTACTTCAAATTTAACTGTTGTTGAATTGTTTCAAGGATGACTTTGGTATAGAGATACAGGTAATTGCTCATACTCACGTTCATATATTAGGTCCAGCTCTAGTCCAACTGTACCTCTCTATTAAAAATTATTATTTTTATATTTTTTATCAAAAGATTTCCAGGTTTTAATTTTGTTTCCTGGACAATTCCATGCAAACTCAACCAAATGGCAATGCACATGTAGCTTGTCCATCTCCAATTTTCATGATTTTTGGCACAAATGAAGAATATAAAAGGGAAGATGATTTGCCAAATATTAGTTTTTATTGATGATAAATGTCAAAGTTATGACACACTGAACATTTTGGGAAAAATGGCATGCCGCAGCTCTGAACTTTAGTTCAAATAAATGTGGATCCAATGGTCATATATTAAATATAATAATATTTTTGTCAGATAGCAATTTGTGTTATCTATTAACTTTTGACTTCTTAGACATATATTCTGAACTCTATGATAACGTTAAGTTTTCCCATTTTTTTAAACTTTGGTTCATGTTTAGGCCCTAATAACTCTTAAACTAATTCTAAGGTGGGTCTAGTTTAACTTATCCAAACAGCAATTACGTAGGGCTGTAAATAGGCAACATGAAATTTAATTTGTTGCACACAAATGTGGAGCTACCGAAATGAAATGTGAAAATGTTGCTACTTTTGGTGCTTAAATAAAGTGAGGTTTGAAAATTCATTTTAAGTTGAAGTATATGTACAACAGTTAGGGCAAAAATATATCAAACAACTATAGCAAAAATAAAAAAACCTTTGTTTAGTTTGTGTGGAATAGCCCCCCAGTGTTATCCAATTTGCATTTCTTCCTTTTTAAATTTATATCTAGTATCTATAGTGTTGTTTACTAAAACATAGTATTGGGAAAAAATTAGATATCCACAGATTTGTTGTTTTGCCTCTGTTGTTGTTATCATTTGCCTCAATGTATATATTTGCTTTTACTCATCTCTATTTTTTTTGGATAATTTGTTTATACTATGGTTGTTACTTTAAATGGATTATATTGTAATTATGCACACATCATTTCAGCCCTACGAGAAGCAAATGAAGAGTTAGAGGCCCAGCTCTTGACTTTGGGTCTCGAGCAGGGAAGGACGCTTCTACTTGGCTCAAGGGCAGGTGGTGTACTTGGGGAAGAGGATAAAGCCAACAGTCTAGCTGCTGAATTGGAGGCCATGTCTCAAGATGAGGTGAGGAATTTATTCCCCCCTTGTTTCACCACGATCATGATTTGTTATCTAATGTGTGTCAGTCATGGCCCTAAGTGGAAAAGAGGGCAAAATTATGTATGCCCTTAGTCCTAATCATAGCTACTCTCAAATCTCTCAAACTCTCTAATCTCTGTAAGTGGTTACGAGGAAATTGAAATGCTGAAAAGACCAATAATTGAAAAACCTGGATAACCAAAACAAGGAAAATGTGGTGGCAGTATAAATGGATGATACAATTTGATTCGTGTGAGGGAAATTTAAATAATTAGAAGGAAAAAAATATTTGGGAAAATAGGGTGCCATTAGAAAAGGACTAAATATTTGGTTTCATCATGTCTACTACTGATATGCACCCTTGATTCAACTCAGAGGAAACACATGCACTGTGTAGCCATCATCCATGGATATCCAATGAATTTTGAACCCAATGGTGGAGCAGTATTGTTTTATCCTTTGGAATTGATTGTAGACCTTCATGAGATTCTATGTTTATATACATCAATAAGAATTGGTTTTGTGGGAAAAAGGCAAATTAGTTTTCTTTTTGATGTGGCTTCAAAGGGGAGGAGGGAAGATTTTGAAACATTGCAAAATTTTAGGGGAAAATAGGAATTCGGGGGGGTGGTTTAAACTAAAGTTTTTGAGGGGGATGGGCACCCTTGATCCCAAGAAATTGTTTCATATACTTGTTAGTTAGGATGAGTTGAACACAAATGTCGATTCTCGATTCCACCGATTCTCAGGATTAGAATCGGTATCGAGAATTGATCGCCAAAAGTCGATTCCGATTCCATTGATTCCAGATAGATACATAAATATTCAAATCAAATTTCATTTATCGCGTCATATTTGTCTCAGTAATTTTGGGTGTAGGCTATCAATTTGTACTTTTTATCTACCTCAATAAGCTCAGGATATATTTGCTCTTTGTTGATAAATCTACTTTTTGAGCGACTTAATTGTCTTTGTTACTTTATTTCATCCAAAACTTGAATTTTAATAGTTGAACGCTACTGGTATATCAATATCATACCTGTTATTAGGAATAATAATCGAGAATTGGGAATCAATGTGAAATAGTCTGAATCAGAATTGAAAAAAAGTGAAATCAACTCATCCCTGGGACTTGGTAGTGATACACCTGATGGTTCTAGGTAACCCTTTGTATGGTGTGCATTAAGGAACAGTTTTTAACCAGTACTCTTGTATTAAAAGAATTAATATTGTAAAATAAAGTGAATGTGAGAAAATATTTTTGCAAAAGCTATCTCTTTTATAGACCATGTGAATGGATAATTTCTATGCAACTCAACGATTACACACGTACGTGATTCATACCTATAGCCAATCTAGTTTCTAGCTTAGTCAATTCTTTGATGCTGCACTCATCTTACTTTGCTCATTGAGTGTATGATTGTGAAGGAAGAAAGAAATTGCCATCCTCTCTCTTGAAACCACTTTTGCCACAAGTACTGGGTTCTCTTATTTAAAGTCAAGAGGAAAGACAGAAAAAAAATCGATGCCAATTTTAAACCCAGGAGATGAGATTTTTTAGGTAATTGTAGATGATGTTCAGTGTGTTGACCTCTCGTAGTGTTAGTATGTTTGAATAGTTGTTTAACCCCTTAATTAGAAGTTTTTGAGGTTGTTATGTTTGGTCATCAGTATCATTGCTATGTTTCTTTTAGTAGATGTGTAGATTTAAGTATATTTGGTTTTGACTTTACGTATGTAGACTCTTTGTGTTGTGTTTACGAAGTAAACTACCTAAAGTAAAGAAGTAAAAGTTGATTCCAAATTTATGTTGTGATTGGTGATGGCAATTTAATTAGCTAGGCTCTGCACATCAAAAGGAGGCCATGGAAAGGTAATTGTCTGAGACACGGGAGTCCTTAAATGCTGCTTCAAATGTCTGTTTATTTAGTTGCATTTGTATTGGGAATTCGGGTTATAAGGGCTCTGCTCAGGCTTATGTAAGTGACATCATGGAGTCTTAGATTATACTGTGGTCTGAAACCCCGCCAATTTCTTGGCCCTGGTCTTGAATCTGTCATTAATATATCAGTATGAAATTATTAAAAATTTAGTTTTAACTGCCAAGAATAACTTCATTGGCTCTGTAATAATTTTCATCTGCGTAAGACTTAATAAGAGAGTTTTAAATTAATCAGCCTTGTGCTGATAAATTCTTCCTTTCATCCCATTTGTAGGGCAGCAAATAAAATTAAAATTCTTCAGGTCATATTTTAGATAGGAGTTGGAAGAATTTAACATTGTGGTGGAGAGTGAAAGAGCCTCCTAGCTAGGAAAAAAAATGTGTATTGCTGCATGTATTTTTTCCCTTCATTCTTCAAAGATGGATTGGAAGAAGTGCTTAAAATAGTTTTGTTCTATTAGATAGTAACCAAGACACTAATAGCTAATGATTTTCTCAGCGCGAAGGAAAATATTTGTTAGAATATTTTGAGAGAAACTGATATTTTAAGGACGTTCACCTTCAAGTCAGCATAAGTATTGTGTTCTCTTTTAGAGATTAATGAGTTAACTTAAGCAAATAAGCCTACACAACAATGAAATACCTTCATTACACACAGGGCTTATACCTTCATTACACACAGGGCATAGTGTAAATTTCAATGAAGTGAGTTTTGAGGAAAACATGTCTTTTAAGTTCTCGATATACCTTCCCTAAATCTGCTTGACTAAGTGCTTTCAAGAAGTGCTTCTATGTTGAGCTAATATCAAAACTTTGGGTTTGATTCTCTCTTGCAATAAAAAGGATTCTGGCCTTCATATTCTGTTTAGTCAAGAAATGGAAAAATGGGCTTGACCCACTCATGCCCCGTTTACATTTCTCGGGTTGGAATGATAGCTAATACGTCAGCTTAACTAACTTGCATTTTCACGGTATTCCTCAACTCCAGTTGAGATGCTGGTGGAGAGTAAAGAAGTTGATGCAGCCAACAGCCCAACAAACATTACAAGTCACTTTTCATTTGTTTTGTGGTCTGCGGGCTAACATCTCGAGACTTTTATGGGCGAGAAAAAGGATTGAAAATTCTGATGGTTCACATGGTTTGATTCATTATTTATTAGTATTTAACTATATACTTTTCATTTCATTTCTAGACATTGCTTTATGCCCTGATAGATGAACAGAGAATGACATGTCACTTCACAGCACTTTACCTTGAAGATACTCAGAGAATATTATGTTATTATGTCATATGCTCTCCTTTAAGATACGTTGTAAAACTCTACATGTTATTTTGACATGCAAGATTTATAAATTCTTCCATTTCGAGTCAGTCAATTTGGACCTTACGAGGGGATACATGCAGCAGAATAGACAACTTTTTCTTCAAATGTACCAAGCAACTTGGCTCTGGTGCTTGAATGTGGTAGATGGCCAAAGAAACTCTCAAAAGTATATTGTAATCTTCAAATAAAAGCTTAATGTGGGCTGAATCATGCAAATATTATTCTGTCTAACCATTGCTCACACGAGTTTTATATGTTGGTAACCAGCGCCATCTATAGTAACTCCAGTGTGGTTAAAGATTACTGTGGCTAATGCTAACTTCTTTTCACGCAGAAAACTTTTCCTTGGGTTAGAATTAACCGAGTTACGAAGCTAGGAATGTAAACAGGGCATCAGACACTAAGTCCTCCCTCCACATTAATGGAAGATTCAAGACTTTTCACTACCTGACCAGACGTTAGTCACTACCAGAAATTTGTCAAATGACAATGGCTGTTTGTACTGGCCATTTGGATAATTCTGCATGATGGTCACTTTTTAGGGCTGCTTTTATTTTCTATGCACTTAATTGTTGTGAACATGCACTACAAGCTTATTTCATATTGGAGGTATCGTAACTTTTTATTGGTGGCTAAGGAGGCTTGAAAATGTTTACTAGGGATACACTGTACTTTAAAGTTCTTGCTCTTGGAATGGGATGCTAATTTCCGCTCATAACGTTTGCTTAACAAACATCATATAGTCGATTATGTCTTTAGCCAATCAAACTTGCAAATAAAATAATCATTTCCACAATAATGATATCACAATAAAAATAATAATGAAAAATCCAAAATTTTACTTAAGTTAGGTTACTATTTATTACTAAAACAATGAACCTTGGTGATATTTGGTTCAACATTTGAGGATCAATTAAAGTTATAAAGAATATATTTTTGCTAAGTTTTATTTTAATTCACTCCTTGAAAGATATAAAATAAAATTTTCTGTTGAGGCATGACAGTGGTTAAAAATGCATTAACTATTCAAAATGAATAACTAATTTGAATTGTACTTCCGAATGTGTTTCTGGAGCAAAGAGAAATGTCGTGAGCTTTTTGGCCTCAGTGAGGTGAAATGATGAAACAGTAAATATGAACTGTAATGTAAAACCTCTACCTAAAACTTGTTGTTATAACTTGTCTTGTCACCATTTCTTTGTCTGTTTACCAAAAATTATTAAATATTGTAGGTAATGTGATATCGTCTTTGCTTGTGTGGGTGTGTCATATTGTTTAATTGGTTTTGGTGTGGAGTACCCTGTTGGGATTCTGACATTTTTTTCTCTTGACAGTCTGTGGTCGATTCAACAGAGGACCAGATCACCATAGAAAAGGTAGGACAATAGTAAAAATAACATGCCAGTTAAATTCTCTCAACTGACCTTTTCCTCTGTAACAATACTTCAGAATACTGTGACGTATTTGATTTAACTATTTTTAACTCACTTATATCTTAAGTATTTTAAGTTTTGCCATAATAATTTCACATAATATTTTGTGCTCACTTATTAAAACTTATGCTCCAAATTTTCATACTTACTTTAGCTTCCAAATGCATTATTTTTTCAATTCTCACATTTCTTTTCCATCTTTCCATTTCTAATTGCAAACCAACCTCCCAAAAATGTCTCACTTACATAGCACTTGTTCTCAACATAGCTCAAGTTCATGAAGTCATATATCCCTCCCAAGATGTCAGTCAAAACCTTTTTTACTCTGCACAAGAGGCAAGAATGTTAATACTGTAGCAATAAGATTTAGAAAATGGTAATTTATCGGCCGTCATTGCTTTTATATTTTATTGTTATTCTTGATGTGACATCAGTTAGCCTTTGTAAATTCATTTTTATGTGTGAGTAAGGACAGATTGCTAATACTCATGATTGGCCCCAGATTTCCTTGAAGTACGTATTTCTTTGCCATAGAATGTTTAAGGCTAACTTTGAATTTAATTATTTTTGTTTGGGAGTGTTTTTGCATTATTTTTGGGGAATATTAATAAGAAAAAGTCTTTCCTCCATTCACCCATCTATTTTGATAGAGATCAAATCATAAAAAATAGAGCCATTTAACAATGAATTATTTGAGGTGTATTCTGTGACTTTGGTTTTCCTTGTTGCTTCATTATTTTGCTAATTGTGAGTGGTTTTCATTGAGGTTTGTTTCAGTTTAACATTTTGACCCATCCTATTAAGCATGGCAAATGCATGAATTTTACCTCTACTAATAATTGATATACATTGCTAACTAACTTGGATGTAGCTTTAGACTTGGTATAGTAGTTGGCACTCTGGCATGATTCAATTAGTAGTTATGTACATGAAAACACATGGGAGTGTTTTTAGTATTTGGAAATGTGTTTCAGTTAAAAAATTATTGTTTGTGTCGAGTATTGGTAAAACTTTTATTTGTGTAATTTTGTATACATTGTAGAGGCCGACTGGATGTGCTGGTCAGTATGTATCAGGTATGAATTCAATCAAATAGCTGAGGTGGTAGTTTAGTGAAAACATGTTGGCAATATTTTGTTTTATAAATGCTGTCTTCATGTTTCCAGCTAAGTACACAAGTTTTTCAGTAGACTGATATCTATGAAGGTCGAATGACCAAGTTTATGGAGAGAGGTTTCATTTCTATACATTTTTGTTTGCCTTCTATTTTATCTAATTTAGGACATTTTGTGCATATATTCACCATGCTCCTGTATAATATAGCTTTAACCAAGGATATGCTTTGAATATGTTTGAATGAGTTTAATCCTAGAGTATTTGAATAGTTGCATCACTTAAAAAAAACCATTTCAGTTTTTGAAAATCAAATTTTCACCAAGAATTTGAATCTGATGTGACAGTAGGTTGTGAAAAATGGGTCAAATTTTTATGATGGCCGCACCAGTATTTTTGTGTCTAAACCAAAATCATAAGCTATGAAATGCCAATGTGGAATCTTCCTGCCTCAAAAATATGGAGCATAGTGTATATTTTTGCAGCATTTTTATTATCATTGTAATTAAAAACCAATCATCTGAGTGAGACATCTTTTAAAGTTTGAATTTAATGGATCATTTACAATTCATCTTCATGTATAGGTCTATTTGAATGGAAGTTGATTAAAGTATAAGTTGTAGTCATTTTTCAAATCAAAAAATCCCCTAAAATCCTTGTCTTGAGGATAAATAGAGGTGAAAAAATTGCTGAATCTCCTTGTTTTGTGTGGCGCATGTGATATTTGTGCTGTGCAATTGGCCTTGTGGAAAGATTATCTCAAATTGGAAGTACCAAATATATTTTTCAGCAGTGCGACCTTTAGCAAAACTTGGTATTTATATACCTAACTCATTTCTCTTCGAATAATCTCTGTGGATTATGAGTGATCAACAAATATTATTTTGACAGTAGATATGCAGAATTATTGACACCCTACAAAGTCACCTAAGTATGACTCATCTGTAAGTTGAGGGTTGGTTTTCATTTGCTTTAAAAGGAGAAGAAATTTCTCAACTTATGTTCAAGAATCTATGGTATTCAAATTGGGATAATTGTTGGTACATGGGTCATATAAATATCATAACGGTGATAATTTGAATTATGATGAGTGGTGAAAGTGGGGGTGGTAAATTTAGAATTGCACATACATATGCACAAACAACATTTGGATCATAAACACTGAATGATAACTTGGGCTCCACGAGTTAAAATTGTTGAGACAAAAAAGGGTTAGTGTGTTTAACTCTTGCATCACTTTGGAGAGATTGTGAGTGCTTATATTTTTGGAATAGTATACCATATGTACTTGTTTTTCCCCCTGGGTCCAAGTAATCACATGCTTGGTGTACACTTGCTTGGTCCTGGTTGTGATGGGGTTAAGTCCCTGTTGTGGGTTCATGCAGAGATGGGCAAACCATCATAGTTTTCATTGACAGTAAACTATGGTAATTTTCGAAAATAACTATAATTTTTCAGTTACTTTTAATTGGCAGCTATTGATAGCCATTAAGGGGTAATAGGAAAGGCAATTTAAAGGGATTTTGGCATTTAAACCATTACTATATATTGCTTCATTTATGTACCAGAAATAAGTAAAAATATACAAATAAATACAGCAGCAATAAAAAATTTGGCCTTCTTTTGTCATTGTATGATAAATTTAATTTAGACTTTTCAAATGATAGCCCTGCAAATATTCCAAAAGAAAAATATATTCTACAAAGGACTTATACGTTACCTAATTAATAATTAAGCGTGTATGAAATATGTATAACCTTGGTTTAAAAGAAAATGTTGGTATTATAACAGTACATATGAAAAATATCTGAAATTGTAGGCGAGCTTTCCTAAAAATTACCAAAAATTACGGTAAATGTTAGGTATTACGATAAATAACTTAAAATACCATGGTAATCTTTGGAACTTACCTGTTTAATTTTCAAAATGGCCTGGCTTTAGATTTAAGTCCTCCCTGGGTGGATTTTTCACAAATCACATGGTTTCGTCATCCAATTTTGCTTCTTGATGTGACTGGAACATAAGGCCTTAAGAGGTGTTTTCATGATTGTGGTAAATCATCATTGACAATCAATTATCAGGAAATTAGTTTTCTGCCAATCTATACTCGTCTTCTTTCTCCTCATTCCTATCAATTTTACATTCTTCATTGTTTTCCTGATGTCCTCTATTCTTGGTCTTCCGCTGAAATTCATCTTATTCATTCCTTCTTCCAATACTGTTTTCAATCAGATTTTTTTGTTTCATAATTTGGCCAGTAAGTTCGTGTCTTCTTTTGTGCTGAATTTTCATCATATGTACTTATTTTCTCTCCAACTTTTTGTAAGATGTCTTGGTTGAAGATTTTCTCAAATATTTGATTTAAATTATTCTTCTATAATACTAATCTCCATTGCTTCCAATCTCTTTTTTCCCTGTAACTGCCATTTTCTGGTATTCAGTACCGTAGTCTGGACTATATAATAAATTGTATTAGTTGAATAAATTCACAAGAATGTGCCTGAAAGACCTGTGCCCGTTTGATGTGGAACGTCACTCTCTGCATCAGGGAGAGAGGCTCCACACCAATTGGCATTCATCCTCCCCCACCCTCATGAAGGAGAAGTAGTAAAATAGTAAAGGTGGCTTAGAGCTACTCTTTTCTCAGTAATATCTCTTAGTGTACTGTGTCATGCACAAAAGGACGTGGACTGGTTCTTCATTGCATCATGTAGGTATACTCATGTAAAGTTAAACTTTGTAAATAGTTTGATCCATATTTCTCTCTGGAAATTGTTGATTTTTTTCAAGTATCATGATAAGTGGAGCCGTAGTTTTTTTCCTTGGAAATATTAGATTTTCTTCATGGTCAACTGATTTAAAATATCAAAGCTAACAGTCAAAGCTTTTTACTTCCCTGTATTTACCTCACTATATGGCAATTTAATAATGTTGCACTATATATGCATTCTAAACATGAAGGGTTGAAATTTATCAAGAGAAAATCATTTGATTTGACCAGGATTTGAACCCGGATCTCCCAATTTCTGGTCATGTGATTTGACCAGTTACACCACCAAGCCATCTTGAGGGGAGTTGACGCAAACTAGATGTTCATGCCTCTAGTTTACTCAGACTAGTAATTCTAAATAGACTTGAGTCTACTCTACTCTAGGTGTCTACATAGACTTGTAAGCCTACTTAGACTTGAGGCATGAACATTTAATTTGCATAAACCCCCATCGAAATTTGCCTGGAAGGAAGATGCCTTGCTGGTGTAACTGGCTAACACACCTGACCAGCAATTGGGTGAATCCGGGTCCAAATCACGGTCAAATCAAATGATTTTTTCATAGCAACTTTCAACCCTTGGTGTATATGCACCCGTGCGAGTGACTTCATGCCGCATCATTTGTCGATGCAAAGATTGGAAATTCATTCTGAACATTGTTAATTCTGTCTTCAATTCCAATATATATAATTTTTTTACTTTTTACCCCAACATTGTGGAACAATATTGGCATAGTATTTTCTGTGAAAGTGACACTGATAAAGCCTATACTAATGGTGTAAATCTCGTGAAACTTATCTAAAAGCTATGATTGGTAGTTGTCTGAAATGGAGTAAACTCATTTTTCTCTCAAGCTCTGACCTATGGCTGTGGTGTTTAATCATCAAAAGTATTACTTGTTCATAGTTTCTGCCTAACATTTTGTTTTTAAAAGTTTTTGCCCAACATTTTGTTCATTCATCTGTTACTCTTCGCCTATTCACATCCATCTTATTCTGAACTCACCTGCTTCCTATAAAATGACAGCATGCAGACTTTTTTTGCTACTCTTTGTATGAATTATGGTGTGTGTCTTACTCAAGGTCACCAACATGTGAATTCCAATCTACCTTGTACATATATTAAATATCAAATTGCAATGGTGCAACTCTGGATCTCTGCCCAGTTATTTGCTAATAACTGCTAGGGTTGAAGTCAAATTGCTCTAGTTAAATAGAAATAGTGCTACAGGTACATTTTTACCTGGGTTATCTCAAATTTCCTTGTTGCCAAGCAAGCTATGCTCTGCCTATACAATTGCCATTGGTACTGCCGTTAGTGAAGTAGGGAAGCCAATTGGTGAATTAATGGGCATAAGGGGCTGGTTTTTTATATGGCTGTGGATTCTAGATCTCTCTTTGTACCTTCAAGATGAGAAATATCAAGCAGACATTAATCATTCCCTTAGCTGACTCAAATGTTTGATGATAACTAACGTTTTTTATTTCCATTGAATACCATGTTTTTCTATCTGGTCTATTACAGTTAAGGAACACTCTGCGAGAACAGCAAGAGGTGAACTCTGATTTGCGGTCATACATTGATGGAATTCTTTTGAATATAGTTGAGAATTACCCACAGTTGCTGGAAGTGAAGAGGAAGGATTGATGAATCTCCACCTGAAGACTTTACCCCAATTTACTCAAGCCCTAATCACAAAATGTCCCACGTCCATTGAAAATTTATTTATTTGTATCATATTTATACTGTAATAAAGGGAAGCTGAGCATATTTTTGTCCATGAATAAATACTGTGATATTGTGAAAATATGTTTTAATGTAAAGCACACAGTTTATCTCAATAAAGAATTTATTAAGTTGATTTTCATATAAACATGGAATGTTAATGAATTGTCCTGAAGCACTCACATTCTGCCACCAAAATGATGACTTGGCTCTATTTTAAGTATGATTAAATTTGCAGTGTGTGACATATTTAGGGTCCATTCGGTGGAAAGAAATTTTTCATTGCTCCATGCATAACTTAATTTATATGCTCAATGAAACTAATTACACCTTGAACATGGATTTCTAAGCTACAATCCAAAACTTTTATGTGAGGAGAGTGATGAGCAGCAATGCATCAAATATTTCAGAATTACCTGTATGTGTTTTTGGTCTATACATTTTGCTTTTAACTGTCATAGCATATAATGCAATGTAAGACCCCTTGACAACTCTGCTGCAAGAGATCCAATCTATCAGCATTTGTTGCCTGTGCTGCAACTTGCAGTGTAAGTATGACATATTTAGGAAAGAAAAACCAAGCAGGCATGCCACTAAATTGGTCGGCATTTCCAGATTTGTCAGGAAAAACTCGAATGAGCCACCATATTCTAAGGAAGTGAAATACTGTGATTTGTAAGTACATTCCTCTCAGTTCTATTTAAAACATTAAACCAGTTTTGCTGGCAATAGGATCTTTAGTGCATTGCATGAAGTGTTAACCTTGGCATTATGCACTTAAAACATGCTCAGGTTCCAAAAACTTCCCTGGCTGAATCTCTTGAGACCATGAAATTTCTCACGTTAAGGAAGCTTCTCTCTCAATTCTGGGTAGGACTTAAAGAGATTGACACTATAAATCCATTATGTCAGATCCGTAATTGTTGGGCTGACTGACAGACAGATGGAAAATGAAAAAGCTGTTACTCATCCCTACTGTATTTTAAGGTCTCTTTAATTCAACAGAGTTAAATATTGTGAAACTTTGCGTACAACATGGTTTTTTCCTCCTGCTATTTCTTTCATTTCTATGTGATGTATGGTTTAACGCCACCAATTACTCTCATCTTATAAATAGTATAAAGTGGAATGTGTAATCTTTATTCAGAATATGGTAGATCAAATCTTTTTCTGCCTCCAATATTTCTCGATATGAATTTTTGCTTTATGTGCACAGGTTATACTTTTTACATGGGTATTGCTTATGAAATTTCTCTCAACCTAGGTACATCTTTCAAGGAATGCATTCAGTTTCTGCATTCCACAATTTCTCTTTAACATGAGGTATTAACGTATGAAAACTCTAGTAACATCTGCAAGACTAAAACATTTTTATTTCTGGACTTAGCATGCTTCCATTTAGCCCAAGTTAGATTAAGAAAGGTATCGCTGCTTAAACATGGAAGTTTCTGATATTTGGGAGATGCAGAAATGGACTGTAAGTAGTCGGAAAAGGGGTTGGAAAGATTGTCAGAGACTTTTTGAATGCCAGGATCTGGATTATTTGAAATAACATGCAACATCCAAACTGTACCAAAGTGATTGTAATTAATTAGAACTCCCACTTTAAAATTTTAAAAGTATTTTTTAAATTTGAGTACTACAGAATAAAGATTTACATTATATTGGTGCCGTTTCTTAGAAAAGATAATTCATTTGTATCCTATTATTTAAAAAAATATGTCGTTTTTTAAATAAGAGCCACATGTACTGTTTTTTTTAGAAATTATCCCAGAAAAATGAAAAAAAATATTTGTCCATTATGCAAAAGTCATAATTAATCATTCTCTCAAAATTCTATATTTTCAACATTTTTCCCCTGTTTTTTCCATCCTCCCAGGTATTCACACTCAATATGTGTTCCCTCAAATTGCAAACCTGACTGCATCACAAACACCAGAGGGTACCTACCCTAGTATAATGTTTGCTGTGGTATGATGAAGAGAGAACTGATACGGTAAATTCTACTTAGAGTTACTGGAAGATAATTAGATTTACATATTGTGATTTTCAATAAGCAGATTTTCCCTGTAATTCATGTTTTAAGACCGAGTGACCAAAATTTGTACCACCCCTAACATGCTTGTAGTCACACATGATAGCCTTGGTTGTATCAACAAATGGTGCTGCTTCTTCAGAAATCAATATTCGAGGGTATACAGATAAATTTCATAATACATATTAAGTCACATTGAAGAATTTGGAAAATATCGTTAAAATCTTGCCAAAATAATCAACCTTAAGGTGGAAATTGACAGCAGTCAAGTGAGAGAAATGTAATTTTGTGATTCCTGACCTGAGCGACTCATTTCTTTTAACCCTTACGCTGCTGTGAACATTGTAGCTACGTTCGCCCGGTTGACTGCTGTGAACGTAGCTCCTACGTTCCGTTGGCAAGTGGTTGTTCCTACCCACGCTACTGCACTTTCTCTTTTTCTGCGAATGCCATTCACCAAGTTCATTGTTATACATTGTACTAATCCAATCCCGGGAGCTTGAGTGACTATTGAGCTACAGTTGCAACAAGAGACAAACTTTCTGTGCTGACGTAGGTCAGCCTTCACTTTTTCGCCGCACAGGGGCTGGAACGTCTCTGCGGTTTGACCGCAGCGAATGGGGTTAACTTTGCTCTCAGATTACAGTGTTCAAACACATTCCATCTGTTACAAATGAAAATATTGAATTGGTATGCATATTTCCTCAAATGGCTAAAAACCAAGAAACGGTTTTTGGAGTGAGATCATGCAAATTTTGATAGAATTAAATTTGCAGTGGTAATTTTTCCGTTCTACCCAGAGATAAATGGCCATAAAAATTGACTTAATATGGAAAGAAAGCGTGAAAAAAAGCTGGGACTTAATCATAAAAAAAGATACCTATCTCTCATCATTCAAGCGGAAACCAGAGGTGAGTGGTGCTCTAGAGAAGAAATGAGATTAAATATATATCTCGGCAGTGTCTTTTTGAAATTTAAATAAGTAGGAAGAAGAATGCATGAGCAGTGACCTACCTTGCAGGTGATGGGGCTGATCCTAACCAGGGGTGCCATCCCCGAGGGGGTAGTTCAAGATGAGAATTTTCTTACCCAAGATCAGATAGTATTGCAGCATATGATCTCATCCAACTAATTCAATAAAAAAATGTAAATGATATTTACCATTTAACTGCAGCTTACTTTTCCATTGGTTGGGAAGTTTTTTAATGAAATTAATGATATGAGAAAACAGACTGCACAAATTTCTTATGCAACACATGAGCAGGTTTATTAGTCATGAGAGTTCATCTATTCACTGAATATATTGTAGACCATGCAGGGGTAGTCTGACACGTAAAAGCAGGTGTCTCAGCAAAGAAATGGGAAGTGATATCCACTGATGTTTTTCTGCAGTTGATGTAAGTAATGGGAGTAAGAGGTATGACACATAAAAGTGGTTCGTGCTGTTGGGAGGTTAATTATGAACAAATAGAGGAAAATAAAGAAAGAGATCAAGGGGTCCACCCCCCTTTCATTTTGCCGTAGGTGTCAGAAACCCTTGTACACCACTGTTCGTTAACGAAATTCTATTACTGAGAGTTCACAATATCCAGATTGTGGCAATCACTCAGATAAAAATTAAAATGGATAATTATGACCCTCAGTATATTTCTTAGACATTCAGTATTAGCTGTAAGTTTAAAGAATACTTTTGCAATGACCCAGTGTAGTTGTGATTCCCAACTTGTGTCAACTGTCCTTGGTTAAGGGGATTTTTAAAATGTTGTGTAATAGGCAAAGCTATTTCACTATCACACCATAAAAATTAAAGAATAGACGGGGTATAAGGGGTAAAATAATGGAAAATTGTAGTCTCAAGAGCTGCAACTCGAAATGGGATGGCAGTTGGTGACCAAAATGAGCTAGCAAACAGCCTGTATCTTCAAAAGAATTGAACATTTTTCTACTAGGCATGCACCCTAAATTCTACTTCCTTAGTTAATCATATTAAAGCCTTTGGCCGCTTACAAATCTGGATGGAAAAAAAAACTAGAAAGAGCAACAAATTTAAACTATTATTACTACTCATACGTCAATATTTTAAAGTTTACATTTGGGAGACCTTTGTGGGCATAAAAGGACTATAATTTAATTTCTATTCCTCTCTGAACCGATCAATTCCAGTTTTTTAACTGGTAAATATTAAGTAGGAACAGATTATTATCTTTTCTCCTTTATTGATTCTTAATTCTCTCAGTTACATGATATATTATTTTAGTTCCTTTAATGGTGGTATATTTTGATCATAAATGGCGCCTTCATTGCGGACAGTTGTCGTAGTAATGTCTGCAGCCGTGTTAGCGCTGGTGTCTGAAGATTCACCCTTTCCGAAACACTGCCTTATTATACCATTCAATAGGTGGCTCTAGTTGTTTTGCTCGCGGTTTCTCATTTTATCTAAACAACACCAAGTAAACATTATTTCCTTTTAAATTAATAAAATAATACGAATTAAATGACTATTCAGGCAGACTAATTTGAGAGTAATGATTATATTTTGCTTCATGGTAAAAGTTTTTGTATTTTTAAGTTTTTTTTCCCTGCTTGTCTCTGAGCATGCGCACTGGATTTGTGTGGAAAATCGTTTGATACATTCCGTAATTCGTGGAGACGAAAGATTGTCTACGAGGAGCCTGTCAGTGTTGTGGTTGTACTCTTACGAAGAATTTTCTGTGTTTATCATTGAGTTTGTGGATTTCATTAGTGTATATTGTGAATTTGTTGTTTCTATGACAACGCTGCGATCATCCATACTGCATTAACAAGTGGTTAAAGGCATCTAACGACCCTTGCTTGATAGCAGGTTAGTCAACTAAATTTAGTATATCCTATCTTATTTGAGACTATCAATCTATGACGAAATCCTTAATATCTAATTCACAGCCTTAAATGCTTAAATCAAAGATTTTCTAAGTATTTCTCGTAAAGATTGTCTATTCAAGGAAGTGAATTCGTTGTATTGTTACAATCATTGTTTAATTGGGTTACACATCGTGCTTTTTCCTTATGTGTGTAATCCGATCAACATTAAATCTTGGAGTAGGCGTGGAATAATGTTTTTTCCGTGATAGTCATTCTTACGTAATATGTCATAGATTTATTCATGTCATTATTCCAAGATAACCTTTATTTGAATCTGTTTGCTCGAGTGGATGAATGCCCTATCTGCATTATGTTACGTGGTAAACTAGGTCATTTTTTTGACGTTTTTTGTGACCTGTCTTTTGAATGAAATGAGTACATGTCAGTTTGTTCGGGATGAGATTTTGGGGGGCTTGCCTCTTTGAGTGATGACTTTTGTTTTATATCAAGAATTATTGAGTGGTGACATTTAGATTGTCATTTTCAGCGAAGTGCACTCCTCGAAGATTTGTTGGTGTGTGATGTTGATCTGCAAACTTGTCCATTAGGGTGATATGTCACACGTAATGCCTCGTGGCATGCGTGTACTTTATTCACGCTGCTGGCCGTGTGTATATTCAATGTAATAACGACAGTTTACGTGTTCGGCGTCTCAAATTTGTTTTGCATTTATCTGACCAAATGTGTCATGGTGACAGGAAGGCTTTGACATTATTCTATTAACATTCGAATGGCTGTTGTCAGATTACTGAATGACAGTGCCAGTAACCGCTTGAGTTCGATTTCTGTCAGTTTTTTGTGTTTCTATGCGAATTCCTACGGAACTGTCACCTGAAAACTATCGAATGAAAATGGTACTAGAAAATATATCTTATCTTTGTGTCATAGCTCACGTGATCCTGAAATTTCCGGGTAGTTTGATTTAGCGGGAATCAGGTGGCGTATTCCTCTTGTGACTCATTTTATTTGCTCTTATTGATGAGAGTGTGAGTAGTTAGTATATACTTACATACGCGGTCTTTTTGGTTTCGCCAACTTCGTGCTTAAATTGATCGGTTAAGCCTCACGATATCGGTGACTGAAGATTAATGTAAACATCTGATTCTCCTCCCATATGGTGGGTTATTTCGATGGTATACATTTGTTTTGAACCATCTATGAGTCATTTTGCCCTGTGGCACAACTTGGTCGTGTTTTATATTTCCGCACGTGCTCATTTTTCAGTCGCTGAACCCAATCGTCGATTAAACTTTTTTATTCGAGATGCGTAGTCTCTGAAGGGGTGAACGTTATGACACATCTCTCGTGAGCTGTGAAGTGAGAGATTTTTAAAGGTCACAATTAAGTCGCCATTAATTTTTAATTGTTTTGAGGCTTGGCCATGCTGTATTTGCTCTTCACGATCGCATTGTCAGTCCCCTTGTAATTAACTATCGTAATTATTTTTTGGGTTTACGACTTGTGGGGATCTCATTTTTTTACCTCAAGTATCTAATCTTAGAGGCAAGTTATCAACATGTAGTGGCAGTTCACCATTAAAGCCTGGTTACGTGATACCCGTATGTGTTCATGTACAAGTACGTTCCGAAACACGATAACCCATACGTGTTCATGTACAAGTCCATGTACGAATGCATGAACCAAATTTTGCAGATTCTATTTTCCTGTTCATGCGTACAAGTTAGTGTGGTTACGCGGTGAATTTTCGCTTTCGTGCATTCTCACATAAACTCATGCGGGTTAATCATGTATCATGTAACCAGGGCTTAAGTCTCGTAGATCATTCATGTTTCTGCCTAAACACGTCAACGATTTGACGTGTGTCGTTTGATCAGCCGCCAACAGATGTGTACCTTTTCTAGGAGAGGCAAACGAATGGTGACCGTGAACCTTACTGCTCGCAAAGTCTTGTGATAACGAGTTTCTGTCTCTCTGCACGAAGAGATAAGGGCCTACCTGGTGGGCGTGTGATAAGCAGTTAGTGCCCCGAACAATACTCTTAATGCCAAAGGGTGAACATACTTTAGGAGCATTTTTATGTTACGGTGAAACTCATTAAATAACAGCTGCGAGGCTGGAATATTTGGAAACGTGTTGTTATCGAAGAATGATCATGAAGGTCAATTAGATGGAGGGAATCACAAATGAAGTCCAATGAATAGCTTGAGAGGAAAGAAATGTAATGAAAATTCTGCGGTAAAATTCTTGGACACGTTTCACCACGGAACACTCCCTTGTTAAAAGTCCTTGGAGGAGAAATAAATGGGACGAATTGCCTGGGAAGGCAGACCAAAGATGGAATACGCGAAATATATAGTGAGTGACGTTTAAATGAAGAATTAATTGTCCGGAAATAGAACGCTGAGGTGATAGGACAATGGAGTGGAGGGCTGCAGCTCACCAATCTTTGGATTGATGAGTGCCGATGATGATTGTGACTGATCGTGCTGAAATCATATGTTAATGCGTAGAAATATAGCTAAAAAGTACTCGATGGCTTGATGATTGGCATTATTCATGCGTCGCACTTTGTAGAAACTCTTGCAGTTTTCTTTAACCCACTGGTGCCGCGATCATGCGGTCGTTCTGGGTTGAGGACACGTCTCATATTAAGCCCTTTGCGGCCTGTAATTCTATCGGCCAACATATTAATGTTAATGATTTAATTTTCATTATTTGGGTGGCATTCTAAATGCGCATTAATACCATTCAGTTCCAAAGTTCATACCGATCCTGAAAATTAAGTTTAGTAAGATAAGTAATTATGTATCATGTTTTCAAAGCTGTGACTTAAATAGATTTATATTTCCTTGGGAGAATTATCGCATCTCTCTTCGTGTTTTCTGTCAGCGGAACACATTTTGGGGAAATTTACCGAAATTCGGGTTCAATTAGCACCTGTGTCGGTTAATGTTTAGGTGGTGTGTTGGCGAATATATATTGAAATGCCCAGTAGCCGATGGGAAATAATAATAATAATAATGATGATGTTTTTATTACTGGCAAAGTGTAAAATAAAATCGAGAAGAGGAGCTTTAGGTAACCTGGAATGAGAACCTGTATTGAGGTTACTATCAAATAAGTAAATGACCATACATTGTTATTTACCATGAAAAAATATACCAACATAAAAAAATAATTCCCTATCAAAATATGCCTTCAGTATTTTGATAATTAAATAGCCAAGATCTTAATTTTTTTTTAAATGAGGTTGGGTGTGATGCGTGACGATGCCAATATTTTCCGCGTATAGAAAATATTGACATCTCGGATAAAAAAATTATCTATATCGTCATTGGATTGAAGACTAATGCATAACGATGATGCAATAATGGGGATCTCGTGATGTTTACTCACGGCGGAGTTGTTGGTGGGCGTGTCTCGTTTTGTACATACGTACGGCAAGTGACCTTGTACTGATTTGACTCCCATGTGTAAGTTCTCTGGGTGTATGCATGCTTGTGCTCATTCTGCCCGCTCAGATTCGACCGGGTGGTGTTCGTGAATGACCGAGGGACCTGCAACCCCGCACAATTCAGTCCGGTTTACGTTTGGGATCGATGTTTCTAACCTCGTTTGCGGCACTTGCATGATCTGCTGCCGACCTGAGCGTCGATACTTTCGGCACGACATTCGAGCCGAGCTTACTGCCACGTCCCAATATCGCCGAGTGCTCTTTCATGCTCATAAATATTCCCTTCGGCCTTATTTTCTTTGCGAATCTCCCTGCTGTATAGTAAATGCATATTGTTAATGATGTTGCCTCAGGATTGATGTGGTAGAACTTATGCATGATGGCGAGAGGAGATATAATCGTAGTTTTCCGACGGTAAATGTTAAATGAGACCGTTTTAGATGTTATGCTCTGCTCCGACACCGAACGTGCGAATCCTTTATTCTTGGAAAACTGCTGAGAATTTTTCCTTGTCGCGCATACAGTGCTTACATAAAGAATCACTGCTTTTTATATCGTGCCCTGCTTGCAAGAGGATTCCAATGATGTTTTTATCAAGGTGAACAATCTAGCTTATGCGCATAATTCTAAGATTTGGTTTGTATTCCAGAAAATAAGGATTAATTCTGTGGTTACTCTTGTATTCGCCCGTAACATAATCGCTGTTTATGTTAGAATTTACGAATAAATTAAAACGTTGTGGAGGAAAAACTTATCAGTGCTTATTGTAAATTAATTAATTAGAAAATAATAATATTTGTGATTTTTGGACATTTATATAGTCAACTCAATGTTAGGCAAATTTTACATTACTCAACTTTTGTACTGATATTTGTAAAATTACCTGGCTGCACGTCTCCTTGTTTTGTCTCGCAAAGCCCTGAGGATGCCAATGCAGCGAAACGTTGGCTGTGAGTTTATATAGTAATGACCAAATATTCACGAATCTTATTATTATCTATATTTTATTGGTCGAGAAAGTTATGTTTAGTGTCATCAATTAAGGCAGTCAACATTTTGTGCACTAAATTGTCCTCTTTCCCACTTTTATGGCGTTGTTACATGGGTCTGAGAGGATAAGCATGAACGTGTACGTAATTCATTGGGAATGGCGTATCTGAGAAATGTTTTCAGTAAAAGTGGTGGGGATTACGTCAGGTGTGAAATGGTCGCGGAAGAACGCGGAATCGGTTCTACCGCAGTGAATGCGTGGAAAGTGGAGTGCCTTATTGAATTGGCCGCGTTAAGATAGTGGATGCTTTGAATGACGAAATGGATTGATGATGTGCACGGGTGAAAGATAAGAGAGGAAGCGTTAATTCGAGAAAGCCGTGGAACGTGGTGGAATAAGATCATGGAGGAGAGATGTTACACGATTGTATGGAACGAGAAAAATAGTGGAAGAAGTGTAGCTGATTCATTCATATGCCCTCAATGCATGTTTCTAAATCTGCCGAGTAGTGCTAACACCATGTTTTGCGTGCTCCCTGCATGACTCTTGTGCCACGTTTACATAGTTACATTATACCTAGTTAGTTATGTAGTTTCTGTAGCATTCGTAGCATACTCCTAGTGTGGTGCATGTTGGTGATTAATCACCCCCTCCAAACACCCTATTGGTGGCTTTCTGGGTAATAAGTAGATGTAGATGAAGAAAATTTGTATGAATAAATGCTCTATTTCTATAGAACCTATAGAATTATGATAGGATTAACGAAATGCGAAGAAAAGGAAACCCAAGTGTGTTTAGAATTGAAGATTGCGTATGAAGAAATGCATGAATGTAAGAGAAGTGGTTTGTAAGTATAAGGAATTATGGAGGAAACTTTGAAAAAGGAGCCAGTTTTCTAGGGCTAACGGCACTAATAGAATTCCTTGTCTTTGCCTATCCCGGAAGGGAATGGCGTGATGGGGGGTATGTTTGATCAAAAGAGAATTATTTTCTTATCTGCCATAATTTATTTGACCATGTCTGCTCCGAAAGATATTATCTCCGTTGTAGGAGAAAAGACAGAATACCAGCAATAGCGATATACCCCATAATGCGGCGTTTTTCTTGGTTTATTCGTTGCTCCTGAGATTAAAATCGCATGACTTATTATGGTCACATTGCCCTATTTTTTTGCCTTTCATGTGAAGAGTGTATTACTATAGTTGAAGTAACATTAAGAGAAGAATGATTTTCCTCCTCAGCTGCGAGGGTAAGCCAATAAATAATTCACAAAACTGGATAGAGGCTATAATAACAATGGTAACTTCCCGAAATTTATTTCACTTTTCCATACATTCACCCTGGAAATTCGGACACTAATCCCATCTCTTTACTAGTCTTTGATAGCCCGCAGCAAATAAGTCTTTTGTTTGCTGTCGCAGCCAACGAGCAGCCTCTTGGACTGCGGCATCATCATTTTCAAAACATCGGCCACCCAAATGATTTTTTCAGGGGCCCGAACCGATGAAGATCACCGGGACTGTACGGTGGTTTTTCCCAGCGATCCCAATGAAATGTTTACGACTGACGCTGATGATGGAATGCTGTCGTTTGCGACTTATTTACTGACTTACCCTCGTTCATTTCTGCGCTACCTGTAGCGGAATCACGGTTTTTTATCTTTTTGCTATTGTCGTTATACAAAACGCTATCTGGGGCCTTATTCAGTAAGGAATCGACGCGGTCGAACCTCTGAAAATCCGTGAATGTGACGTCGAATTCCCAGAAAAATCTCAACTTTCGGATGCTCCCCTTTTGAATTTCACGTGGCTCTGACATCAAAATTTCGACACTTTCGAGACTCGCAACTTCCGAGGTTATACAGAATAGACCCCCTGATCTTCGAGAACAATTGCTGTCCTAAAAATGCGCTTCACCGACTTAGTATTACGTATTAAAATTTCTATCTCCATGGTTATTTAGCACCTGGAGAAATTTGAATAAGGGCGATCACGTGTTCGTTCTCGTGTGAGCGATTAAAATATAACGATCCCGCGTGTGCTCGCGTTATTGAGAACCGTGGTCGCGTCCTTCGTCCCTGTATCTCGAAAACTTGTACCAGATTATTAACAATATTGATTATTTCGTTTGCCCGTGAAGAATCTGAAGAGGACTTCTCTTAAGTTCCTCCTCATTTTTCAGTGCAAGCGACCAACAAATTTTTGTGTGACATTCAATAGCCTGATCAGTGGACTTTTAGATTAGTTTGTTACATTGTTAATCATGGAGAATTTCATTCAATAATTGGGTGAGTGACGTTTTCTCATAAATCTTTTATAATTCCATTTTGTGCCTCTTTCTTTCGGTTTAGGAGCCAAGCTAACGGGTAATTTCCAATTTTCTCATTTTCCCTAGAATTTCTATTTTTCTTTATTGTTTCAGAAGCTTTGTTTCCGTTTCTCTATCGTTAGTCCATCGTAAAGTATTGTGATATATAGTGCTCCGTGTGGTCCTTTCCTCTTCTAATCTTCAGCAAACTTCATCTTTTGTTATCTTTTCCGTCCATTTTATCTTGGGCATCCTCATCCAGCACCCGGTTTCGAAGGTTTCTAGTCTTTTCTGGTCAGCTTTTCCAATGGTCCATGCTTCCGATCCATAGAGTGCTACCCTCCACATGAATGCTTTCACATACTGTGTCCTAGTTAGTAGTCCTATCTAATTTAAGCATAGCGATTCGTCTTTTTATCACAAACGGCTTCTTAGCTTGGTCTATTTTTCACTTGATTCGCTTTGTACTTGTATATGGTCCTGTCCTCTTCTACTATTCTGTAAACTTCATCATTTCTTATTTTTTCCGTCTGTATTATCATCTGCATCCGTAGCCAACACCAGTTTACCAAGGCTTTCTGTCTTTTTTGGTCTGCGGTCCATGCTTCCGATCCATAGAGTGCTCCGCTCCACGCGAATGTTATCAAATTTGACAGTGTTTTATGTGTGTTTTACCAATGGTGTGCTTTGATTGTGTTGTATGTTTGATGGTCGAAGATGCAGTCGTAGCCCAGAGTTTGTTTCTCCAATTGCTCATCTTACACCGTCTAACCGAAGACCTTGATATCATGAAGAAGGAGAAATGCGATCGCGAGGCCGTATTTGAAGCTGAATATATTTTAATACAAGCATTTAAGAGTAGTTTTTCGTCATGCTTTATGGTCACGAGGGGCTTGAATTGTAGTGTTGACGAGCTCGCATTCTTTCACGCGTGTAACGAGACCTATTTCAACGGAGACCTAAATAAAAGAGTCGACTGGTTTTTGCTGATTTTTTTTATTTGGAGGCCGTGACATCCCGTAACAAAACGTGACCCGAAAACAATTATTCGTTTCACTGAGAGAAATTTGTTTTAACAGCATGCTATTCCGTCTTGGAAGGATGCTTACGGTAGATAAAGCTTGTCTCGTGCGGCATTGAAAAATATTCCATATTTTGTCCTGCTCTTGGAGATATTTCCTCGTCGTTTTGTGAGTAACTGACCTATTTTTCGAAATGTCGAGGACGTGAGTGTGCGTACTAAAAGCGTTGAATTGAAGCAGATTTGTGTTGTTCTTCTGTCGGTTTGTCAGTCAGAAAGATAGACCATTCGTCGTAACAATTCTCTTCGTGGTTCAGCTCTTTTTTACCGTCAGATCTCGATGGCGACTCCCCGCATTAAGTGTTTAGGTACGAAGCAGTTTGCATAACAGGTCGCTTCCTCACGATTCGAACCACTTAGCTCTAAGAGTTTATCCGCTGTGGTGGTACTGCTTTTATAAATAGATTACCGATTATTGATCTGAAAAGCACTGGATCGTGCTGTTTACAGAATGGGATCAGGAAAGAGGTATTTTTTGTGCTCGCTTCTTAAGTAGTAATATTTCGAATTTATGGACAAAAAGTGAATGAAAAATATGCGATTGGAATATAGTTGGGTTTCTCAAGTGATTCCTCAAAATTATATTATAAAACTAATAAGAATGTTTATGAATAATAACGGCCATTTTAAATTGCTAAAAAAAGCTTTCGCCCCTTACAAACAGTTGAACATATTCCTATCCAGTCGCATTGTCTCCAAAGATTAACTTCAGCCATTAAAAACTATTGTATTTTATTCGTAAACGTTATAGTTTGTTATATTATCGCCAGAAAAAGCAAGTTTTTTGTTCATGGTTCGGTCATAATACTGTTTTGTGGTAGGATCGTTACGAGGCTTGGCAGTAATTGCGTGCATGATCCTGGCGGAAGGCTGTTTTTTTCGAGAATCCAGCATTTTGAAAAAAGTTAGAAGCATTATGTGGAAAATTTCGTATGGTATCGTTAATTTCATCCTCGCTTCTTCCTTTCAACCAATGCGAGAGAACTGCTTTCAAACTTCAGTTGTTCTGTTTTTTTCTAGCATCATCTCTTGCTGAATCCTGCTTCAGTGGTTGTACCACGCAGATTTTCTTTCTATGTCGGGAAACCTCTCTTTAGTAGCGGTGTTAACTTCATGGAGTCAATCTTGAAATGGCCATTTTTCTTAATGTGATCGAAACAGATTAGGCTCTTATCCGATGTTCATGCCACACCCTCAGTGGCTAAATTTGGAGTGCAACAGGTAGAGTATCAACTACAGCCATCTCCGGATTATTCTCACATCAAGAATGCCGTATAAACAAATTATCAGTGTATTCTCAGGGACCTTGTTGTCAATGTCATCGTTTCTTTGTTATTGAGCGGGTCGGAGTTGGTAGGAAAAACTTTAATGACGGGCTATTTTATATTTATTGTTGGGTATATATTTATTTGTGTAAAACTTAAAAAAGTTTTAGGTACTTGAATTCGAGGATAGACATTATGTTGGATTGATAGATTTATTCTTTTTTTAGGTCACTTATAAAATCGCCTGGTCGAAAATTAAATATGTAATTTTATGTAATTAAAATGTTTACCATCGTGGCATTTAAAATTGTTGTTATTGCGCTTATTATGATAGTTGTAAGTAAAACGTTGGAAAATGCTGGTGGCACAATGTTGCGGTTGATTGTTTATTTGACCACACGCCATTAATGACGAACAGATCTTATGTTTGGATCAAGTGCGGTTCTTTTTCCAAAGTATCTGGTTTCTTTTTACCAGTTCATTATTGTTTAGAATCAATTTAAGATCCCTTGAAGTTACAAAGACATTATTAGAAACATGGGTGCAGTGTAACTATATAATATAGGTATATTATTCTTAGTTTCCTGACATTTCGTTTATTTGGAAGAAAAACTAAAATTGCCAGTCGCTTTAGTTCCCTTCTATGACAGAAACAAATCGTTTCAGCATTTTTTTCAACAAAACGAACAGTGTCAGGGGTAACTTTGTGAAATTTCTCCATGGTGGAAAAAGAGAACTGTAAATTTCACTAGGAAGTAGTGAAAATCGCAAAGTTTGTTCTTTTTCCAGCGTTTTTTTTTGTTTCTCTTACTATTTGAGAAATCGTTTCACAAGTTGGTTTCCTTTTTGTAATGCATTTTCACATTCGTATGATGAAAAATATGTGTCGCCGAGCTCTATCAATTTTATTCCCGGATTGCAAAGACATTCATCGATCGGAAAACTTGGACAATTTTGGTTTCGGTACGTGATTGGGATTTGTAGGGTATTGATTTATTAATCCTGAAGAATTGTTCTCGTCGAAGTGATTCTGGGTAATTGAACAGTGGGTGAAACGTAATCTGTGTAGCTCCACATTCGAGGGATTAAATGTGTAAATTGAATTTCGGGCTGATTGAAAAAAACCTTGACTTTAATCGTTATTGAGCTTGTAGGGAATACATTTGATGGTCTCAGTGAAGACTTCGAGTAATTGCCGGTTGCTAGAACATTTAGTTATGGAATCAGTAATTATAAAACCCATGAAGTTATGAACTTCATATAAATATTCGCGTTGCAGGAACACAGCAACCGGTTACATAACGTATCTACCAATAGTAAATTGCTTCAAATATTTGACGTAATGTTCTATCGCCGGATAAAATGCATGAGATTTCATGCGCTGTATAATTTCAAATGCACATTATAATTATTCGGTCAGCGTAAAAAAACAGGTCATTAGCCTCAAAACAACCCTTTTATCAAGTAATTAAGTCGGCAAGCGGTTCATCGCGCATCCGCCATCTTGGCAACTTATGGAACTCATTACTTCATGCAATACGTTATGAGTAAAACAAATGTATTGAATATTTCAGAAACAGTTGTTGACTGGTTGCCATGACTTATGGATCCCATAACTTTATGAAATCCGTGTGTGTCGTTCTTGCAACTGGCCATAAGTGAATCATATCCATTTGAACTACAAACCTTTGTACTTATCCACCCTTTATTAATATCTTTGACCGTTTCACATCGATAAATTGAAACCTGTTTTTGCAGGTATTTAAGGTTTAAGTAATCAGGCTAATCTGCAGAAATAAAATTTGTTTTAATTGGGGAAAAGGAAGTGAGGGAGAGGAAGGATAAGTTTTTGTCGCGTTCAGACTTGGCTTAAGTAGTTTTATCTAGATTTTTCCCCATTCATGATCGAGGCATATTTAAATTTAAGCTACTTTAAGAAACGCAAAGTAAATATTTTTCTATGATGGACTCTAAAATATGGTTTTACGTGGCTAAAATTCTCTCTGATATACTAAAGATGCATCCTTAAATAATCAGCTTTACTCATTTTTACACGCCTTACCCTGAAAACTCCTTCGCAACAGAAGATTTTTTTAAAGAATGGTTTAATAATTACTGTTGTAATTGATTTTTTTTAATGGTGGAAAATTAGTACGAACTAGACCATGGTAAATCAATTATCTCATTTAGCATGGAAAATGACGGGTATTTTTTTGGCCAAACTATCGAAAAGTGTTTTGATGTGTGGCTGATATTTTGTTATCTTTGGAAATATGAGATATTTTTATTTGCGATGGGGCTAAGTTCACTGAAATTAATGTGAAGTGATATCACTCTCAAACTACCTTTACTAGAAGTCGAGGGATATTTTTTTTTGTAGTAACAGAAGATTTGTGGTGAATTATTTGGTGGTGGGAATGTGATGAAAAGACAGGGAATCATTTGGAGGTTGTACGAATATTAAAAGTACACCTAGCCGCACCCAAAGGTAAGTTGAGCGAAATATCATGTCACCGAGAAATCAAATAATTTGGTCTCATTTCAAAGAAAAATTTCTTACTCTTCCAAAGATACCAAAATATCAGCCCCTTGCCGATTTACTTTCCGACATTTGTGACGAATAATACCAGCCCATTTAAACGGGAAACGGTGCGTGTATGCACTCCGAAGAGACATTATATTAAAAATAATGAGATATTTCTAACACCTAGATCTAGTCAGACATTTTACAGTGTGTGGTTGGTACGTTTTCCAAAGTATTTGTGAATATAAATCATACTGTCACCGCTGAAATATTTTCAAGATCACCAAAACCTATCGTTGTGAAGGAGTTGTAAACGTACCGCCGGAACAAATAAGTCAAACTAAAGGCTTACATAGACATTTTTATTTAATGACTTAGAACTTCAGTCCTATATTAGTATTTTTTATCAACATCATAGTGCAGCAATAAAATCATGCTTCCTAAAGCTGCTGATATTGAAACGTATCATTTGAATACGGTCTCTATAAGAGTAGGGAACTATCTCGCTCAGACTACCTGAGTGAAGGACCTAGAGAGGAGAATAGATAGTTGAGTAGTGAAGAAAATAATGTAGTTAGGAATGGACAATTAGACGAATAGGGTAGATATATTATCGTTTTGTGTCGTAATTAATATGGGAAGATAATTGATGCAAATGATAAAGCAACAGCATACTTCCCTCGTTATATTATTTTCGCGTTTGTGAATTTTTGTCCTGAAAAATACGAGAACTATTTCAAAAACCTGGCGAGATACGTCTGCTTCCCCATTGTTGCGTTTAAACGATGGAATTGATGTGTCTTTGAAGCGAACACTTCCTCCCCCCACATTTTTATGCTTATTAAATATGCTGTTTCAGGAATGACGAAAGGCCCAGTGGATGTATTCTGATTACAAACTGTGCATGTTCGACGACGTCATTTTCATCGGGGATTGTTTTAAAATTTAGAATTAAATCTGAGATTCTTTTAGCACCAAAATCATTTACGGTTTAATGCGTGCGCTGGATGGTATTCAGTCATGGTTGTGAGCCAATCAAGTGATATCCATTACGAAACAAATTGAGTTATATTTCATGTTTATGTGAAATATTTGATGAGAAATAATTTGAAAATCAAGCAAGAGTCATCAGAGGAATTGATTGAAATACGTTCATACGAATATCAGTTCGATAGAGATAATAATTTTTGATTCTTGATTTCCATTTTTACCTGCCATTAATCGATGCAGAATGAGAAGTCAATATTGAAGTTACATGTAGGGAATTGAATTATGATCACATCATCAATTTTCCTCGCTACTTAAAAATGAACGGTGCGCCCGAAATCCAAACCAGTTACACGAGTTATTATTGTACAGATTTCAATTTTGTAATCTCGTAGCTCCACTTTATCGTTTTTTTCAGGGGAATTCGACTTAAAAGTGATTGTTATTGATTCCGTAGCTCCATTGGCGACAATCCCTATTTATATTTATTCAACTCATTCTGGAGAGCTTCATGGTATATTTTCAATTGTTGGGAAACTTCATTTGTTTATCAATGGCGTTTGTTACAAATCTTAAACAAATACATTACTCCGATAAATTTACCTTGAAAGCTCGTTTTTTTATTAGAAGGCAGACAATAGTTAGATGATACATAGACGATAGAGCACGCAATAAGATATTAGAAGGCAGGCATAGAGTTGCGTCTATGCACATTTACTCAACTCTCATGCTTGAGAGCTCCATGATATATTTTCAATTGTAGAAAAACTTCATTTGTTTATTAATGGCGTTTGTTACAAATGTAAAAAATACATTACATCTGATTAATACCTATACTTAGAAAGCTGGTTTTTATATTTAAAGGCAGACAATTAGACGCACATACCACCAAACTACAGTGAATTATTGATATACGTGTATATTGATTGGATTTATCCTTTTAGTTTAATTACCTAGGGCATCCCCATTCGATATCTGCGCCGGCGCCTTGAAATCTGAGGTTTGAAATCCCTGCGTATCATCCTGCATTACATCACCCCTTTCATGTACGTGATTCAAACCTTAGAAATTCGGGTTAGCTCATTTGCCAAGCTGTCCGCTGCTGCAGTTACTTAACTTTCAGGGATATGACGGCATCCTATTAGTCAGCCACACGTGCCATTTTGAGTGTCGAATTCGGGTAGGGGAAATTGAAAAGCCAAAACGATCGAAAAGCGTTTTTCTATGCGTCTAAGCTAAGAGTTTTGCTTTGCTAAGCGTCGCCGAGATGTCGGGCGTGGAATACAGAAAAAAATGCGTTTTGTTTTCAAGTCGTTGGAAGCACGCGGTCGTGCTCCGATCCTTGACCTCCTGCCATTAAAAACTTGTTGATATAGTTTCTGCCTCTTCTTGAGAGAGAGGGAGGAATGCATGCATTTGCATGGTGCTAATTGGAGCAGGTTCGCTTCCGACTCATGCGTCTGGCTTGCTAAAAATTCTAGCTTGGCCTACTCTCCTAAGGTGATAAGAGGATTCTAATAAGCTAGTTGTGGATTCCACATGGCCGCTGACCTGCGCAATTTTAAGTGTTGCGCCTCAAGGTATAATTACTTACAGTTTGCGCACGTTGACGTGGACCTTGGTCTAAATGTCTGCGTTCGTAAGTTTGTAGTGTAACTTTAAATATTACTCTCGGCGAAAGATATATACTCTTCGCTTCCCCCCCTTTGTTTCCAGTAAGCTTGTACTGTTGATCAAGATGAAGTTTGTGACTTCCAGAATTTATTTTAAAGTTACCGACCGGTTTCGGCTGTCATACCATCCCTGAAGGCTTGCTGCTGGCTGAAGGCCGAACCTGAAGATGGCTTGACAGACGAAACCGGGTTCTTCAGGCTCGGCCTTCAGCCAGTAGCAAGCCTTCAGGGATGGCTTGACAGCCGAAACCGCTCGGTAACTTTTAAATAAACTGTGGAAGTTAGAGACTTCATTTTAATCATTATGACGTCCTTCCACCTAGTGAAAGCTTCGCTTTTCGATATTAGTTATGCTATTGGTTTTTCTGCGATTTAAAAAAAATGTAATAATGCAGACTTTAAACCAGTAATAATAAACCAGCAAACCAGTAATGGCACAAGTTCTGCTTACGTTGGAATTACAATAGTTTTCACGTGGCATAAGTTGACTTTCATGTGCGTATTTAAGATATGGTCGCTTTGGTACACATTGATGTGGTCGAAAAAGACGTAACACAAATGGGTGACTGAAGCGTCACTTTAAATTGCATGATGAAAACGCGAAGAGCATAAAAGTTTTCTCTGATGGAGAAGTTTATTAAACGACGTACGTCTGCATCTGTATACCGCCCTGCGAGCCGCCGCATTGGCGTGTGGCAGATGGCGTTAGCGCACCAGCCGTGTAAAGATGTAAGTTTTTGGGAGGTGAAATGATGACTTATATTATGTGAGTGTATTTAGTGGAGCTCAGTTTTTATTATTGATCGCTTATTGTGCGCGGAAAGAACGAGTTCTTGTACCTATCTGTTCGGCAATATATCTATCTTATTTTACAGCTTCTTTCAGACCTCGAAATGTAGTCAGGCGTCATGATAATATTCTCTGTGTCGCTCTGAAGTTGTCATAAGTTGACTTTCATATGTGTGTTAAAGACATGGTCGCTTTTGTGCACATCGATGGGGTCGAAAAAGAGATAAAACAAATGAATGACGACAGCGTCACTTTAAATTGCATGGTGAAAATGCGAAGAGCAGACAAATTTTCTATGATAGAGAAGTTTATTAAACAACGTAAGATCCGCATAACATTTTTAAAGCATAATAATAGTTGATATATATATGCTGGTTCAAAATACCAATGGCTGGTTTCGTATAGCCTGGTTAAACCTCCTTCGTGCGTAAGGCTATGTGAAGCCTATGTGAATTAGAAGAACTAGGATGGGAATTACTATCAGGACGCAGGTTAAAGTTTAGGTTAAACCTTTTAAGTAAATTCGAAACAGATTTGTTCACAGATGACGTAAGATATATATTAAGAACCCTTGCGTATTATGCTAGGTTTGAGAAATAGATTGTCGCACCGATAGATTTAAAATGTCATTTTTCCCTTGTACCATAAGAGAGAACAATAGGCAGCGTAGCAAAGGGATAGGTAGGTGAAATATAGTTAGTGTAGTCTGTAGTGCATGATGCATGTAATAACAACCAATAATCCCTTTCTTATAATGTAGATACTAACCATCTAGCTGCATGTGACCCTGTTCTCTAGCATGTCTCCCTTAAATATCCTAGTTGCATGGCAATAGTGCATGTTTGGTGATCTTCACCCCCTGCCACACACCCTCGTGGTGGCTCGCAGGGTATTACGTAGATGTAGATGTGGTTACGCCATTATCCTCACTTAGGCCGTTTTCGAACTTGGCAAATCAAGCAATCTTGCCTTGAAACCTAGTACTCATCGAAAGCTATGACGTCATGGACGCGTCATCACCATGCGCTTGTTCACTAGCTATCGAGGAAAGATACCAAGTCAACGAAAAAGGAGACTTGCTATGCTTGCTAGGTTTTAAGTTAGAACTCGGGGTGTGATAATATGGTCTTGTATGGAAAATAGAAGTGAAGAAACTTTCAAATGGATACTATTTTATCATTACTATGTATACATGTGTGATATTTATTATTTTTTTGCGGAAAAATTGACGAATTCACTGTATTTAAAGGCTTTTCAAATGTGAATATACTGATAAAAGATTAAGTACCTAATAGTAGTGTGAATAATTCCATACATTGTAGATGTACCGTCCTTGTTTACTTCAATGAACCTACAAAATCTATCTTTTTTTACTCTGGAAGGAAAAGAAATGAAATGAAAAAATGATGAAAGAAATTATATGAAAGAATTATGGTCCGATGGAAAGTACTCTAAGGTAGCCATAATTTCATTGGCAGCATTATTTTTAGCTAACGAACATACTTGTTAATAACGTTGACATTGGAGAGGTTTTCACTGCATTCATCAAAGAAAGGGGACAATAAACCATTAGGGTAAATGTAATTTGTTTTCAACGTAATTACCTATGTTAGTTACAACGCGCGTATTTATCAGTTATCAGTCGAAGATCATAGGTAGTTTGTTCGGAGTGTAATATATTAAAATACTGTTACCTGTTTTTTCATGTGGACTAGAAATATTATGCCTTTTTGTGCATAAAGACGTTGTCTGTGGTGAAATACAGTGAGTGATATGTCGTACACTTCAGCAGACCCTAGCAATCGAATCATAACAGTCTTTCACCATATAATGGTATATGAGAATTATTTTATTCATAAGCAATAAGATTTCAAAAATTATATTCCCTTTTAATTTGTCGCATACAGATGGGAAGCATTTTAAAGAAGCAATCGACTTCCATCGACCACAAAAATTATGGACACGGATGGCGCTTTTCGTATGTTTTACGAGATGAAGGCCGCATGATGTCTCTTCAATCGTAAAAGGGCTACGAAAGTGTCAACTAAGCATTTCACTTTGCTTGCCTAGGTATCAAGATATCTTGATATCAAGTTAACTAGGCGTTTGCAAAGTTCGAAAACGGCCTTGGCCTTACTATCCCATGCTCGAGACAGTCAAATGCGCTCTGTGTCTCATTTAGCATTGCATTTACGTAAAGAGTCGCATCTCACGGTTAAAGTTAACCAGAACACCGGTACGAGCGGCTATTGTGGTTGTTGACCTCGCGTTAAATTTGTGAAAATGCATAAAAGTAGATTAGGGAATGAATTTTCAGGTTGAGCCCCATTTAATGTTCGCGTCCAATTGTTGGTGTTGCTTGTTATTTTCAAATGATCTCGATGTGGTCGCCTCTGTCGTCACGTCCTTGACGTGTATTTCTGGTTTAGGCACGAAAACTTCCGAATGCTTTGCGTCACTTGCTCGGGGCTAATGCGGTGTCCTTGATCCGGTTTCCGGTGCGGATTGACTGACGCCGCACGCTTTGCTAGAATCAAATTCTATCGTTGAGGAGCCCTTACCTATTCTGTAAAACCTGTATGTAGCGGAATCTCCTGTGAGGAATTGCTGTATTTTTTCCGGTTAAGGAAATTTTACGCGTAATTCAGTGACGGGAATTTCGTAGGCATTAACCCGTAACCACTGACACACGGACTCAGAGACTGATTCGTATTTTAACATTGCTTTCTTCCATCTGTGCCTCCGGTGTAATTTTATCACAGTTCAGTGCTAAATTATTAGATTATATTTAAGGAATCTATCGCCGAAATTTATGTTTACTGTGACCAATTTTCGCGTAAATTTGTGTTTTAGTTTTTCCGCAATATGTCAGAAGGCATGTCTGACATTACGCAAGTATTTGTCTCATTTCATAAACATTTAAAAATATTTAACATTTCCGCTTTTATCTTTTTAACTGGACCTTCATATTTGTTGAATAAGTAATGTATTAAATGAATATTTTCTGCAATCATAATATTTCTTTCACATTCATTATCTCAAGTCCCAGTTCGGTAAGCTGCACAACATAAATTGAAAAATCCATGCCGTGGCTATTTTATGACATATTTCATAGAAATTAGCTGATCAGGCAAAAGTGAGCGTAATTTGAACTAATATGTCAGTTATATTAACAAAACGTAATTATTTATCGAGATAGTTTGGAAATCAAGACAAGACGTCTGTGAGACCACATACCTGTGTTAGCGTTAGAAAAAGTATTTGTGGCTATGGGTAAAAAAACGTATGGTTGTGTGGTCGTGCAAGGAGTATGGCAGTGCATGGTGAATGAGGGGTTACCGTGATAGTGCGTAGAACTAGCGAAATCGATCAACTCATAGCCCATTGTTGAGGTAGTTTGAGCGAAATATCATATTACCTAGAAATCAATGAATTTTGTCTCATTTTAAAGAAAAATATATTGCCCTTCCATTGACACCAAAAATTCAACACCTTACCACACTAGGAGGTATTTGCCAGAAAATAACACCCATTTTACTTGGGACATGGTGGATTACGCTCTCCAGAGAGACCTTATTTGACAATCAAAGAATTTCTAACGCCTAGATCTCGTCAAAAAATCAACAGTGTGTAGTTTGTGTGTTTTCTCAACTATTTTTGAAAATTAGTCATATTGTCACCGCTGTAAATTCTTAGGGATCACAATAAACCTTCCGTTTTCATGGAGTTTCAAACGTACCGCGTGAAAAAAATGAGTCAAGGTAGATTTAGGATCGTAGGTAGGTAGTCAAGGTATATATATAATGTATATACATATATATATATATATATATATATATATATATATATATATATATATATATATATATATATATATATATATATATATAATACGTTGATGGATTGGAGTCAGCCATGCGGCGATGAACACACGATGTGGATAGGATGGAGGAGATAGACACACAAAAAAAAAGAGACGATCACACTTACATAGCTAGCTTTCGGAACTAGTCCGTCTTCAAGGCGTATCACGGAACAAAACATTTGTTCCGTGTGACATTTGTTCCGTGATACGCCTTGAAGACGGACTAGTTCCGAAAGCTAGCTATGTAAGTGTGATCGTCTCTTTTTTTTTTTTTTTGTGTGTCTATCTCCTCCATCCTATCCACATCGTGTATATATATATATATATATATATATATATATATATATATATATATATATATATATATATATATATATAATAATTCTTAATACATAATAATTATAATAATAATGATTCTATCACAGATGATGGTGCGGGCGGCCCACCGAAATATTTAAACTCGTGAGTTTGCTTTTTATATGTTTTATATTTAGTGTCACCCTGTGACGAAGTTTTATACTGTGTTTGCCACGTTCGTGGAATCTTCGCAAGAACTTTATTATAATATATATATATATATATATATATATATATATATATATATATATATATATATATATATATATATACACACACACACATAATTATAAAAAACATACGTATAACATGTACTCAGTATACCTGTTTTGTTAAAGTTTCATACTTACCGCGTGAAAAAAATGAGTCAAGTTAAAGACTTATTTAGATATTTTCATTTGATTACTTACAATTTCTGTCATGTAAAACTATTTTATTGCACCATTAATAATGCAATATTTAAGTCGTTTGTCTCCCAGTTGGTGAAATTTAACCGTGTGATTCGATTATGGTCTCTATTATGATTAGATAACTGTCTCGCTCGCAATATCTTAATATGGCGAAAGTGAGCGTAATTTATACAAATACGTCTGGTTAATCACAATAATGTATTTATTTAACAAAATATTAGGAATAAATCCAAGCGGTCTGTGAGACCGTATGTCTGTGTTAACGTCGGGAAAAATGGGATCTGTGGTTACGGGTTAAGTCCATATTGATGTTGAGCCTTGTTTTTGATTCGGCATAAACTTGAGGGGTTGGACGTGAATAACATGTGCGTTCACGATTTCGGTGTGCGATCTGCTGTCGACCGGAATTTGCAATCTCTTTCGGTCTTCGGTTGCACAGTCTCATGTAATCAACCATCGTTAGGAATGAAAACATTCGAAGACGATATCCTTTTCCAAATCACGGTGGAGTACAGAAATGGTGTGGTACGCAGTAATGCACACAGGTGGTAGGGTTGTACAAAATTGTTTTTGGTTACGACATACCTGCGTGCGGAATAGTTGACGAACATAATTACGTTGCTCTGGTGAGTATCCCGATGGCGACGGGGCAAAGTCTTCGCCTGCTAAACCGAGGTTCACCTTTTTCTCTTTATATTTTATTGCTCGACTCGCCTTTCAGCAAAAGGAGCCCCCGAAGAACATTTTTGAACACGCACTATTCAAATCGAAATAGCTCTAATTATTGGGTGAATTCAGAGGAACGTTTGTTTTGACTAAGAGTAGTCGTTTTGCTCGGGACTAATCCTTGCCTGTGTTCCGGAAAAACGATAATGTGCGATTTCCTCGATTGATCGATCGTGTTTCGAGGAAGTAGGGAGCCGGTAATGAGAACCATTTGTGCCCGGCAATATGTTTCACTCTGAGCCTCTTGGTTTCCCCTTTCCCTTTCAATGTTCGTATTTCCCCCGCGTTAACGATGTTCCATTCAACCCGGAATGCATTAGTGCCTCTCGCAAGCTGTTAACGACTAAAATCGTCTCGGAAAACGCGGGAAGTTAAGTTTCTTTTAAGAAAGAACTACTTAATCTCGCGGCCGATGAAAGATTTGCAATTTTTTTTTGCAAATCAAGGTTTATTCCTTAATTTTATTCGTAATGATTTTAATCATTGGTTCTACTCGTGGAAGAAGTGTGCGTAGTTTGTTCGTACATTTTATTCAAGTATCTAGCAAAAAGCGAATGTGGTTTTTAACCCTTGTTGAGGTTATTATGAAAAGGGAGACAGTTTTATAGGGATAAATGCAGTAACAAAATTCTTTGGATATCAATGTTCCTTTTTGATGACCTCTTAATATAATTACTTTTTCTGTGGATTCTACATCGAAGAATGATGATTTATTTTTCAGCCTGATTGTCGCAATTTTTAAATTTAATCCTCAGGTCTACGTTAATAATCAATTTGGCGTATCATTGAGCGATTCAAACGATAAGGCTTACTGTTAGTGATTACATTTGGATACAAGAGTCGAAAAATGTGTTAAAAAGCATATTAGTGTGTTTTTCATCTGACCTTTATTGTTTATTACGTTGATTGTTTGAAATTTTAGGTGTTAACCCAATAAAAATTACTTACTACAATGAATATAGCAAACAATAAAGAGCATTCAAGTAAGATTTGTATATCTTAAACTTTCAAGGAAAACACTCAAAGGCTATGTGAAAGACCGTGTATTTTATCTTTTAACTTATTCCTGTACTTTTGTATCCCTAATTAAAATGATAAAATGTAAACATTTGCTCAGTAATATGCCAAATGAATTTTTAATGTTTTGCTCGAAAGATGCATTCACAAGAATGCGACCCGTTCGCTAAAGAGAATATAAATAATTATTATTTGAACTAACTCTAGGGAAACCAATAAAATTCTTTGACTTTACTAACTCCGAAATGGAATGGCGCTATGAGTATGTATGTAAGTTTGTTGGTTATGCTTACTATTTCGTTATCCCCGGCCAGTGTTCGTCCCTCGCTGCCACCGGGGTCTCGGCCCCGGTGGCGGCGGGGTAACGTCCTCGCCTGCTAACCTGAGGGTCGCGGGTTGTAATAATATGTTGTTATGCTAAAAGAATGTTGTAATAATAATTTGTCTTTATTGAGTGGATTTAGTACTGTAGAGTTCTCACAATTAACTCATTTGACGAACACAAAAATCCATGTCCTGGGCAGTGAATTAAGTACCCGCCTGGGTACTTAATTCATTGCCCAGGACATGGATTTTTGTGTTCGTCAAATGAGTTATTTGTGAGTACTCTACAGTCCTAAGTTCGCTCAATAAAGACAAGTTATTATTATAATTATTATCCCCGCCTCATGATTCTATGCTATTCTTTCCTTATATTTACCTCGTATTTTTCTCAAGTGTGACAAATTTATCGCGATTGTTTCCATCCCTACAGGGAGTGAGGCCCTCATTCCGTCAGATCTGGAGTGGCCGGGAGCCGTCGGGTCGCCATGGCGGCCGCAATGAACAACAACACAACGATCTCTTCTCCCTCCTCCTCGGCCTCCCCCTCCGCCCTCTCCCCTACGCCCACGTCACTGCCCTCCCTCGCCGCCCTCGTCTCGTCCACAACAATGGCCGACCCGCTGAGCAGCGTCGCGCCCACGGAGGAGGTGCCGCAGATATTCCTGCAGACCAAGGCGGCGCAAGGGATAGCCGGAGCCTTCGTCGTGGCCGCTTTGCTTCTTACGTGCCATCAGGTGAGTCGTGCGGCTTACGTAATATTCAGCGAACGCCCGTTTTTACAACCAGGTGGGGTGTGTGACATGCATTGTATCCCCTGCGGAGTGTTAGCGCCCAACACCCATCCGTGTCGTATCCTACGCTCGACCGGGGCGCGCCCCGAAAGAAGTTCCGCTCCATATGTGATCGCGTATGAGTACGCATCCGTTCGTTCAGCGGTTGCCGTCGTAGTTTTTCTAAAATCAAGGATGGTGGGTTTCCCGGTCGTTGTGTGCAAGCACGTTGGTCATTGTGAGGCGATTGGGAAAGAAAATCGGATTAGCGTGCGAGGGTTGACTGGCCGCGGTGAAAAGTTGGGGAGTTTCCTTCCAAGCGTGTGGTTTACGCTTTCAAAAAGTTATGTTGTGTTGAGCGTGTGATTGCTCCACGTAAAATCATTTCGTGGCGTAGTTTTGCCATCTTTAAGTAGGTATTGCTGAGTAGTTTAAAAATCGCGATCTATTTATGAAACTGTTACTTTGGTGTTGCGCCATACAAACGTATGGTTTTCGTATTTATACGTTGTTATGTGTGTTTCCTCCGCGAAAAGTTGTAGTTTTGCAGAAGAGCGTAAAAATCGCGATGAAGTGTAATAATCGCGATGTATTTTAGAAACCGTTACGTTGGTGTTGCGCCACAACCGTGTGGTTTTCGTATTTACGCGGTGTTATGTTTCATCCGTGAAAAATCATTGTTTTTGTAGTTTTTCCTTCCCTCAGTGTTGTAAATTAGTTTAAATTTGCGATATATATGTGCAATAATTACATTTTTCGTTAGCCGCATACGTATGGTTTTCGTTTTTCAGACTATGACGCCGTGTTAACCTAGTGTACTCCACGTAAAATCATTGTTGTAGTGTAGTTTAGTCGTCATCCAGTAATGCTGTGGCGTGTAAAATTCGCGATGTATTCTTGATCCTGTTACGCTGGTGTTTCGCTACAACGGTAAGGTTTCTTATTCACATGGCTTTATGTGTGTTTCCTGCCTGATAAGTTAGATTTGTAGTCATTCCTTCCCTGAGTATTGTTATGCTGTTTAAAATTGTGATGTATAAGTGCAACGATTACATTTGTTCTCCGCCGCAAACGTATGGTTTCAGTTTTCAAGACTATTTCGCCTTGTAAACCTTGTGTACACCGCGTAAAACCATTGTTGTGGTGTAGTTTTGCAGTATTTCAGTAATGCTATGGAGTGTAAAATTCACGATGTATTCTTGATACTGTTACGCTGGTGTTTCGCTACAACGGTATGGTTTCTTTTTCACATGGCTTTTATGTGTTTCCCGCGTGAAAACTCATTGTTCTGTAGTTTTTCCTTCCCTCAGTATTGTTATGGAGTTTTAAAATAATGATATATATCTGCAACTATTACATTTGAGATCCGTTGCAACCGTATGGTTTTCGTTTTTAAGACTATTACGCCGCGTTAAGCTTGCGTACTCTGCGTAAAGTCATTGTTGTGGTGTAGTCTTGCTGTCTTTCAGTATTGTTAGGGTGTGTTAAGTATATGAATGCCGCCAATAGGCAGTTTCCCTCGCCCTGGTCGCCACGGCAACAGGTTTGATTGACGGGCTTAATTGTTAGTGGGGCCAAGTGGTTTAGGGTGTTGTCTTACAGGTTCAATTGTTTAAGGCAAATGTTTATATATTGCCTGTTTTACGCGTAATAGGTAAATTTTTATCTTGGCCTCAGCCCGACCTAGCTTTGTGAAATGGGCATTTTGAACCCCTTGGTACGCGTATACCAAGTGATTAGTTATGTGTATTAAGTGTGTTTGCTCCGCGATAAATGGCGTATGTAGTGATGTTTTGTTAGACTCTAATATGCAACGCTGGCTTCTTAGTTGAAGAATAATATTAATTAATTCTGGTGCAAAGGACGGGGTTAATTTGGCGCGACTGATATTCTCAGGCTGAACTCGGAAGTTAGTACGACGTTTGTAGTCTCATCGTTGGCGTGTGTTTTGAACTTTCCAAGTGATAACTCTTATTTTTAATTGCCTGTTTAGACCTCGAAGTTTATCTCGGTCGTTTAATTAGGAAAATATCAAGGGATATAGGACCTAAATTTGTGTCCTTGGATTTCCTCTCTGGTTGAGGTTAACAATTTGCGGGCTGGAATGCAGTAACGAGCGTGTGTTTTACCCTTAGAAAAGTCCTGTAAGTTGTGTTGATTGCGTATTACCGTCGTAAAATGCTATTGCCATGATCTTGTTTTCCCGTTTTTCAGTATTGTTTTGGGCGTTTATTTTGTGATGCATTCTTTCAAACTGCTTACGATTTACTCTCTCCGGTTGATGCTGTGATAAGTTTGACTGAACACGGTGAAATTATGTCCCCAGCGAAACTCCTAAAGTGTAATGATGTCCTGGTCTTCGTGGAAAATCAAAATTTTATTCTCGATTTTATACCATGCTTTGCTGACTATAGTTGATAACTGTAGTCGTTCTTATCTAACATCCTTATCTTATATATTTACCGAGTTGCATAATGAGGGACTAGGCATTCATTTATCAGGAAAAAATTGAAAAAGAGACGCTTGCGGAATCTTTGAGGAATACAACCATATGGAGGGCTTTTTGGAAGCTGAGAACCATATGTTTTCGATTAATTTTGAAACATAAACGAAATTATCGTGAATTAAATCACACTTCCCATTTTGAAGATTTCGTGCAGTAAAAAAAGTGGATGTTTTCAGAGGAAACATGAAAGACGCCTTATATTATCTGGTGGTCGTAAAAGTATTTACGATATTAAAAAATGACTAACTTAGGAAACCCTTTTGGGATTCCATGCGTCTGGTTTGGAGATAATAAACAAATTACTGTCGTGTCTTTGCTCAGTGCTCTGTTGCCATAGTTATTAAGCAGTAGAGAGATAATGTTAATATCATCTCATATTAGATAGAGAAATTTGGAGAGGACTACAGAGTTGTCTATTCCCGTGAGATTGATTTAAAATCGTTGATTCCAGCTTCTCCGCCGCCGGTACTCATTTTAAGCACTGGAATTGACTGCTTGCATGTGATTGGTCGTCGTATCTAAGAATCGGATGGAGAATTAGTGGCCTACTTATTTCTGTTTCCAGTGCTGAAAATAGAATTCGTTCCTTTCATTGGTCACGATAACGTCGTTTGGACGGTACCATTTTTTTTAAGATAATGGATTCGATCTTTTTTTCAGGACTGAATTAAGCATCTTGTAAAAATGCCCGAAGATGGTTGGAGCGATTTTTGTTCATTTGCAGATTGGCGTGAAACCTTTCGGACGCGTACTCATTGGTAAAATGCATATATAGGTTAAAGCGAAAAAATTGCATGTTACCGGTTTCGTTTCTTGGCAGTTTAATGCTATTTTAACGCGTAGCCTTGTGGCAGACGACATAGATTTCGAAAGAATCCGATGACATACACACAGAGTTTCTCCTAAACGTGAAAAAAATACATTTTATATTCTTTTTCTGGTTCCAAATAAATAGAAAGGTACTATCCCGAATAAAAAATCACGTATTTACTTGTGATTTTTGCTTAAATTTTGGATTCCGCGCTATAAACCCAGATCAAAACAATGCTCTATTTTAGGCCAAATATCTAAAATATAATTTTTAAGCATAGCCTTATGGCATTTGGCATATATTTTGAGGTAATTCTATGACTAATGCACAGGCTTTCTCCTAATCGCAAAAAAAATTGTTCTATATAATTATCGCGGCTCCTGTTAAATATCAAGGTATCATGCCCAACAAATATTTTCATACGGTTTTCGCTTATAATTTCGGGTACCGCTCCGTAATCCCAAGTCATAACAAAGCTTTAATTGAGGTGACAATTTTAAAAGTATAATTCTTGCACCATTTAAATTACAGCTCGTATGGCTATTTCCAACGCATAAATTGACGCGCTTGTGGCCAGTTGCAGGAACGACATATATATATTCTATAAAGTTATGGGACCCGTAAGCCATGGCAACCATTCAGTAGTGTTGCCGAAACATTCGATAAATCTATTGGTTTCATAACTTATGGCATGGAGTTATGAGTTCCACAAGTAGCCAAGAGGCGGATGCACAATGAACCGCTTGGAGACTTAATTACTAGATAAAAGAGTGGTTTTGAGACAAATGAACATTTTGTTTACTCTTACTGACTAATTATTTTGTGCATTAGCAATTATTCATAGGCCTAACTTTCATAAATTTTATCCGGCTGTGGAAGATTAGATCGAATATTCGGAACTATTAACTATTGTTAAGTATGTGCACTCAGCGCCTCACGATTCGAGCTCTAGCCGCCTTAATTCATGTCATCCTCTGTGTTTTCGGATACTACTTGCAGTTATCTGGAGTGCATTCCTTAATCTTATCTGTGTGAAGGCTCCATTCTATATAGCTCAAGGTTTCCCTTAAATTATCTCTCCATCCCTTAGTTCGCGGAAATCGTTACTGTATTTTTTTAAGGTTTTATTAAAATGGAGTCACCCAATTTGCAGTTGCTGTTGGTTGATCTAAGATTGTCCCAACCGTGCCTTTGTGTGTGTGTGTCTAGGGGAACGTTGAAAAGGGTCTAATCGTAAAAGCGTGGTAACCGTGGAGTTTCGCACGTAAATTGGAATTTTTTTTCGCCGAAATGGCTCTACAAACGACCATTTCGCAAAGTTTCCTTTGAGGTCATGAATCACGGTGTATGTGGCGTGCTTTCGGAAGCTTTATATTCGTTTCCCCATTGCGAGGGCTTTTAAGAGGGTAAAATAATTTTTTTTTATTTTACTCTATGAAACGTCCATTTTTTCGTGGTTATTTGCGTATTTCTTAATGTACGGTAGGTATGTGAATTTGCGCAGGCTTTTAGCCCTTGAGTATATATGTACTTTGAAAGCTGGTGCCTAAAAGCAATTTCGTTTCTGTTGTTGCATTAAAGCGTGAAATAATTTCTGATGTGTGGGATATTATTTAGGCTGATTTCATTTTTTCCGTCCCACTCTAAACTGTGCCTCCGGATATTTGCTTTTCCCTTGGCTACGTGGTGTAGACTCGAGTGTGTCGGTGATTTTGGTTGGATTTTATCTTCCTCTCTTTAGGTGGTTCCAACGTGGAATGGAGGAAGTGCCATTTGTCTACGTAACCCTAGTGAAGACAAATACTTAGTACTTATCCGCACAATTTTATTCGTACGACGCGTTTCATATTTTTACCGCATTGTAAGGTACATAACGTTACATTCTGTTACATAATGTTACACTCTGTTACATAATGTTACATTCTGTACCTGACGGTGCCGTAAGGCGGAGAAACGCGTCGCATGAATAGTAGTTATATTACTAGACTGGAAAAACTAAAGAGACTTGGGAGAAATAATCATAAGTTTAGAGTAAAACCCGGGAAATTAAAAAGTAATAAGGACAAAGTTTCATAGGGCAGACAAGTACCTAGTACTTTCCCAAAAAAATTTTTTCTTACGACGCGTTTCACCGTTTTACCCCATCGTAAGGTACAGAATGTTACATTCTGTTACTAATTGTTGCAACTGTTATGTTATGATACATCCTGTTACATAATGTTACATCCTGTTACATAATGTTACATCCTGTTCCACTCTGTTACATAATGTTACATTCTGCACACTCACTTACTCACCCTCTGTACCTGACGATGCCGTAAAACAGGAAATGCGTCCCACGAATATTTGTTTGATTTGTAGACTAGAAAAACCAAAGAGACTTGGGATGAATAACCATAAGTTAAAAATAAAACCCGGTAAACAAAAAAGTAACGAGGGTAGATTTTCTTTTTTAAACTCTGTAATAAAGGAGTGGAATGAATTGCCTGAAGGAGCCCTAAACCCTTTCTCCACAAGCTTTAAGTTATTCAGAAAGAGACCTCTGGGAGGAAAGATTTAATATTTTTCCTCATTTTCCATTACTACTAGGAGGCATCGTATTGTAATGTTGGATACAATAAATAAATTGTACAAAATGTGCAGAAAATTTTCAAGGTCTTGTCTTCATTATGGATGTGTACATCAATAACATCTACGAAGTGACGCCTGTCACTGTCAAGTTTAGTTTACCTAATTCATATTCTGAGTACTTTGAAAAGAACGTTTCCTCTGTACGATGGAAATGCAAAATCATACCTTTCTTCACAATTTTTAATGAACTTGAATTTCCATGGTGTTAAATGTGAGAATGGGTTAAACATGAGTAACTTTTTTCTGTCTGAGATCTAACGAGATGGAAACATCAGAGCCTGAGACACAAAATCTGGTAGTAAAACGTGGTTTCATCTTGTAGGCAACATTTTTTTAAAACTGTACGGAAGAAATGGTGGAATTCAGTATTAGATTTAACTCTCACAGTCGCGCTACGAAATCTCCTTAAATGAGTAGTTTCTCACCCTTTGGATTTAACGTTAACATTTCAGCATATTTTGTTTTCGTTCTAGGCTCACGGTAATAGCCTTCCACGTTTGAATCGATGAGTAAATTTTTAACGGTGGTTTTTAAGGGATCCCTGCCTATCTTATGGTGGCAATTACTCCCTCTTGCCTCGCGGAGGGCAGTTTTGCTTGCAAGTGCTGAGTCTTGTTCTGCACTGAGCTGTTTTAATTTTTTTTTGTATTTTTTTTGGGCGACGGGAAACACAAAATCGTGTCACCAAGTCATATGCTCGTTTCCATGTTCTGGTTTCTTTTTATTTCGACTCGTTACTTAATGTATGTACATGATTTCTACCCCTGCCGCATCCACGTCCTTCGGTCGCTGCTTAAACGTTTCGCGAGTCACCCCTAATTGCCCCAATCTGGAAGGAAAGTCCCTATTAGCAAATAATTAATGGCATCATTTGGTCTCCCGTCCAAATTTTAAATTTCGACAAGAGTCCTCTCTCCCTCTTTTGATTTATAATTGGGAGTTCTCGTTTTTGTGTCCCGTTTTCCAGTCGCTAACCTAAAAAAATAAACGACTACGCTCGCCAAAATGTGTGCCATTTTTTTCGTCAGATGGGCACTGTCGCTTTCGCGCTGTTTTGGGTTCATTTACCTTCCGCTAATACCCGCCTGGGGCCCGCTGAAAATTAATCGACTTAACTGCTGTTGGAAAGTAATGGCTTGTCGAGTGAATGTGGCGTCATTGTTGTCTCTACGCAGTCGGAGCCATTGTTTAACTGCTTTGTAAGAATGTCGGAGTGGCCCTAAAATTATCATTGTAATTCGTCATGCTCTACATTTAACGAGCGTTTTCTTCAAGATTTTTTAAAGCATAGGTTGTGAGCATTGAGGTAGATAGTGTGTGCATTACGTCATCAATCTGTAGTCTGACAACCGAAATAACAACCATATTGATTATCCATGCTCTTTCCTTACTTTATTTCAGACAGCACAATGGAATGAGCGAATTGGAAGTTTCAGAATTAGTTTTATCATGCTCTGGGTTTCCCCATAAGAGCAGAAAAGAAATGCACATCAAATTCTGCTTTAGCGAAAAAAGAACAAAAAAAACGTACCTGGCCAAGATCGCATAGTGACGAAAAACAAATATTTCATGGTCAGATTATTAACACTAAATACAAAATGGAAAATATAATATCAGTCAGAAAGAGATGAGAAACCAACATTAATTTCTCAGATCATTATGCAAAATATACGATTCTATAATTGGATATACATTTTAGTTATAGACATGTACGCTCTTTATAGTAATAATTAAACAGTTGTCCCGTAAAAATAGGCAGAGAGGAAGAATTTTTTATAGATAATGGCAAGGAATTCCAGAGATTAGAACCAGATAGGTGAAAAGATTTATAATTATAATAATAATAATGTTTATTGCTCCAAAATATGAAATACAGAAAAAATACAAAGAATGCAACATTAAGATATTTGGAGCTTTAGGTAACCTATAAGGCAAACCTGTGTTTAGGTTACCATCAATTAGAACTGCAACCATACATTGTTACATATAGAACAAAAAATATATACATATATATATACCAACATTTCAAATGAATTCCTTTTAACAAGTATTTAAGGTAAGTAATTGTCCGAGGTATAGGTAGGTAGGAGGTAGGAAGGGTCAGTATTAGAAGTATAGCAAGAATATCCACCATCCGTACGAAATTTAAGCCAAGTAACTCTTGAAACTAAATTGGGTACTTATGGCTATGTGTTCTACTCGATTTCACGAAAGTTTTCCGTAATCTGTAAATGTTTACGTGGCCAGTTCCGCATTCGTGGAGTGAGTAAGCCGAACCGGCCAGACGAAAGTGTATGGATTCCAATCTCTCCTTGCCGTTCTCGGGAGAAATCGATCGTGACGCGAATCTGTTATGTATCGGAACGCTCATTTGTTTCTTCGCTAAGGATTAAGGGGAAACATAATAGCGTCCGCCAAGTCATGGCGCAGGTCCCGTCGGTTGAACTTTTCTGGGAAGAAGATTCTTGGGACCGATATGCCTTTCCCCTTTGGAAAGAAGACAAAAATGTCTTTTCGACTGTTGCTCTCGCCTCATCGACGTTTGGATCAGTGTTTCCCAAACTTTTTCCAACCCCGCGCCCTTTGTTGCACAAACCAATATCCAACATCCCCAACCATAAGCTTCAGCATCATAGATAAAATCAGAAAAATAATGATTATTAAGTTGAAACAGTTAGTATTTTGTTAGTGTTTATTTCAAACGCGACGAATGGATAGTTTATTCATCCCAGGACATGTATATAAGTTACCATTCAATCAGAACCCTAGCTTCAGCGCCCCCTAGATTAAAGCACCATGGGGGCGGAGAGGCCCCCACTTTGGGATCCACTGGTCTGCTAAGTTGTCCAGTACGATGGTTCGTGGGAGGGGGGTCGATTTTCTGCTGAACATACTCTGTGCAACGCATGCTTTTAAATAAATACAATGTTGTTGTTGGTGTGTGATTATGGGTAATGTTTACAAATGTAGTATTATTTGTGGTTTAATTAGTAGAAATGGGAGACGTATCATTAGCCTTGGTTGAATTGGCGTTGCAACCTGCATCGCATTCTTTTAAATAAAAACAATGTTGTTGGTTTGTGATTATAGGTTATGTTTACACATGGAGTATTATTTGTGGTTTAATTAGTAGAAATGGGAGACGTATCGTTAGCCTTGGTTGAATTGGTTTTGCAACTCAGTACGAAGATTCAGTTTACTATCGGATAGCAAACGAAGTCTGATGCCAAGATAACATCCATGGTAAAAAAGCTGTTCTTTCGAAATAAAATAGGATTACTATTTGAATTGGCTAAAGTTAATTTTTTTTATAGCTTCAATTGTGTTTCAATGACTGAAATAGTAAGTAATTAACTCTATGCACACATTTGAGGCATAAGTGTGGCTTTAAAGTATTTCGCTCCGTAATCTGAAAACGCCTCATAGCCGAAGTATTTTTTGTAATCGTGTAAAAATTATTATGGTGAATTATAAATGTAGTTAAAAAGTAACTGAGTAAACATACCAAGTACCCACACATATATGACGCGATCTTTGCGAAAGAAGTTATTAAGTTTGTAAAATAGCGTCTCTCTCTATGGCACATCCGTAACATATCTCGTGGAAAACTGCTTATATTTTTTTGGTAATTATCTTGAAAGTAGTGGATTAAGCGGCTGATATTTCTCATCGTAATCAGTATGAGATCGTTTTCTTTAATGTGAGGGACTATTAATTTGTTGTTATATTCAGATATGTGTATCCTCAATTCATAGCATCATCATCTCTGCTTTTCCATCGTGTTTGCTAGTTGTTTTGGTTCATTTACTTACCCGGGCTGGGTCCAGTTCATTATGTTCAGCGTAACTCACTTAAAATCGATCTGGGTAGCTGCGGATGGAAAGTTATTGCTTTTCGTGTAAATGTTGGTAGAATTTCTTCCCTCGAGATTCGGGGCTGGATATAACTTCTCCGTAAGAATACGGTTGTGAGCTGAGAATATCGTTCTTATTCATCACCCATTACTATCGTTATTTAGCTTAAATATAGGTTGTTTTTATCATTTTATTATTTTATAGGTTTATTTTCTCCTTGATATCATAATTCTTAAACTAAGTTTTAGTGTCATAGTTATGGTGGGCGAGGAATGGAAACTTCTGAATGAAATTCGGAACGGGCAGGATAGGTGGCTGAAGGATGTAATTAGGGGCGATGGGTTGCTCAATGCTATGATTGAAGGGAGTATATTGGGCAAGCGGGGAAGGGGATGAAAGAAAATGGGTTTTATGGATACGATGAAGAAGGGTAGATCATTTGCATAGGCAGAAAAAGAAAGACAAGAGATAGATTGAACCTTGAAAGTGTAAAAAACCGGGAGGAGATTCTCTGACTTTCAACACAATCTACCTTTTACTGGTAGAATACTTCTTAAAAAAGTGTATATCCTTTGGCTTATCATTATTCAGTGATACATCTACTTAAGAAGTTAAATCGTTAACGACCGCAGTTTACATCTCGAAACCTGGTTTTCTTTTTATCTTTCAGTAATTCTTTTATTCCGATTCCATATTCAGGAAACGTGAATAATATGGAGAAAATGCATTCATGTTGTTCTCGGCTTCGTCACCATGTCGAACCGTTCTGTCCACGGTTATTCCTACTGATTGAAGTGTTAAATAAGAGAGTTATTCTGTCGAGAAATGTCTATCACCCGCGTTGGATTCTGTTTGGGCGGTGCATTCTGTTCTAAATCCTCTCTCTTCGCCGCTGACCCCGCTTGGGCACCTGGCGGTGTTGGTGGTGGATGGTGTCGACCTTGGGACTCGAGGAAGGCCGCGGGTGATCTGGGGGGGGGAGTGGTAGGGGTTGGGGTGGAGTGGGCTGAAGTGAGTGGGGAGGGAGCAAGTGGGAGAGGTGAAGAGGGAAGAGCTGGAGTTCGGAGAGTGAGGGCCACGCACGTGAAAGGCCACGGCACCAGGAAAGGCGGATGGGCGTGATAGTCCGTTAACGACGCCAGAAAATGCGTGTGCCTGGAAAGCCCACGAGTTCCTCATCGGCTCGAATGTCTTCTATGAAACTGCGTGAAAAAACTTGTATTCGATAATGATATGAGGTCGGGAGAGGCAAAATTGACTTTGGGTGTACCACAGGGAAGAGTGATCGGGCCACTTATGTGATTTGTAGTATGTGTCATCTATTTACATTATGGTGGCTCTTCTCGGAAATGGTTTTGAGGTAATTTTATTCATATGTATCAATTATGCCTATTGGTAGAATGTATAAATAAATATTCCTGATTTTACTCGATACTTTTTTCTTAAACTATGATTGAAAATAAAACGTGGATGGGTGAAGCATGAGTGCATGTAATCATTTTGTCTAAAATATTTGCCATTTTGGAAAAAAAACCTTTCTGATTAGTAAATATTCTGTAGAAATGAAGTGTAAATGAAACATATGCCTTGATCTGCCGTAGTTTCCGAGTTATTAGCTTTTAGGTACTGTATGTGAAGTGAAAATGGCGTAGATTTGATGGAGATGATGTTGCAGTTGGCTCTAATGGCCTGAACAAGTGTTAGTTAAAAATATTATCATCGATTACCGGGTTACCTTGTATCTTTTTCACTTGTTCTAATAGCTAAGGAGTGTCGTCGGTGAATAAGACCTTGTTTTAAGCCATAAAAACGAAGGTGAAATTTTGATTTTATTTAGACTAAAATACTTGTGGCGAAACCTACTCTCGTAGCGCTTTGTTCAATACGCTCCGGAGTAAAATCACTTGTCAAATTATGATGCAGTTACCGAGTAAGTTTTTAAGGTTACTGTAATCTACGTACACCTGTAACTAAGGGTACCCGTACCAAACGAGACTGCTAGGATCATGCGTTGCGGCCGTTAATACCTATTTATGCTATACCATCAATGGCATCGTCAAGGGTAAACAATATTGCTACGTAAATACTTTAAATAGTCTTGAGATAATTGAAGCCACGAACTTGAGTATTCCTGTTGTTGGTTACGAAACACGTGCGCACCCTGGTAATTGAGAAAGGTCAGAATGAACGATAGCTTTCGGAATATGTTGTTTTAATATTTGATCGATTGAAATACAAGGAGACTCTTGCATGCGCTTGCATGAATCAGGGAAAATTTCAATTTTGAACTATCAAGGTCAAATTATTGATGACGAAATGGGAACATTCTAAAAGGTATCTGTGCACAGCAATCATGTATCCAACTTATTACATTTCAAAAGACGTCGTATGGAGCATCGCAGAACTGTAAATGGTCGATAACGCTGGTTTTTGACGACGTAATACCGTTTCGTACCACCACTACTACGTACCACCATTGTAGTGATAGACGTTCGCATATTTTTACCTCCGCAACTTGGAGCACCCAAAATCAAATTCAACGACTTCAACCGGTACTATTTTACGACGGAAAACGGCGAAGGATTTTTTGATATCCTATTAAGAGGACGCATCATACCCTTCGGTAAAGACTAGTTATGTCGAAAATCCACAAGATGGCGTCACTCGCACCCGATCGAGGCGATTTAGCGTCAGGAGTCTCCTACTCCAGGATAACTCTCACACAAGGCAACAGTCATCGGTAAGTTTTAGCCAAATTTCCGGCGCGTAAGTATAGGAAGCGCTTATATAAGATATGTGAAAGAAGACTGAACTAATTGCATCACCATCCGAGCACATCATGGCAGAAAACCATTCAGGTAGCTTGTCGAAATATACCAATCACAGATTCTATCTTACAACCGTGACGGCTGTTACTTAGCATTCAGATAGAGGAGGGGTTGATACATCTCCATTAGTTTTAGATATGTCAATAATAATAGTAGTTTTTATGAAAATATACCCTACATCTTGCCGTTTTCCCGGTGGTTTAATTATGCTCCGGGATAAAATTTTCTTGTTTCAGATACGAGCCTCCCTTGGCAAAGGTCTATTAATTATACTATAAAAATTTCAAGTTGATGACGTAAGACTTAAACAAAAAATCTGGGGTCGGAAATCATCACAAATCCGACCTATCGAGCGAATGTGATGCGTCGCCTTAAGGCCGCTTTACACGGTACGTTTTATTGTACTGGCAAATAGGAAATGAATGGAATTAAAGCAGGTTGTATTTCCGGTCCAATCATTCAGACAGCCATTCAATTTTGCCACTTTACACGGTACAATTTTCCTCATGATAATGCATGCATTCGATCGTGCAATAAAATGTACCGTGTAAATTAGCCTTTAGAGAACCATACTGCTTCTAAATGGAAAGATATTTTATGACTTTGTGGTGAATAAATATGCTGGTGTTGATCAGACATGTCGCTAATTGAAGGTGTTTTTGAAGTTTTTTTGAGGGACGACGATAAAGATGTGATAAAAAAGCTCGTAACGTTATTTATGGGTTGCCCAGTTAACGACAGCGGTACCCCATAAACAACGGCTCGTTGATTGAATTCATTGCATAATATCTGGGACGTAATTGTCTCGTCATGGGGAAACTTTAAACGAAGGCTATCAATCTCCCTTGCTGCTTTTATTACTCCTGTCACCATCGTTCTGGTATTCTTAATCATTGGTGTAATTAAGAGCTCACGAGTTTAATGATTCAATTGATTTGGGAGTGTTGTGCATATCGTTTGCTGAAAATAATGCGAGTAACAAACTGGTCTCACATTAGCGGTGGTTTCTGTTTCGTTTAGGAAGTGCTTTGATGTGCTTCGAGTCGTTACCCATCTCCGATTATAGAACCTCGAAGCGCTCTAAACGGTTACGTAGGAAGTAGAACTTTTAATGGAATGGGCAAAAATCCTATTTTAACTTTCGTTTCTCCCGTTTACCTTTCATTTATTCATCATCTTGGGTTTTTATGCCGCATGGCAGCTTCACTCGTGTAGGTTGGCCGCCATGCCTCTCTGCCCTCAACCAGTCTCTTGGTTTCGTCACACTTTCGTCCAATCTGAACGATTTCCAACATCGTACATCTCTTTCTTCATTGTCCTCTCTTCCGTTCTATCATTTCCTGTGACACTTGTCTTCAGCGAGCGCTCATTTCTCTTACAATTCACCTTCCTTTTCTTGATTTCCTGTAACAATCGTCTCTCTTCTCCAGTTCTTCGTGACACCACCTCGTTCATCATGCTATGCATCAATCCTCCCATCTAATTTTTTCCATCCTCCCCCAGATCCACACTTGGAAAGTATTCATTTGTTTATACGACGAATTTAAAGTTCATTTTGCGAGATAAATTACTCGCCAAGGTATGATTGGGTTTCCTCATAAATATAACTGTTTCAGTCTGGAAGTGGCGGAAGTTGTCGATGATTCACGATGAATAAAATACTTTTTTTTTTAAATCCTCCACGAGTTCATTTTAATGGCAAGGCGCGTTTCACCTCTAGATGGCATAAAATTTTCCTATTCATATTTGTTCCTCAGTCATAACAAGGTCAATTCTTTCTTGAAATGACTTCGATATCAATAAAATGGTATTTTATTCGATTATCGGAGGAATCATTGGGTAGAAAGAGATGAAATTAATGTAGGTATTTGGACTTAATGGACTTTGGGTGCGCCTGCTTGGTTTTAAAATGGTGGATACAAGTCTTCAGATATGTCCTCAACCTACCTATGTTACGTTTAGTGGCAGCGAATATTTTAGTCACAGAATTCAAACCTATTCAACTCTTTTTTTTCCAAAATATGCCGGGATTGATAAATCTCAATTTTTTTCTAAATATCCAAATTTTTCTTCATTTTGACTCAGAAATTGTACATCCTTAAGCCTAATTCGTGAAAGTTTTTGCTTTTCGTTTTGATCTGGTGAGCTTGCGCTAGGTTTACCCAATTGTCACTCTGTAAAGATGATATCTAAAACAGTTTTAAGCTTTCTACTAAGGAAGGTATTTTCGAAGTTGACCTTTAAATTAATATTCTTTTGTTTATTAGTCTTCTTTTGTTTAGGCGGGTAGATGTTCCTACGGTGACTGTTGTGCTACATTGCGCGGACATTAGCATTGGTTGCTTAGCAACCACTCATTTTGCATTTATTTTTTCTTCAACCGTTTAGGGCGCTTGTTTGGGAGGCCATTGCTACAAGCTGTAAGGTGGGCGTGGCCTGTCGACCATCTTTGTTAACCCAGAGTTTCCTTTTGCGCAATTGGGCTGACGCTCTAATTTTGCAATCTTGAGATGTTTTCCGTCGTTTACTTACGAGAAGTCAGCATGCTCTTACTTCTTTATTTCTCATAAAGTTTGTTGATTATTTATTTGAATTAATAATAATCTGCATTACCGGTGAAAACTATGGTAAAATATTGTAGATCCATCTACATCAGTCGTCAGTGCATGTTTCAAGATTAACTAGCCTTAAGTTACGAATAGATGGTGGATATTCTTGCTGTACATTCGCTAATTCGTCCATTCCGGGCTACCCAAAGAAAAGTATGGAAAGATTCACGAGTCTGAATTTTAAGTAAGCTGTGAAACAGCAAAGGTATATTAAGTGAAAATGAATATTAACTTTTTTTAAGGTAGTATTAGTCATATCATTGTATTCAAGACATTAATGGAGCTGTGGGTAGAACTATTTCATGTTTCAAGAGGCCTCCGAGTTAAGTTGGTGATCGATTGACCGTAACGCTGGCGAGGCATCGCTCATTCAAATGGACCGTTTTTACGCTACGTTATTGGACAAACAACGATATGCTAGAACTAAATTTCTTAACAGCTAAAGAATTATATTCAATATGCCTTCAAAAAATCCATAAAAAGAAATTAATCTTATTTAAAGCGAACCTCGCAATTCCTGGGCGAATTACTGCATATGTATTTTGAACGAGTGAATATAAAATTGAGCGTAAACTTAAAAATACGTGGCCAATTTAAAAAATACGGCTTCACTTCATGGATAAATCGTAATTTTATTTTGCAAAGTTATAATCACTCGATATATTTCCAGAATGTTTTACACAATAAAAGTGAATACATTTATTTATTATTGAAAACTTAGAATTTTTTATTGTGATATTTGCAGTTAACATGAGTTTCGTTGTCGGCTGAGAAATAACGTAAGATGTAGCCCTCTTCCGGTGAATAATTTAGAAAAAATTGTATTCCCCGATCGCTGAAATGTGATCAGGATATAAGTGGGTGTAACGCGAGATATAAACTCGATGGCGACTGGCTTCACTTTAAAAACTTTTGATTGAAATTTATTCGTAATGCTAAATGGTCGTTGGAGCAAAATGAAATAGTTTTGTAGCAGAAGAGAAGGCTGTCTATTTTCCGTGCAATTACGGAGTGTGGTCGATAGTGAGCCTATTACAACTCCCCGTCGACTCCCTACTGCAATGGAAACCCATTCTTATGCGTCGATGTCCTGCTTGCAGCCACTCACTAAGGAGACTACTACTATTGAACTAGCTTCCGCTTGCTAAACCGCCTCGAGTCGAACCAGGTAAATAATCTATTTTTTGCCCGGTGCCACTCTGCTCTGCTTTGTGCCCGTTGGCGACAATCAGTCGGACGCGGCAGCAGGAGGTTACTATCGCTCCATTCATTGCTCACCCGTCGAGAAAATGCCTGCCTTTTTCCTTCGTCTGGATCGGGAAACCTGAGAGATTATTCGCCACATCCGCATGCGAGTCAAGGTTGGCTGTGAATGGGGACAATTTAGCGGCAACGCCGTGTAAGGTGCTAAGGTCTGGTACAGCCGATTGCATTGTGCTTGAAGCACAGTGCGCGCCTTAAGGCTGTTAGAGCGATGTATATTTTCGCGTAGAGTTCAGTGGATTTGGTCTCATTCTAAAGGAAAATGTCTTGTCTTTCCTGAATTACCATTATGTCCGCAACTTTTGTAATACTTTTCCGAGATACGCCAAACAGATCCAAATTTGGTTTCGCTGCATTTATTTTGACATCGCCGGCGTAAAAGGTTCCGTAACGTGGGTGCCTGGAGTATTTCTAATATTTCACGCGGGGCGTGTGCACATTTTGCATTTTTATTCGTGTTTAACTCTGCTATTTATTCCGTACCAATATATGTTGCTGCACATTTTAAGTTTTATTCGATGGAAATTCATTAATCCGGCGACCAGAAATTTTTTAATTGTCAGGCAGTCGAAGGCAAACTTTCGCTTTTTTTTGGCTTTGTCGTGCAAGTCTTTTTTTCTAGGGAAATTTTGTGCTCTGCACTCCATAAGGGTTTATTTAAACAATAGTGGAATTTCCAATACATAGGTGTCGTCATATTATTAAACAGTATTTAGTTTTTATGTGTTTCACCTATTTATTAAAAAGTAAATCAATTTCTCACCGCTGTAATGCCTATGTTGTGAAAGATTTTTAAGCTCACGGCGTGATAAAAATGAGGCAAGTATGAGGCTTATGGTGGCGTATTTATTTAATTACTGCGAATTTCAGCCATGTAAGTCAACATTTATTTATTTAAAAAAGTCCCAAAACGGCACAGAGGCTTATTACATTGGATGACCAACAAAAATATTAGAAGGATCAACAAAATATAATAATTATTACAGAAAATGGATTACAGAAATTGTAATTTTTTGGAGAGTTCTATCAATATAGTACAAATTGGTATTAATAATTTTTAGCGAAATTTTTCAGAGAGACTAAGAGGCATGGTATAAGAAACTAAGATTTTTTCAGAGAGACTGAGAGAATATTATCATGACTCCTCACTAAGTGTATCTCCCACATAATCTCATTACTATTGTTTCCTTATAATGTATCTTCATTCCGTATTTTCCTTACTGACAATCTAAGCATGAGATAAAGCTTGTAATCTCTTCGAAGATGGACTGGTGAAGAATCGAATGCTCTAAGATGAAAACTTCACACCATACTTTAACTCAAAGCCAACTGTTATGATGCAGTTACTGTCTTATAGCTTAGCAGGGCTGTGTTGCTGTTTGATACTCGAAAATTTGTATCTCATTTAATGTGAATTGAATTTGACCACCATTTATGTATCTATCTCTGTATTTTCGTCGGCCTCGGTGGCGGCGGGGTAAAGTCCTCGGATAAAAATCCTCGCCTGCCAAACCGAAGGTCGCGGGTTCGAGTCCCGCCTGGGTAGGATATTTACCCCTCCCTGGGCATGGTTGTGTGTGTTCGTCCATATATTAAATACGTAGTAATTGACTTCGGCGTTACGTGTAAAGAAATTATTATTAGTGAATTCTTCACTTCTCAGCCTTTTTAAGGGCTGGGAAACATTCACCTATCCCGGGTGCAAGGTACAAAAGGGATTAGGCTCAAGTACTGTTTTAACGTTCATTTAAAAATCTTCGTACTATGGAGCACGTATTAATTATTGCGGTTTTTTGAATTTTCATGTTCAAATGATTTTCTATTCCTATTTTTTCCAAGCTTTTGTGCAGGCTTTTTGGTATTACACCAGTCGCGGATATTATTATTGGTACAATTTGAACGGTTTTTTGGTTCCATATTTCTTTTAGTTCTTCAGTCAGAGGGATATATTTCTGTATTTTTTCTTTGTATTTAGCCTCTAAATTTTCTGTATTTGGAATGGATACATCTATTAAGTATGTTCTCCGGTCTTGTTTTAATTGAAGAGTGATATCCGGTCTATTGTTTGGGCGAGGACGGTCCGTTATAATACTTCTATTGTAATATATTTTGACAGCTTCATTTTCTATTACAGGCAGTGTTGTCATTAGGTACCATGATTTAGTTTCATGGGAAACATTGTACTTACTAATGCAAGATTTATTTGTTTGCATATATTATTATTATTATAATTATATTATTATTATTGTTATTATTACACAATTCTTCTGGAGGATTGGTATTGGGTAATGAACGTAATCGTCTCTTGCGAGCGTTTCGTAGCTTTATTCCTGCAGATTCAGTGTTCTAGAATAATTATTGAAATGAGTTCGTAAACGGGTTGCTCATGGTATAATGCAAATAAATAAATTGTAACAATTTTTTAAAGTAAAAAGTTGGAAGAATTGTTACCATTTAAATGTAATAAAACCAGTATTTTTAATATGAAAAAGACTTATTAAATTTGTCGCGCATAAATCTCAATGCTATCACTCGTTTCTGTTATTTGTTTCATTAAAATTGTTACTATTAAGACGTTATATATATTTATAAAGTTCCTAGGATAATTTGTTAGAAATGGTAACAAGCAGTGTCTACCTTCGCGAAGAACTTTTTATAATATACGAGATAAATATAATGTTACTTTGTTGAAAACAAACAAAACTTTCTTTTAGAAAAATTGTTGTCTATATTGCTCCTAAAATGTACAATGTACTACCAGTTAATATAAAAGCTGGAAGCATTAATTAAATTCGAATGGCTGTGCAATGGCTATTTACTCGGCCAGATGCGGAATAGCTCGTCAATATTATTGTGTAAAGTTTTTATTTTGCTGTTCAATTTTGGCATATTAGTATTTGTTTTTTCCTCAAATGTGTGAGTTGTGTTTATTGTGTTATAATTCTTTCAAGTCAGGTACAGTATTGCCGTCATTTTGTAGAGGTAGCCTCGACACAGTTGTTCTTATAGGCCACCCCAAACCTTTCCAAATTGATGTGCAAAGAAATTGTAATTTGGTTATTTATTTTCTGGATAGTAATAAACTATTATTATTTTTTATTTATTTACATCAATCTCAGCCTGCATTTACCATGAATTCATACCAATAATTCATGAACTCATATCAATAATTATTCTCAGCAATCGTTCCGTTGAAGCAAAATAATGCTGCGATACTTTGGCAGGAGACGATTAGTTCATTTCCCCAGGAATCCTCAGGAAGAATTGTGTAGATTTGTTTTGGGACTAAATAACTTTGTACTTTTCCACGCGGTTTATTAACCACAACCGGTTTCAACGCAATAGCGTCATTTTCAAGAGGTTACTAAAAAAAGTAGTAGTTTTTTAGTAACCTCTTGAAAATGACGCCATTGCGTTGAAACCGGTTGAGGATAATAAACCGTGTGGAAAAGTACAAAGTTATTTCATTCCAAACCATGGAAAAATTCCACAAAGTAAGCCCGTCGAGGATTAATTTTATGTGTAGATTTGATCTCAGTCAATGGGGTAGGCGTTGGAAATTTCCTCTACTCTTTGAAATGGTTCCTTGATCTCATTGAAGGGTTGCTGAGTTCCTGCATCACGCGTATCTGCCTTTCTAATTCCTATTCTCGACCGTTGAGGCATCCTTCCTTCCTCTCGTGGTGGTAGATTTCGAAACCTCCCTTTTGTCGTGCCGATGTTCGAAAGCGCCTGCGGACGATGGAGACCGACCCATCATGGCCGCTCATGCGCGGAACTTTATGGTCTGTGAGGAGAGAGAGAGAGAGAGGGAATCCGCAGAATTTCTCATTCTTTGGCTAGAAACAAAAGGGGAAGCAGTTGAAGAGGGCTCACCATAGAGTTCGATAAGAGAGGAGTGAAAAGAGGAAGTTGGGCCGGAGTTTTCCTTTGAGGGCCGACTGTCTATTATTCTCTCATTTCCTTAGCTAACGCATTTTACCTCCCTGGGATTTCTCTACCTTTGCTCCATCCAGCTTTGCCCTAACGTTGTAATTTCACTTCAGACAAAGAAACTGGGTAATATATAAAACCTACACCCAGGGATGAAATTCGCCATGGAAAATAGTCATTTTTCTTAGCCGGGATTCGAACCCGGATCTCACATTTCGTTCCGTTTCCACTCCATCAGGCCTGAAACCACAGATCATGTTCAAAGATTTACTTACATTATGGACTCTATAGCTTAATTCATATTTGATTCGGCGTGGTGGGATGGGGTTTATAGCACCAGAAGTTCGATGATAAACCAAATTTCATGTGCATAAGTAATTTTTATATGCATAAGACATACGTGCGTACATTTTATGCTGCAAGAAGAGAGTAGGTGAAACGTTCGAGGTTCTCATTATCAAGGGATAAGTTAAGAAACTGATAGTTCCCTCTTCCTGAATATAGTAAGAAGGGCAATAACTTAATTGGACCTAATTAGTAACTATCGATCCCACTTCTAAATTTTCGTTTAGTCGAGGCCATTAGTAAATGACTTATGCTAGTGGATTCCTTAGAACAATGTAGGTAATTTACGAGGCATACATAGCCATCATGTCGTTTCCATTCGGGGTTGGTATAGGAATCCTTAGCCTAGAAAACGAGGTAAATCTTAATAAATACAAATGCTATTAAAATAAATCAAGTATACATCTCTTTTAACAGATCGAGAAATAGGTATTTTCAATAGATGGAATACATTTTTACTAGCTAGTAAAATATTTTAAAAGGAAAATACGTGTAAAGTTAATTCAGACGTAATGTTTCGAAATAGTATCTGTCAATCTCCAGGCCTATCAGTTGCTGCAATCCTTCTCGGGTCTCCCGACGAGTCTAGGGCTACATTTTGGCCGACGTTTTGACGCTCGTTTCGAGCATCATCTTTACAAGTCTGCTCCGGAGACAATGCTTTGGTCGAACGTCGAAGCGTCGCCCAAAATGCAGCGTTTGAGCCGATGGAAGACCTGAGGAGAATTCCTGCATTCTTTCGACTGTTTGGAAATGAGTTACTAGCAGGACTGCTAATCAGAATAGGAATGTATACTTTACCACTTTACTTGTTTTGTGTTTTATGATTTTTTAAAAATTAAATACCAAGTAAACAATTGAAGAAGTCCTTATCTGTTTTATTACCTAATTAGGGACGTTTGAAAAGTGATTGTTTTTCCTCACCCAAAAACAAAATTTTCAGCGAAAAATTAATTCACCTAGAAATCAATGAATTTGATCTCATTTTAAAGAAAAATATCTTACCCTTCCTACAATATCAAAATATTAGCCCCTTACCGAACTACTTTCCGACATTTTTGACGAAAAATACCAGCCTTTTCACATGGGAAATGGTAAATGTATGCACTCCTGAGAGATCTTGTTTAAAAAATGAGGAATTCTTAATGCCTAGCCCTCGTAAAAAAAATAAATGTGAAGATTTTTTTCAACTATTTTTGAAAATGGAGCTTATTATCACCGCGGTAATTTTTCAGAATCGCAGGAAGCCTTTCCTTGTGAACGAGTTCTAAACGTACCGCACGAAAACAATTAGTCAATTCAAAGACTAATATAGAAATTTGTATGTAGCTACGTAGAATTTCTGTTATATATAATTATATTATTGCGTCATTATTAATGCAATATTTATTCATCTTTTCTTTGGCTGCCGAAATTAAAACGTAAATGGTCTCCATTGTGAATAGGGAAGCATCTCGCTGAAACTATCTTAATGGTCGAACATGTATATTTTTTGGAGGATATCTTCCCTATTAACGAGGAACACATTTTGTTTAAACTTAAACTACGTTATAACGCTGGACAGGTAGAATAGATCGCTTTTTGTTGTTACATTTTTAGTGATGAAAGGAAGGAAAAGAGAAACGGAGGATGGATACACGATATTTCTGATTCTCGGGTCCTCGTAGTAAAGAGATCCGGGTCGTGAGCGACCGTCACGTTTTCGTCGGAGAGCACCGTAGCGCGAGTCGGATGAAATAAAAAAGAGAGATACAGCTCGCGTACTGAGCATAATTGGATTTCGTGTGACTTTCACCCAGTCTCTCGCGGAAAATGGTCATCACGATGGGGGTTTAAAAATAAAGAAAGGGAAAACCCAACCACGCCTCGCGGTATTGAGGTTATCACAACAAAGTGGCGAAGAAAGGATTCGGAATTTGCCAGAAGGTGCCGATCGTGATGGCATTTTTGGAGGTCTCCTGGAGTTTTGTTTCTTTCTGCGACCTCGCGTGCCGGCATTGTGTGGTCGGTTTCCTTCGGAGGCAAAGCAAGGTGGCTGCAGAGTTAAGGCTGGGACACAATCAACGTGCACGTATGACGCGAGACGTTAACGGGACAACGGGAGACGGGGAACGCAAGTCAGCGGTCACAATCGACGTTAACGCGGCCCGGAGCAACAATTGACTAACGCAGGCGCAGCTAAGAGATCAGTGTAAACAAGTGTGGCAGTAAATAAGTTGTCTTATGGCCGGTTGCAAGAAAATTTAGTTATGGAATCAATAGTTATGAGATCCACAAAGTTATAGAACTCATAGCTATATTCGGGTTGCATGAACACATCTATTAGTTACTTAATTTATTTACCAATAGCAAAAGCCTCGAATATTTGATCTAATCTTCCACCGCCGGATAAAAGTTATGAAAGTTTAGCCTATGAATAATTAATAATGCACATTATAATTAGTCAGTAAGAGTAAACAAACTGGTCACTTGTCTCAAAACAACTCTTTAATCAAGTAATTAAGACTCCAAGCGGTTCATTGCGCATCCGCCATCTTGGCTACTTATGGAACTCATAACTCCATGCCATAAGTGATGAGACCAATGAATTTATTGAGTGTTTGTGCAACACTTATTGAATGGTTGCCATGGCTTATGGGTCCCATAACTTTATGGAATACATATGTTACGTTCCTGAAACTGGCCATTAGCCAAGAGTAAGCTTCAACAGTTGGATGTATCTGCCGACAGATGGCTCCCATTCCCGGATTCTCAGGACTATCCTGATTGGTTTTCCGTGTACGGGACACGGGAAGAGATGAATGTTGCCCATCTCTCGCGTACACGTACGCGAGATGGTCTATTCCCAGGTCTATTCATAATTCCCCGTACACGTTGATTGTGTCCGTTCGCTATACTTTCCCGTCAGCCATCTTTACGCGTATTCCCGTTAACGGCTCACGTTACGCGTACACGTTGATTGTGTTCCAGCCTTTATTGTTGTTTCCTTACGGTTGGTATTTTTTGGAGTGAAATTTGAAAGAGATCCACCGCTGAACTCGAGAGGATGGGTAATTTCATCATCAAATATGAGTAGACAATGTGCGTCAGCTTAGGAACTGTTTCAAGTTTACTTTCACAGACTTGATGACCGTCTTCAGCAAATTATTTATTACCACTTTACATTAGAAAAGTTGCCCTTCAATACGACATTCAAATATTTCTCCAAATTTTTCGTTCTCAGCACCAGCAATATATACGTTACGAGTCAAGGTGGCATACTATCAAGGATTTCGTCGAAAACAACTTGATTTTGAATGCTTTTGCGAAAAAGGGCTAAAGAAGATGCAAGAACATTTAAAACATCCGTTGGAGACAGACGACATTTTTACCTGTCCATATTCTATCGAAATTGGTGAAAAATTCTAATCGATTCTACTGTTGATTTCACAGTTAAACTGACCGTAAACTCAACACAAGTCGTTGAGGAGACTTGAAGCGTCACTTCATTTGTCGTTTAATCCTAAGACTGGTTGACGTCAGCCCTCCACCCTTCCATGTCTAATGCTTGTTCCCTTACTTTTGGTAGCTTTGCCTATGTATTTTCCTCTTTATTTGGTCCATGAACTTTTTCTGGGGACTTACACCTCTATTTTACCTTCGATTATGTTCTTCACAAACCCGTTGTGCCTCAGAATGTGTCCAATCCATTTCGTTCTTCTTTTCTGTATGGTGTTTCATATGGTCCTTTCCTCTTCTACTCTTCTGAAAACTTCTTCATTTCTTATTTTGTCCGTCCATCATATCTTAAGCATCCTCCTCCAGGACCAGGTTTCGAAGGCTTCCAGTCTTTTCAGGTCAGCCTTTCCAATGGTCCATGCTTCCGATCCATTGAGTGATACGCTCCACGCGAAAGTTTTCACATTCCGTTTCCTAGTTTTTAGTCCTATCTTCTTTGAGCGTAGTAGTTGTCTTTCAACCATGAACGCTTTCCTAGCTTTGACTATTCTTCGCTTGAAGTCCGCTGCACTTCTGCCGTCCCACGTGATGATACCTCCGAGTTAGGTGAAGGGTGAATGAGGTCCTGGATTAAAATGATTTATATCCTTATAAAATCAACGGTTCTTTGGTAGGAATGGTTAAAGGTTAATAAAAGTAATTGATTGGCGTGTAAGTAGATTTGGGTGATCGGTCGAAACTGCTGCCTTTGATTTCTCCCTGCTTTGGTGTATTCACTTCATTGAAAAACAACTTCTTACTTCTCCACAATTTATTTCTGTGAATGATTTCGCCTTGGTTGTTCATCTAATGGGAAATTCAGAAGAGTCAATTATGTACAGACAGGAATTCGTTGACTAGTAGGAATCAGTGGACGATATGCCACCTCCAATGGTGACAAATGTTTGCGTGTGAGAGAAGTCTGGCTGACGCTACATAATTTGCGAGAAGTTAATAATAATACTTAAGTTCTAATCCACCATTTGTGACGCAACTTTAACAATGCATGATTTTTTTCCAAATTTCCAATGTGGAATTTGGGACCCCAGTGAATATAATTCGTTTATGGGGTTGCCATCTGAGCATATTTCATGATGCAGACACTCATTTCTTATCTTTACAATTCACACACGTTCCAGGAAATCACTGGCGTACAATTAAGATGTTTCCTTATAATACACAAATATTTTCAAAGATTAAAGTAAATTAGAAATTAAAAAAGGGGCCATCAAGTACGAAGTTTTGTACTTTATCGTTATTAGTGGCAATCGCTAAAGAGTGGAGCCAGTTTCCTTGGTCTGACAGTAACAACAAAGCTCTTTGGCTGTGCCTACCCCGAATGGGAATGGTGTGATGGGATGCGTATTAATTTTTTTATTTACTGTGGCCTAACCCCATGTTTGTCCAGTGGGACTCGTAAGGGTAGTCCTACATAACATCCTATGCTCTACGGCGATGTGGCGGCTCCTAGCGTAGAATGTATATTTAGTGAATCCACATTAAAACAATCCTTGCACTTTTCCACAACTATTTATCAACGTACTACGCGTTTCGCAGCTTGCTGCATCTTCAGGTGCAATTGTTTACGTGTTATTTATTGATAGTTACGATAGTTACCAACGCTAAGAAGCTGAGGGGATTTGAAGAACGAAATAATTTTTGGGTGGGAAAGACAGGGGAACATAGGTTAGGAGCTTGTGAAAAGGGAAATTTTTTTCGGAAAGGAGTGGGGAGGGGCGCAGAAAAAGTAACTCGTTGCAGAGGTTACTTGACACTGATAATTTCTGTTTGCTCCAATGCATGCATCTTTAAACCTTTTGGTAGGACTTGTAGAATTTCGGGGATAAAATCACTTACGTGATTATTTACCAGCACGCTCAACTCACTCACAGCCACTCACAATTTGCTAAGCATCTGCTGTGACGTCTGAGGGTGTAAAGTTTATGTACGTTTAGGTGAGCAATCCTGCCCATATTCTGTTCCTCGCACCCAAACCCCATACTGTCCCTTAGATCCACACTAGTCCGTCCCTCAGGACCGAGCCATGGCTCCGTACTATCCTATCCTTCTCCCCTCCCGCCAATACATCCCCAATGCGCAAATGCCCCATGGGGTTCGTTTTCTTCGACGCCGGGGCCTGACAAAGACTTCCATCACATTCCCCGCCATCCCCATCTCTTACTCCTCCCTCCTGTGTCTGGTTTGCTCCCCTCCTTCCATAGATCTCTTCTCCGTGTGTTTGCGGCCCCCGGTTGATTCTAGCCTTCTCTCGCAGCCGGCGTTCCCGAATCCAATCCCTTCCCCCATTCCCGTCTTAGACATACAAATTCGATTCCTTTGGTGTGACTCGACAGAAAATTGCCAAGGGGAGGAGACCCTTCCTTCTTGCCACCATGAGTTCCGTACGTGTGATGGTGGGCGCACTGGCCGAGGAAAAGGGAACAGTGCGGCCGTATTGATTAGTTTCTCCCCATAGGTTTTCGAGTATCTTTTTCTTGGCTGTGTTTCATTGTGTGGTGGGTTGGTCCTTTTGTGGAGGCGACAGAAAACTGACTGCCTGAAATAGGATGGAATTGGATGGCCATTAGTTCAACATTTATTTTATTTCACTTCATTGCTCGCCGTTAGATTTTTTCTCTATCATTGCATATAAAAGTGATGGTAGGAAGTCACTCGCGTATAAGCGTGAACGCAAGTCACATGAATCCCCGTCGAAATTCGTCTTGATCAAAGATGACTTGGTGGTGTAACTGGCTGTCACACCTGGCCTGCGAGTGAGAGATCCGGGTTCGAATCCCGGTCAAGTGACATTATTTTTTCCATTGTGAATTGACATATCTTGGACCAACGGAGCTTTTACTCTTGTATTGCATATGAGCATGTTTATTGATGTAGCGCTCTGAAAGTGTCTGGCTTTTATACACTCTCCCGACCGCTCATTTGTCTGTTGGTTAGTGGTAAGGGGGATTGTGAGAAGTTACAACTTGAACTGGGAACAGTATCTACCTGATGTATACCAGGCGTGGAATCACGATGTGCAACTTACATTGTCGATTGCTTGCATGGTTTGTCATTTCTTTCACCTACTAGGTGACTGCATTTTTTTCTCCTGTACCTTGAAAAGTAGGGGGCACTTCCCATTCGCTCTAGTGCTTCGCCCACTTCGCTACACTTCAACTCTCTTTCTTTTCCTTCTTTTCAGACTTTGCGTAATAGTAAATTCTCTTCGAAACTGAGTAGTGGCATTATTGATATGCTCTGGAGTGCGGTGTAGAGGAAAAGATTTTCCAAAGTCACATCCACAATTATTGTTGGTGTGTTGATTGTTAGTAAAGCCCTCATAAACTTGTGATTCTAACTCTTTTAGGTAATTCTTAGCCTCTAAATATGCGGTCTATCGCTCATAAATGGCGATTGTCGCTTTAAATATGTCAAATCTCTTTTTTTTTCTGTTTTTTGAAGGTGTCTTGAATATCTCTTTAGTTGTTAGAAATTTTGTACTTGTATTTTGCTGTTTGACGGATAACGTAGTGTAAAATCGATCGATTTTTACGAGTAATGCCTCTCCAATCATGCGTTAAAAACTTCGAATTATGTAAAATATTTTTACCTGTGGGTTCAATTATATAATTCAATTATTTCTTGAATAAATTGATATGTCTAAGAAGTACCTTAATTAGTGTGCAGCTGAAAGTGTACGCTACTTAAGTGATGTCGCATACTATTTAAAAAATATTTAGCTGTGACGGTTGCGTACTCGGAGAAGGCTACCTACCGGGATATTATCGAACGTTTTGCCAGCTAACGTTGTTTAAAATAAACGTCGTATGCTCACAAGTGGGATGGTTTGTTTCAAATCGCCGACTTCAACGCTTTCGGTAATATTAAAATATGCTCTCTTTTAATTTCCAAGTAGTCAATTTAATTTTTTCCGATATCATTATCGGTTTTGTAGGGCTTTTTCATCTGTAACGATAACCTAGTCCAACCGACATTCTGATCAATTATTTTGTAGAGGTTACATGAACTCACGGTTCTAGTTAATCAGACATTACATGACGGGGCCGCGATCATCTTTGCGTGTTAGGACAAGTTCCGGTGAATGCATAATTTCATGAAAAATCTACATCCACATCATACCCCGCGAGCCGCCTCATGGGCGTGTGGCAGGGGGTGTTAAGTCACCAGCCGTGTAAAGATGTAAGTTTTTTGGAGATGAAATGGTGACATGTATTATAGGAGTGTATTTAGTGGAGCTAAATTTTTATTGTGATCGTTTATTGTTCGCGGAAAGAACGAGTTCTTGTAGCTATGTGTTCGGCAGTGTATCTCTTTTATTTTATCGCATCTGTCAGACCAAGAGATGTAGTGAGGAGTCAAAATAATATTCTGTATGTCGCTCTGAAAAATATCAGTTCTGAATTTATCAAGCAACCTAAGCCTAGCGTGTAGCCTATCGAGTCTCTAGGGGCTACCACCTTAATCCCTCTTAAAGTTGAAAGGCACTATATGTACGCTCGTAGCAGTTTTTAACGAAGCGCGCTGCTTTCCTTTGTATTTTATGAATTTTTTTGGTTAAATCTATTTGACCAGGGCCCCAAATGCTCGCGGCGTATTCGAGGTGTGACCTAACGAGAGCGAAGCAGCATCTTTCTTTGACTTTTTCATTAGAGGACCTTCCTATAATACGTTTAACAAAACCTAGTTTCTTTAATGCTGCGCCGATGTTCTGTATGTAAAAATATAGCAGTGTAAATAAAATGAATGTTTTTTTTAAAGCTTCCTTCGCCGTAAATATTAGAATACTACTTCACTTCTTTCCGTTTTTTCTTTGATCTCTGGCCCATTTTTGAAGGAGTCACCCTTTTACGATATGCGTTCGGTGCGCCATCTGCTGATACGCTTGTCAATTCATTTTCGTCCGTCGGATTTATTAATGTTTCTTGGCCTCCTTCTGGAGGCACTTAAAATAACCCTTCACTTCCTCTCCATTCCTTGCCTGCCTGAAATATCTTCCATGTGTGTCCTTCTTCTCCATGACGTCTTCCAGCTCAGGGTCGTCTGTGGTAATCTCGTCAGTTTTTCATTGCTATCTTAAGGCACGCCTGTTAGTTTTTTTTCATTAGGATCTGTTAAATGCCTACGGTGTCGTAGGTTCCTTTCTCGATATCCCAAAGTCTAATTTCTCCTCTAAACTATAACTAATAAATTCAGGCTTGATTTTGTGGAACCTCTCCGTATCGGAAATATAAATATTCTAGTAATGGGCCACTAAATGGATTTATTCTTTACATAAATCTATTTAGTGGACCATTAGGAGAATATTTTTATTTCCGATCTCCTCCAAACATTCATTCTTTTATAATTAAAAAAAATTGTTTTCTTGAATTAATGCGCTATAACCCAGTTACATTTTTGTTTATTGGTTTGTTTAAATAATTCTTCTTTCACAGCTGACGTGCTTTTGCTATTATAAAAAAAAACTAAGCCAAGGCTAAATATATGCAGATCATTCGACGTATGAATTTTATTATAAACACTTATCCCAACCAGAGGAGAGAACTGTCGGGCCATATAGAATAGGTACACGTGTGTCATTCCTTCAAATGGCCATGAGATGAAGGTTTTTATATTTAATCGTAAATACGTTTTTATTCAGAATTATACCTTGATGTTAATTGGTAGCCTAATAAATAGTCTGAAGCGTATGAAAGCACAGTTACAGGGGATCGGGTTGGTGTGGTGGTTAGAGTCCTCGCCTACCACACGGGCGGCCAGGGTTCAAATCCCTGCAGTGGCGGATGTTTTTCAGAGGAATCCTGATCCCTACTTGAGTGTCTTGTGGAGGGCACTTCAAGTGGAGTACTCCGTCTGTCGGATGAGACGTTAAGCTGTGGTCCCCTTGGCGCCTTTCGTTAAGAGCGGGCTAATGCCGACGCCGGGTTTCTATCCACCCTTCCTCCCTTACCTATCCCATATGGCGCAAATGACCTTAGCCGTCGGTCGCCTCCCCAAATATCCAATCCATTTTTATCGGATTAATGCAGAATGACGTCAGTTATCACAGTAATTTTCTATTGACATAAGTAATGAGAAGGTGGAGTGTTTTAATTGTATTTATAATTCCCTGGGGAATTCTCCCTTCTCACGAACAGTTCAACGCGATTTTTTGTATTAAAGTAGGTAAAAAAATACTATTTTCCCTCGTTTTACCCCTTCTTACGTTTTAAACATGCGATTATTAGTTCATTTTGAGAATGAAATCACGTGGAATGGTAATCTTTTGCTGTGCATTCGAAACAGAGGACTAAGTTTCTCTGACGAGACCATATGTGAATTTGAAGACACGTAAGTCATTTGACAGGGAAAACTGAACATAATCAGCCAAGCGACGTAACTCATGATTAATGTGACAGTAGAGTAATATATTCTAGTAGTCATGATTTCTGCTTGTTAGTTTTTGGTGGATTTAGTTGATATGCAAAAACCGATAATGACGGTAAATATTTAAGCTGTCGCTTGTTTATCAAACGGAATAGTCCCATTTTCTCTAATTTGTACGATGCATTGATTCTAGATATAATGTAGAATTCGGATTATAACTGAGTATTTGATATATACCCGTAAACGATGTAAAAGCTGTCATGCGGAACGTAACCGTGGAACAGTGGAGACAGGAGTGGCAAACGTTTCGGCTTGGCCATCTTCCGTTAGGAGCTGTCGTCGAGAGGAAGTTGCAATAACTCGACTGAGGATAGGCCACTGCGCCTTAACCCACTCGTACCTCTTCACGGAAGAACGATTACAGCCACGGTGTGAAGGTTGCGACTGTCCTTTGTCAGTGAAACACCTCCTGACGGAATGCGACAAGTACAGGGTTTTCCGTGAGAAATTTAAAATTAGGAGAGAGCTAGGTATGATCCTAGGAGACAATCCCGATTCTCTTACTGGGTTGCTTGAATTTATAAATTTTACTGGGCTTATAAGTAAAATATGACTCAATTAAATACTGTCAGAGTATCATATGTAAACGTTTTATAAATAGCTTTAAATCTATTGATATAGAAATTATTTTATTGATATAGGTGCGGTGCGATATGACCCTAGCCGTCGATGCACCCCAAAAAAAACAACAACTACTGCTAAGAATTTGAGGTGCATTTCAATCGAGCATTGCGGTACCATTTAAAGTAGAGTTACTCGGTTGGTTATGGCGGAAGTGATTGAGGAACTCTTCGGTGGAATTAAATGGAGGAATCATAACGAATTTTATTATGATCGTCAAAATGTAATTTTAGCCAGTCGAAATTAGCTACTGCTGGAATTAGCGTAAAAAGCGTGTGAATAAGTCATCGTCGGATATTCATGGAGTATGGGGAGAAAATTGAGTGTAAATTAACGAATTAATTACTTATTGTTCCACCAGACGACGCATGTTCTCACCATGAGTTATCTTCTGTGGTGATTTTAGATTTCCGACTCAAGATAGAAACGTAATCGGATGAGGAAAAACCCGCTGCTTTTGTAGGCATTCAAGTATTTTTTTCTCCCAAATCGTTAGTGAATTCATATAATTCTAGCGGATCACGTGTTTGTAACACATTTTATGCCGAAACCCGTCGGATTAGAATTAATTGCGTTGGCTGTAACTGTAAGTGATACTATTCCATGACAAAAGGACCGCGTTATTTAAGTAATAAAGAAGTTGATCTTTAACTCAATGGCGGAGTTGTCAGAAAATTCACAAAAATGTTCTTTTAGCTCTTCATCAAACTTCGGTGCGAAATTCATAACAAACGACATTTGTAAATCTATCGCTCGATATTCAATACCACCCAAAATTTCGGCTCTTCCCGTCATTATAAAAGTTTATGTACTTTGATTTACCTGATAAAAAAATAAGCCTTGATTATGATTGAGATGTTTGAAACCTATGCTGGTTTTAAATCATGTGTGTGGAGTATTTTAAGTGTTCCGCCTCTCATTTCCAAATCACGAGGAGAATGGTGTAAAGTTTTTATTTTCCATAAAATTTTCCCTCGTGTTTCTTGACTTTGTTGTAAGAAATAACTCTTTGACTAATTAAGAGTAAGAGTAAGCGCGAACAAAATTTTCCACCATATTTCACTCCAGAAATCTTGAACAAATATTCTCACTACATAACGCACAAGGAAGGAAGTAATTGATTTCTAATTGCTGGGTCTTCATGTAGCTAGAAATTGTTAACCACCAATTTCTAAGTACCTCTGGAGCAAAGAAAAATTATTTCTTTTACCGTAGCTAATTAACATTAATGAATGACCTCCAGTTGTAGTGTTTGGGTAAAAAATGACTTGCGTAGTTGTCTACCGTGATGCACCAATCCCGTTCGTCACCCTTCCTTAAAAATTCGTTATTTCGTTTCGTGTTTTCGTTCCGTCGCTCTTGGATACGCAGTAAATTCTTCCATAATCAGCGTCGCAATTCCGGCTGCGAACCGTATCTTCGGGCGATATCCTCCTCCTCGCACAAAATAGTCCTGCGTAATGGCAAGTTCTTGGAGGAGAGGGTTGGGTTTAAGATAATGAGCCACGTTTTTTATCGCTAGTTCAGCTTGATTTGAAGTGCCATTTCAGAAAAATGAATTCTCCCTTTATGCATGGCGAAGGCAAAAAGAATAGCTTCACAATGTCGTGCTTGATTTCCAATTGTTCAGTCTTTATCAAAGTTTTAATTTCAAACCGCCAATACTCCGTTATTTTTTTGGAACGAGGCGTAGTTATTTCTTTCACCAGATCTATTTCCTTCAATGTAGCCTCTTGTCGTTGAATTGGCTCAACAATGAATTGTTAAGGAGGGAACTTTATTTTAGACATTCCCGATAGCTTATCTTGATTTTAACATGTGTTATGAAGTAAGACTTTCACGATCGGAAGGTGTCAAAATATTACGAGGTCATCGTTCGTTTAACGAAGATATATGAGTTTAAACATCATTAATTTGAACGCCTAAATACATTACTGTCAGTGCGATGGCATCTCTTCATATAACTTTTTTAATCTCATTTTCCGCGGGAAAAATATTGCTCAAAACATTGTAAAACTTAGACTAGATATTGAGACACCTAATATATGTTTTCGGCTTAGGTCATCGATTATATAATTTGAGTATTTAGGTTTAAATAACTGACGTCCTGTTTACCTTTCGGAGCACATAGCCGACGTATTGTGATGAATGTGGAATTCTTGTCAATAGTAACTTCTGCTGTTTACCTTGTTAATCAAATCTATTTTTCATTGCATATCATAATTTGGCATTTTATATAAGTTGTTTAATGTTTTAAGCCCGAATATTATTATTACCGTCCTTCAGTTCGTTAAAAATCATGATATCTTATACTGCCGAAATATAAATGGAAGTTTGAGTCTGTATAATTACTGGTTTTGCTGACGTTGTAAAAGCATCCGTTTATTGCTTTGCCCTTTAAGATTTTAGCCTAAGGAGTAATAATACGAAATTTGAAAGATATGAAAGGCAGCACCAATCCTAAATTAAATCATTACAGCAAATTTTGTACTTCTAAAGAAAACAGTACTTAATGCGCACGCTCCATTATCAGCATTGCAGTTCCGGTGGCGAGGCTTATCTACGGGCGATATCCTCCTCCGAGCGCAAAATACATCCACATGATGGGAAGTTCTTGAAGGATGGGGGAGTGTACGAAAATGAGGCGGATGTTTTATCGCTGCGCCGTCGCGTCGCTAACGGCGCCAAAGCCATGGGTGCGTTATTGTCTGGTAGTGGGCCTCGAGCGATTAAGGTGGAATTAGCCCGGAAGAACGTGTGGGCTTGAAAATACACTTCCGCGGTCGTGGGAAGTTGTGTACACCTGCGCTCTTCTGGAGGTGCGATGGAAAAAAAAGAGGCCCGCTGTAATGTGTCTAGTGACCTCTCTCTCGCCGGGGAGTTTTCACGGGGTGTCCGCCAATCGGGGGAAAAAGCAGGAAAAATTTGGGATTTTGTCGGGGATATCCATTTATCCAGAAAAGTGCTGGAACTGTTTAGGTCATCGTACATAATTGATGGTTCATGCGAATATATCTGTGTAATTGTTTTGAAAAAAAGTATCTTTAAGACACGACTGCCAGTGTTTTTACACGGCGTAAGAAAGAATACTTGAAGTGGGATACTTAAATTTGCATTTTAGAGTTTCCTGAATAACTAAAGCATGGTTCAGGACAACGCCAATTGTGATATTAGGTGTCAGTGTAGCCTTATTTAATTACAAAATCTGCTAAAACATTCAATAATCTTGTTGCATTTTAAATTTGTCTCTATATCAAAATTATTTCCATCTTTCGCCCCACTTTCATTTTTCGCATGGTAGCTTAAGAGGGCTGTAAACCTCAGCCGAAAACGTTCTTTTAGTTTTGGCCTCTGCCACAGTTCGGGGAGATCTTCACCTTCCCCTCCATTTCCCGTCACGGACAACAGCAATACTGATGGCGCAGTGGAAAATACATTGAAAAGATTCAGGAGAATGTTTACAGAGACGTTAAAATTCACAATTTTCTACATTGTGGTGATCCTCCATAGAGATGAAGGTTTCATTTTTACAATAAATTCAACAGGGCGGCGATCGTCTGGGAAAACCTGGAATTGTCAGGGAATTTTGAATTTCTGGAAAAGTCAAGGAATTCTCGTAACAGTCAGGGAGAAATTGGGATGTGAATCCTCATTATTTTTCTACCGTTACGTTTATCGGCCACTCTTTCCAGCCCTTTATTTCGCTAACTGAGACTAAAGTCCGTCGCTGACTTGCGTGGAATAAACACCATCAATTCGTGGAATATTCAGTTGTTAATATTGTTTATTTAGTTGTGAATCGGCCGTAAAATGTATCCCTTTTGTATATCCTTATTGCGATATTGGCCTAGTTGTGTTAAAAATCATGATCACAATGTATTACGCTCAACACAAGGAATCCGAGGCTATGTTGTTCGGAAAATTTTACCTCGCGTTTTATTTTAACTTCCGATACTCAGGTCGAGAGGTAGCTGGAGCACACTAGCTTTTAGTGAATACATGCTCACAGATCTAGAAATACGAGACGATGATTAGAAAATTTAAAGCTGCTGTAGAATCTGTAATTCATCAGAAAAAAATATTCCAATAATAGGTGACCTTTTGGCGATCGGTCAGGGAAATCGGTTAATCCATCAGGGAAAAGTCAGGGAAAGGTCAGGGAATTCGAAAATTGGATTTCAGTAGCCACCCTGATTTAGATGTAGATGTGGACACAGCTCATTTCATTCTCAAGGTTGATAGTAATAAAATAGAATGATAAAAATCGCTTGGAATTTTGGCAGATTGTCTGTTATATTGAGACTATGATGTCTAATTTGTGTCTGAATATGCGAATTTCCACAGAGAAAAAATCATCCGCCTTGACCTTGGGTCAAGGCGGATGATTTTTTCTCTGTGGAAATTCGCACATTTGTGCATTGCGGGTGACTCCGTAAAAGTGAAACTCCGTGGCTAGTCCCGGATAGCTTAAAATTTGTGTCTGAATAGGTTGCATGCATATTATAAATTTTCCAAAGGAAGGTCGGCAAAGACAGACTGCCGTGGCCGGCACAAACTGAATCTAGGCCACTATCGGAGGGTTGTGTCTAGTTGTAACATTGTGAGTTCATCGACAAGAGACCTTGCATTAAATGTTCTTTTGTAGGGCTTTCTTCGTGGTGCGATCCCTCGGGCCGACGGAAGATCAGTAAACAGTAACGGAGATAAATATTCCAATAATAGGTGGCCTTTTTTGCGATTGGTCAGGGAAATTGGTAAATCCATCAGGGAAAAGTCGGGGAATTTTAAAATTGGATATCAGTATCCACCCAGATAGAGATGACTGTTTCCTTTTTACAATAAATTCAAGGGTTTTAAGAATATACATCGTACGCGTCACTGCGAACACGTGATTTTCGACAAATCCACGTTTCTTCCGTGGTTGCAGTAGTTATTTAAAGAGCTAAAGGGTAAAGTTACGCCACTTATTGTAAACATTAATATTTTCTCCTGAATCCTGCGCAGACAGATTTCCCTTAAATTGAGAAGTAGAGCCGTAAAATTAAAGCACGTAGACGTCTCCGTAAGCATTTTAGACCGGAGTATACAGCCCCCTTAGTTTCTCAAATGTCAGTGCATGCATTGTTTTTTTCATCGGCGAACTAATTCATTAATAATGCCCCTTCGTGAGTACGGTTTCGTGGATTGCGCTCACGGTAATTTTAACGTAATTCTGGAACCACCAATTGATTCAAGAGCAAAAATTGTGTCGTTAAATATGAGAGCATTTTGTTTTGGGTAGAGTAAACGGGAAATGATGAGGTTAAGTTATCATCTCAGTTTTGTTGACCCCCGTTTCAAAAGATAAATCTCAACCCAATATTTTCTGTTCGAAATGTAATGAAAATTGTTATTTCTCATTCATTGAATGAAACCTGGTTGAACATGTTGTTCAAGAGATTTATTGGGCGGAAATTGGCGACAATTTTGATTGTGCGAACTGCACTTTTTCCCTGCATTGCGAAGCACTGTGTTCAACGAGTTCAAAACGATAATTCGAAATGGAAGCTAAAGAAATTCTAGTCTATTATCGTGAAACATGGTTGCGATTAGGATATCAGATAACATTTAAGATGTCTAGGGACGAAAATGGGAGAATGTCCACTTAAAATACTTAAACGAAATTTAGCAAATAGAATATTACTAAAAATTCCTTGTACGTTATGTTGTGAGAATATTTGTTCAAGATTTCTGGAGTGAAATATGGTGGAAAATTGTATTGATGAAAAATTTTGCAATTATCCACAATATAAATTTTACTTCGACCTAGGTTTCGATGTTTTTTGCATCATCATAAGGTACAAATAATGTTAGATTCCCCCCTTTCCCCATCTTCCTTCTTCCCCCCCTCCTTTCTCCATCACTATATATTATGTGCACCTAACTTCATTTGTACCTGATGATGATGTAAAAACATCGAAGCCTAGATCGAAGTAAAATGGATATTGTGGATATTTGCAAATATTTTCATTTTTGCTTCATACTTAAATTCCACACGATATCGCAAGAATCTTCGGATTTTATGTATAAAATACAACTTTTCTTGTACGTTATGTTGTGAATTTGTTAGAGATATCTTGAGTGAAATATGGTGGAAAATTTTGTTCGCGGTTACTTGTGCAAAATTTGTTCAAAAAAAAATTGCATCGTGTGATAGCAGCTTTTACCCCGGCCTTCCAAAAAGCTTGTGTGTCAGCGCGTAATCCCCCGAGGGAAAACGGATTCTCTGCGTGTCTCAGGGCCCTGAATCTGCGTCATTCCTCCTCGCGCCTTTGCGCTGCCACTTTCTCTTCTCTTTATCTCCTCCTGCCACACCCTTACCCTATTCCCGTTCGGTACCCTTTTCCCTCTCTCCCCCATCCTCTCTCCTTTGTTCCGCGTTTTTCCTTTTGTCTTTCGTCTTCGGCGACATCCCATTGATGCTCTCCTGAAGCGACGTCTTAAGCCTCTCTCCCTAAAAATAGTCGACTCTCTTGGAGGAACTCTCTTAAGAGCTCCCCGAGAACTGCTTCAGGGAGTTACATTTTCAATGGGGGGAATTTTTTTTCGCCGCGTTTTATAACACTTTCGCTGATTAGAGTCTTTTGAAAAAAATGTGAAAATTATGAACGCACTCAGCGAGCGAGTTAGAGAGGTGGAATATTTCGCAAGCTAAGATGGTTTTCAACTTTTCTAGCGCGTCAGCGGTCGACTCCGCAAGGGCTACAGGTATATAGCAAAATAAAGTCGTACGGTGCCATGTGCTCTTAAGTGGCCTTTAACATGAAATCAATAGAACCGAAAGGGGTCCAGTATATAAATTGGGAAGATGAGTGATTCGAATCTCAAGTTAGTGAGGCGGCTGGAATACTGGCTTCACATCCCGACAGGACTGGTTGCAAATCGTGGTGGTGGCGGAGATTTTTCTGGGGAATACGGATTCAGGAGAGGTTACACTGTATTAAACAAAGCATTCAGTAGTGCTTATCTACATCTACGAATAACCATGCTAGCCACCACTAGCGTGTGTGGGACGGGGTGATTCCACACCAGGCATGCAGCACTCATCCGCGTTCAAATGAGAACCGCGCACTTTCCCCCGGCCGCTAAGCGCAGGCCAAAAGCAGTCAGGATAGCAATGCGCGGTCAGACCAGAAACTAGGAGAGTGCTACGTGGACGAACATGTTACCATGCAACACTGGTTGTGATACAACTAATGGTTAATATTATTAATGCGATTGATAAATAGTCTTACAAGGTACTAAACCTTGCAGTCAGCTAAATAAGCTGGAAATTTCATGCGGGGTGAGCTGTTAATATTGATGGTAAGACATTTATTACTAATACGTTTTTTTACTAATTTTTTCACTAATAATTTTTCATAGCGACACGGAGATTATTATCATGACTCCTCACTACATCTCTACGTCTGACAGATGAGATAAAATAAGGGAGATACACTGCCGAACAGAAAGGTACAAAAACTCGTTCTTTCCGCGCACAATAAGCGACCACAATCAAAACTGAGCCCCACTAAATACACTCCTATAATACATGCCACCATTTCATCTCCCCAAAAATTACATCTTTACACGGCTGGTGATCTAACCTCCCCTGCCACACGCCCATGTGGCGGCTCGCAGGGTATTATGTAGATGTAGAATACAAAATCTACATTGCGTAGTGAGGGTCAAAGATTCATAGAACTGAAATCTCACATAATGAATGAAAAAACACCGGGTTGTGATTCCACACTTTATTTGAAGCAACACGACCTGGGTTTCAGCATATCATGCCATCATCAGGTATAAGACAGATTGGATCGCGCCAATAAAATTATAGAGATAGATTGTCGAACCGATGGGTATAAAATGTCGTTTTTTCCGCGTACCATTCGGGACCATAACAGCTGTGATCGTCGTCATGAATAGTGCGATTAGTGATATTATCCTGTCTGTAGATCTTTCTTTTTATGTTCTTTACGCTCTTATTTATGCATGATGTAAATATTGATGTTCTAATTCATGCATGATATTTTGAATCTGTAGTAGTAGTCTTTATATCCCTTGCGTGTTGGAACGATTGACGATAGAATGTTTCTTGGTTAGCAGATTTTTAATTGGCGCGTTGCATGTGTGGTACGCTGGTCTCAATGTAATTTCGGTGTTCTACCGTATAATTCATGCATGCCTGGTGTGTAAGCACCCCATGCCCCACACTCTTTGGGTGGCTTGCATGGTATGACGTAGATGTAGATGTACAAGCAGTTGGGTGGCTTACACTTACATAGGTGCCCATCGGGAAAGGGGAATTTGAAAACAAGGAGAAGGGGAGCATAGGACTAACGGACAAATCTGTTTGTGAAGGCGGGGGAATGTAGGGTAGTGCCGCGGGGTGAGGGTGTTTGCGTCAGAGAAGTAAACATGAAAACAATGGGGGTTGAAGAAATAGACTACCATTAAGGATAAAACACATGAGGAGTTTAAGGAATTAAGCTTGAAAGTCGTAGGGTTGTGGTAGTGTGGCGTTGAGTGGTGAATGGGATGGGAACATATGGTCATCACAAAGTTTAGCGGGACAATTCACAATTTCGAACTGTTCTAAAAAGTCCAGTTTACGCACTTTGTCCATGCGATGTAAAATTGTTGGTTCAAAATCTCATCAATGGTTTTCGTCACTTGGTTCATTGAACTGAATTATCGCTACGCTACCAATGGTATTATGCTACAATTTGTCTGCTATACCAGTGTTATGGAAACTGTGTGTTAACGTGTTATGGACCTACTTTAATGTCTAGAGATACAATGTTGATATAGGAGGGTACTGTTATGCTGTTGCATGCTTTTGTTGGAAATGGTGGTTCCTGCTTTGCTGATAGGGCACAAGTGGCACGCTTTTCATGAAATATTTAGGTACAAAAATTCCAGAAAAGCGAGTGCAAGTGTGGCATCGTCGGGCTCCACTCAGCGCCAAGTTTGATGGATGGATTCGTCCTGGTACTGGACTGGACTGGACTTCTCATGTATGCGGGTGACTGACAATATTGCCGTTTCAAGAGTGTCCAGGAAGGACGAGTATGCATAGAATAAAAGCTGTGAAAAATTGGATATGGGTGTCGGGTTAGGACTGATGATTGCCTCGTCGATATCTCTTGGTAAATGTGGCTGACGAATCGGATATGGAGAGATAAGGCGGCACCTGCCGCTCCGCCGCAGCTGTGACCTGTCCTCTTGTCTCCGTGTCTCCGCTCCTATCTCTCGTAAGTCCCGCGGCCTCACCGCATCCTCCTATCTGGTTATCGCTCCTCACACCGCAGTCGCTTGCGTCTTTTCTTCCTATTCTGACTCACCGTTTCCTCCGTGACGGCCTCTGTCTCACCTTACGGCTCTTATCGAATTTGAAATCCGTCAGATTACTACTCCTCCTTTGCCTTGTCCGTCGTTCATTTATTCTCGAGGGTATCCATTGTTGGGGCTGGCGAAAAGTTTATTTATTTCATTTATTTATTTATTTATTATAACCCCAAAAACAGCACAATGGCCTCTTACATGGGCGTGTAACACATAAATATTAAATATTAACAGAATCAACAACAACAAATCACACAAAAATTAACTTATAAGTTTCTTAGCGAATGAAGTGTATTTATAAAACAACGGAGTTAAAACTGGGAGGTGAAGAGAAAAGGTCTAGGGAGAGATTTTTCGCTGTAAGGGAATTGAAAACTGCGGGTAGCCTGTAGAAAAGAGAGCGTTTGGATACAGAGAGACGGAATTTCGGCACGTGTACGGGGTTGGTGTTACGGGTGGAACGAGGAGGCACTCGGATTGAGAAAAAAAAGTTGGTTGTGACGACGTTTAAATTTTACAAATTCCTCGGTATTCGTGCAAGGGTGCGTTCAAGATAATACCGCAGTGACCTGTGATGAATGCAGTCAATGCATATTCTAGTACAATGCCGTTTGGTGGAGGGAATCGCGTGAGCGAAGAATTCATGGTGGTGGCCTTTGTTTAAATCGCACGATCGTGAATTTTTTTTCATTCCTTTCGGAGTCAAATCAGTATATTTCAACTATGCTATTATCTCAAACGGACCGAATTATTACTACTTAAGTTTGAAGTCCGTATCGAATGACTTTTTTGCCGGACGTTGAATAGCTATATTTTGATAGAGCCTAACTATTATGGTAGGAACGGTCACAGGCATGAGATTTAGGAAATAAACTGTAGATCAGATAGATTGAAAAGGTGATTTTTTACACTTGCAATGAGGGACCGTAATAAGTGCGATACATCAGCTACGTGGTAATTTGTCCCTCACGAGATGAAGTAGGTTTTGTAGTTGTGCTTAAATACCTTAAAACCATTATTGACAACTCATCCCGTTTGAAATTTTCGGAAAAATTTAATACCTTGTAGTACTATTCATCAGTCGCATTAATGATACTAACCAGTTGTTGTATCTGTAGTTGTGTACTGTATGGATGCATGCTACCCTACGTAGCACTCTCCTAGTTTCATGCCTGACCGCGCATAGCTATCCTGCTTTCTTCCTGCGCCTAACAGCCGGGGGAAAGTTCGCGGTCCTGATTTGACTTTGAATCAGTGCTGCCTGCCTGGTATTGAATCACGCCGTGCCACAAACCCAAGTAATGGTTCGCAAGGTACTTCGGAGATGTTGATATTAGAACCGGCGAAATATTTTATTTGCCAGCCGTTACTTGATGTCGAAGATGGAATTCAGTATGATTTGTACCGTCCGAATGTGTTTCAAACGATCCTTGAACTATAAGAAGCATGGAAGCCGTGTTTTCGTTCAAATCGTAGAGCATTTGTGCTATAATTTTAAATTAACTAACGTATGACATCAGGAGACCAAAATGAATGAGGCCACATTTTTAATTGCTGTTGATTTCACGGTCAGATAATTACTAATGGTAGATGTGGACTTCTGGAGAAGAACCGCGGGAATATGCCGACGGGATGAAGTCGGAAACATCAGAGTTCGGCTAATTTTGGACGTCTCAGATGATGTCATTGAGGAAAAAAAAATAAAGAAAAGAATTTTAAAGCATGCTATTCTGAAAAGATATAAAAAATCTAAAATCAGAAGTATCTTAACATCGCGCTAAAAAATAAAAAAAAATATTTTCTCGAGTGAATGAAATTTAGCCTGGTACTGGACATAATTTAATTCGATTCAAGGAAATTAGCCACGCAATGACAAGATGGCGCTCTTTCATATTCGATATCAACATAAATTCATTAAATATGAAGATTTTGATATCCAATGGAATAGAGAGCTTCAATATACAATTTCTAGAAAATCTTTAAATGAACTTAAGGCGCAAAATATACATGAGGTCGCGCCCCATGCTTTTCGTTGTGGTCTTATCATCGTGTGGCCAACTTCATTGAATTGAATTCAGTTATTTCAAGTACTAGGCTAAATTTTCATTCACTCGAGAAAATATTAATCTTTTCTTTTTTTGTGCGATGGTAAGATATTTCTGTTTTTAGTTTTTAAAAATCTTTTTAGAAAAGCATGCTCAAAATTCTTTTATTTTTATTTTTTTACTTTTTAGTTAATAAAATGTTTGAAAATAACACGTAGTTTTATAAACATTTTATTAACTAGGACTGAAAAAACGACTTGTTTACTAGAAAAAAAAGTCGATTGGATGTAGACTCGATGCGACGCCTCTGAGTGACCTTCGGGTCGAAAGTTCGTCACTTTACCACTTGTCTCACTCGATTCATGTTTAAGGTGGAATGAAGTGGTAACTATGTAGGGTAAAACGAAGTGGTAACCATGGATTCAGGGAAAAGCGAGCTAAAGAAAAGCATAAATTAAGATGAAAGCAGCTGGAATGTTTTGGACAAGTCCGAAGAGTGTAAGAGGAGAGGCTACCAAAACATGTTCTTCCGTGGACACCTGCGAAAAGGAAAAGGGGAAGACCTAGGAAGAGCTGAATGGACGAGATAAAAAGAGAGACGAGAAAGAGAGAGGCACTGAAAATGAGCAATGGAATGACTGAAAAAATAATTTAGATTGGGAATAAGTAGACGTCGAAGAGCGTCATAATCCGTTGCATCCATGCATATTATATGATGGCTATAAGTACGCAGTCTCTCCTAAAAGCCACGGACACCGAGACTCAACGCCGAGGAAGTGTCATCGATCCTATAGGCCTTCGACGATGCTTGTGTACTCCTATCGTGGTGTTTTCCACGTACACACTATCTTCGGATCATTTTTTTGACCCGATTTTTCGAATTGCTCGCAGACAACAACCGTCACTCGCACTGTCTCAAGTTCAACTGGCCTGCTCCCCCCCGCTCCCTAGATTACATTGTAGCCAAGGTTGCTGCGAGCGGCCGTTTTACCACCACAAAATAGAACCAATTACGTCAGGTAAAAAAAGACCCGACGATAGTAGTTAAGGGTTAACACGACAGCTTTTCAATCGACAGCTTGTCAACCAAGATGCTGGCGTACAGGTATGTTCGCTGAGGTACATGAACACGTAATTGATGCTGTACTGTTTTGTTAACCGCTTCAAGTTGGATCTAAGAGATGCCGACCAGTAACGTTATCTTTTGCAGTCCTTTATCTTTGCTTATCGAAATCTTCGCCTCCAATCCTTCTTGCGGCTTTTAGTAATTTTAACGCTGGTAAATCAATAATTGTTCAGTATGTCCCGAAAGTCGTTTTGATCACCCTCTGCCAAAGCTTGATATATAATTTAACATTATAAAGATATGAATAATAAAACCGCTTTCTCTGATGTGCAGAGAAGGCGGTTAGCGAGTCCGAGAGATGATGTTACGGTAGATGTACGAAGAATGGATATCATTAACTGGAGAGAACCAGCCGGGATAGAAGATGGGCAGTAGATGTTGAAGAGGCCAAAGCCCATGGAGGGTGGTGGCGCCCAAGAAAGAAGAAGAATAAACAGGATTATTCCTCTTTTGGTGAAAAATTGCGTTTAGTGTTGATTCAAAATTATGCTCAATTGTTAGGAATAAGGAAACTTATGGAAGCAGTAGTCTGCACCAAAAATATCGGTGTGAAATTTCATGAAGTCGCTTCTCATATGATGGATGCTTTTGTCTTTGGTGCTTTGCGTGATATGCGAAGTGGAACAAAGGACTGCGTACGGCGCAATATGCACCTTCTCTTATGATTTTTCTCTAATCCGTTTAGGCCGCAAAAAACGCATTGCTCGAAGCCAAGTACCCCTTTCTTAATTTGGATGAGTACTTTTGGTTTATGCATGAATATGTATGTGTGTATTTAAAACGATTACCGCTTCCCCCATTATATTTCCATTTTCGCATTTCCACGCTCCACCGAATAAATAAATGAACGGAATAGCTGACCCAGTTGTGATTCCATTGTGCTCGCTCTTATTCGCGGAAGAGAAGCGAGTGCATAATAAAACAATTTTTTTCTTCTGAGGTTTTAGGTGCTCGACCGAATCTCTTCGGCATTATTACTTTTTTTTTTCAATATTCAAGTCGTTAATTAGTGTGCGAATTAAGTGCGGGGGGGGGGGGGTGACTGGGGAATGTGGAGAGGGGGGAATGGGGGGGGGGGGGGGAGTCAGGTTTGCCTTCTCAACGACTCGTAAACAAACGACCTCATTACGTATACCCTCTTGGTTTGCGCCCACGACTTGTTACTTCTTCGTTATACTCTCTTTTCCAACTACGGGAGCGGAAAGACTTGGGCGAGAATATGAAATGTGGGACTTGGCGTAAGTTCTTTGTGTGTGTGTGTATGTGTGTGGTTTTCTTTAAAAACCGCGTATGAATGGAGATGCCTCTTGTAATTTTCGTTAATTAATCGTCCCGGCTCTAATTAGTCTTTCGTTTTGGCAGGATTCTTGTTATTTTAATCGTCATTTAGTCCGTGTTTGGCACTTGACGCCACCATCGGAATGGTGAATGGAAAAGTCGTTTCTTTTTGAAGTCGGAAGACTTAAAAAAAAAAAAAATTTTTTTGGCGTCTGTTATATTGTGCCTATTTTTCGTTGGATTTCTTCTTCGGTGTCCCTCCCCGTCCATTTAATCTTATTTTTTTATTCCATCACACCGCATTTACGTAGGTTGCAATATTATTTGCCTTTTTGATGTTGTTTTATGGCGATATATGATCATTTTCCTCGCCTATTTCTTTCTTTTACGAATTTGAGGTCCAAATGTTCGACATTTTCTCGAAATCCTGCTTAAATCGAAAGCCATTCTATTCATAACCATTACTCTGCTCTGTCGCTGCATCCTGTTGGAGAGTTAGGAAGAGACGCAATAGAACTTTTAATGCTTGGATGCGAATCTTTTCTGTTTCTTTTTGAAGTTGGAAGACTTAAAAAAAATAAACAAAAAACCTTTGCGTCTGTTATATTGTGCCTATTTTTCGTTGGATTTCTTCTTCGGTGTCCCTCCCCGTCCATTTAATCTTATTTTTTCTTCCATCACACCGCATTTACGTAGGATGCAATATTATTTGCCTTTTTGATGTTGTTTTATGGTGGTAAATCATTTTCCTCGCCTATTTCTTTCTTTTACGAATTTGAGGTCCAAATGTTCGACATTTTCTCGAAATCCTGCTTAAATCGAAAGCCATTCTATTCATAACCATTACTCTGCTCTGTCGCTGCATCCTGTTGGATAGTTAGGAAGAGACGCAATAGAACTTTTAATGCTTGGATGCGAATCTTTTCTGTTTCTTTTTGAAGGTGGAAGACTTAAAAAAAATAAACAAAAAACTTTTGCGTCTGTTATATTGTACCTATTTTTCGTTGGATTTCTTCTTCGGTGTCCCTCCCCGTCCATTTAATCTTATTTTTTCTTCCATCACACCGCATTTACGTAGGATGCAATATTATTTGCCTTTTTGATGTTGTTTTATGGTGGTAAATCATTTTCCTCGTCTATTTCTTTCTTTTACGAATTTGAGGTCCAAATGTTCGACATTTTCTCGAAAACCTGCTTAAATCGAAAGTCATTCTATTCAATACCATTACTCTGCTCTGTCACTGCATCCTGTTGGAGAGTTACGAAGAGACGCAATAGAACTTTTAATGCTGGGATGCGAATCTCCTAGAGCAAGGTAAGAGTCCGGTGTACTTTTTGAAGTCAAACTTCCCGATGATGATGGCAGAGTCAGCCATCAAAACGTCATGGCGTAAACCTGCGAAAACCTGGTGGAAAGGCCATGAAGACTTCAATTAAGTTAGTCCGAGCGAGATAGTTCCCTATTCATAATGGAGACAATATTCGAATTATACGTTTCAATTTCACCAGCTGTAGGATACATGAATTAAATATTGCATTTTTAATGGTGCAATAATTTAGTTTTATATGACATAAATGGTAAGTGATTAAATGAAAATATCTAAATAAGTCTTTAACTTTGATAATTTTTTTCGCGCGGTGCGTTTGAAACTCCTTCAAAACGGAAGGTTTATTGTGATACCCAAGAACCTATTGCGGTGACAATATGATTAATTTTCAAAAATAGTTGAGAAAACATACAAACTACACACTGTTAGTTTTTTACGACATCTAAGTGTTAGAAATCCCTCATTTTGTAAATAATGTCTCTCTGGAGTGCATACACGTACCATTTCCCATGTAAAAATGGCTGGTATATTTTGGCAAATAACACCTAAAGTAATGTAGTGAGGGGTTGAATTTTTGGTGTCATTAGAAGGGTGAGATATTTTTTTTAATGAATTCATTGATTTCTAGGTAAAATCATATTTCGCTCAAACTACCTTAAATTATAAATCGTGAAAAAAACTATAATTTTTCTAAAATAACTCAAATGGTGCCTGTTAAACGACACGACTAGGAAGGGGACAACGATCAAAAATCCTAATTCTAAACACACTGAAAAACGGTCGAGAATCTCCGAATCCAAATGTTAATTAATTCATGCGTCGCGCCACCGGTGCATCGAGAAAGCACCATCGGAGCCTATCTCGCCTCCGTTTGATGCCTATTTTTGAAAATGTGACGATCGATCATTTTTCGCCTCCGAAAACGTGGTCAAAATGGCAGTCGATATTGGTGCTACATCTTCGCAGAAAGCAATCATGTTAGTAATTGACTGTCAATCGACTCTGGATATCGTTTCAAGTAAAAAAACAAGCGCTTTTGTCATTTGCTTCCTATCGAGAGAAACAGCTCACTTTTTTTTCAGAATGTACTCCCAACTATGAAGGCAATGAAAACGCTCTCTGTACTTCTTTCCTGACGTACGAAAGAAAATTCAGCAATTGATTAAGTTTTGTCAATGTGATCATTTATGCTATAAGTTCGCAACAACCCATGTCCTCAAATTTTCGCTGCAAGTCTAAATTTAGTATGTCCAACCTCAACCGTTGAAAAATCTTCAGAAAGAGATTTGTAACAGCTGGGGGTATTGGGAAAAGATTAAAGTAAAAATAAATGTTGGATTCCGTATCTGCTCTCCAAGGGAATACTCACTTCCAGTGATTAAAGTCATGTTATTCGCAGGATTAATCTGCGAGGAGGTTGTATGGCATACTGAAAAATTGATATCTCCAAAGTGCGCCGGAGTGTGGAAATGCTTACGATGCAGAGAGAGAGAGAGATTTAGAATGCTTAATGGTGAGTGATGGAGTTGGAAACCAAACCCCTCGCTCTATTTCTTCCTCGGTTTGTATTTCATATTCATGTCCTGTTCGGCTGAGTGAATTCGAGGCAACAGTTATTATTCATCGCGTCGCTGGTGTGAACCAAAAGTTTGTAGGTCGCTTGTGGATGGACGAGCAATACACTCGTCTAGTACTCCGAAGACTTGGCGGCCCTGTGCGGCTGTTGTTTAATGGCCGCTGTATAGAGGTCGATGTGTGATAAAAACCATGAATTGGTACCGGTGATAACTTTTCCGGACGATTGTTATCGATATCGCGGTAAAAGCTCCTGCTGCAACTATGTTATGCCATCAAGACCGTTTTACGAGAGGCACTTTCCTGCGCAACCCGATGCACGGATGGATGTGTAGTGATAACCGCGTCATGTAAATAGGGGGGGGGGATTTGCTAGAAAGACTGCGCGAATGCAGCGGCTTGTCATTTGATATTTCTTAGCGACCATTATGGTAGTGGCATGTGGTGTTATTTCGCATTTAGAAGATTATCAGTGCGAATTCAAACGAGTTATTAAGATATGTGTGATAAGACCTCATGTGCCCTAAGCCTGTGTTAAAATAACTTATAATTCCCAAAAAAATGGGTTAATGAACTTATTCAATTTTATAAAGATCACTGACGTAATAAATAGAGAGAAAAGCAGCATGCATCTTTAAAAGCTGCTACGAGCGAACATAGTATTTCGTTTATAACTTTTAGGGGAATTAAGGTGGGAGCCCCTTGAGACTCGGAGGCTACACGCTAGGCTTATGTTGCTTGAGAAATTCAGAACTGGCGTGTTTCAGAGCGACACATAGAGTATTATCATGACGCTTCACTACATCTCTAGGTCTGACAGAAGCGATAAAATAAGAGAGATACATTGCCGAACAGATACATACGAAACCTCATTCTTTCCGCGCACAAGTAGCGATCGCAATAAAAGCTGAGCTCCACTAAATACACTCCCATAATACGCGTCACCATTTCACCTCCCAAAACCTTACATCTTTACACGGCTGGTGATCTAACACACCCTGCCACACGCCCATTCGGCGGCTCGCGGGATAGTTTGTGGATTTGTTTGAAACACACGGCTATAATGTTTAACGCAAGTCTGTTTTCGTGGACAAATATCTCTGCAACCGCCTTAAGCTGACTTCCACTCTCCGCTCGCATTCCTCCTCCATAGCCACGGAATCCGATGATTTCGCGAACATAAAAAACTTGGCACTCCTCAGCTTCGCTTTCTGGCATGAGTGCGTTTGTATATCCTCGCGGCGCTGTGTTCAACTCTTACCCCTCCGCCGCGCGCTCGTGACTCGTCTCGAGGCCTTACCTTGGGCGCCGAAGGTCAATCCCAGGCTTGACTTTCATCGATAAGTCCCTCTCCCGCTCCGTGACGTGTGTACGCCTGTGGAAAATCTCATGGACACCGTCTTTTTCTCGTAAGAAATTTTGCTGGCGTCGGTACCATGTATTTCGGGATGAACAAACATGAACAAAATGATGGAGATAGTGGGGAGGGAGAGGAATTGTTTTCGTTCCAGTTCTTGCCGCTGCACTTCCTACGTAATATCTGGTGCCTTCCTTTTGCTGCTGTGCGCTTTACATTTGTTAGAAGACTCTGAACTGCGCAGCGCCCTTCGAAACAGATCGGTAACAAAGCTGATGTGCGATAACCAACAAAAGATCGTCTATAATGGCATCCGTGATTGCAGTCCAAAAAAGACTGATATATAAGCGGAAATACGAAATGAATTGATAGCAGTCGTGGATGGTCGAAGCAGGGGTTTTACCGTCAAACTGATACACTGATGGTGGAATTCGGCTGTTATTTTTTTTGTCTCTTGATGTTGTGAAGGAAAATTTCACCTTAAAATGAATTATAATTTTTTCGCATTTGTGCTATTCGAATAAATATCAGTCCTCTATAAGATCACTTCAGCAAAATCCTTTCGGTATTTGACTAAACCGTTTGTTAACAGCTCGAACTCGGGCCTTTAAGTGAGAAAGATCTTCCCTTAATCATATCCGAGGAACATGCACGGTTGTGTCAGTGGTGCCTTGACAAGAACCGCTGCAAGATAATATAGATTGGAAGCAATGGGAATGCGGTGTTATGGAAGAGTAACTAACATGAAACTGAAGAAGGAATCACCAAGAAGTCGTACGAAGATTTGGAGGTAGAAGTATAATGAAAGCCCTGAAGATGTTCAAATCTTCACAAGATTGCTTCATCAGAAAATTTAATGGGGCTATAATATTTTCCCATTATTTTTTTCCCGAGCTGATTGTTGGAAATAATTCAATGTGTAATTATTCCAGCTTTCTTCAGTTGTCACCTCCCAATCTAATGGCATGTTTCCTCTATAGATTGATAGGCCAAGACTGGTCGCGGAGAGATTAGAACATCTTTGGTCAATTCCAAGAGCTATTTGTTAATTAATTAAATGACGGTCTAGAATTGTTGAAGCTCTATCAAAAGTTCCTGATGAAACAAACTCGTGAAGATGAAAAATGTTGTCGTTTCACTTGTCCTCGGATGCTCCGACTTCTTCCTCTCAATGACTCCCGTTCGTCCGACGTTTGACCTTTTTCCTTTTGTATGTCTCGAGGAATGTTACTCTTCCACTTTCCCCTCGTTCCAAACAACTCTTGCTTTTCGTTACCTTTAATGTGCATACCTTGCGGCGACAATAACTATTCCTGAAAAGGGGTAAGCCACCGCAGAAGGCAAAATCTCCACCGGCCCCTGATTTTTTTTCTTGTGCGGGGTGGCGAGGTGTGTACCATCTTGGGAACACTGTTTGCATTCGAGGCGTATGGAAAATAAAACTGGCCAGTTTGTCAATCTCGCGCTCACAGTCTTAAGGTAGTTCAAGCGAGATTTTTCCCTCTTCATAAAAGGAACTGTATTCGAATTGCACCGTATTTCACCGCATAATCGTCGCAGATTTTATGCCAATTTTTTTTGCTGAAAAGTAGGGTGCGACCATTATGAGGGGATGTAAAAAAAATAAAATTGCGCCGATATTAGTTGTAGCTAAGGACAATGGGAAATGCTCCGCGTTTGTATTCCAGAGAGACCGTATTAAAAAAGTGAGGGATTTTTTTAACGCGTAGATCTTGTCATAAATTTCACAGTGTGCAGTTTGTGTTGTTTCTCAGCTATTTTTTAAATTAAATAAAAATTGACCGCGGTAATTTTAACGTAATCGCAAATTAATTTCATTTGTGAAGACGTTTTTAGCGTACTTATGTCAGTATAAAAATTATCAAATGAAAACCTAATGCATGTATATTCAGTTAATTAGTGACATTGCTGTTACATAAAACCACCATTAGTATTAAAATATTTACTTTATGCCTCTTACAGTTGCTTGGATTTAAAAATACGATTCTAATATGTCTATTATGCTGAGGGAAAGATCTCGCCCAAATTACTGGACATAATAAAAAGTATGACTTACTAATGCGTCACATATATCACATATCACATCACATATATTTTATCTTTATCTTACTTATCTATGACGTAGCCATGCAATTGTACTCTTGCTAATCGGTGAAATAAAGTATTATTATTATTATTATTATTATTATTATTATATTTTTCATTTAGCAAAAACCCAGATTTTCTATCCATCTATCTGAAGTTTTACATTGAATGCCGATACTGGTAAAAATGTGTAATTTTCTCACGTTTTTCTATTCGGAAAATCTCACTTAGCGTTTTTAATTGGAACGGAGTGGAACCCGTGGGATTAAATCTGCCACGTGCGGCCTTTCGCAGGTTTTCTAGGCATTTCGATCGATGCTGATGAATGTCTTGCAATCAGTAGAAGCGAGGAGCAATCCTGGGAATGACCCCTCTTCTCTCCTTACAACAGATGAGCTTCGTCCGTTTGAAGTTCGTTCTCTGCCATCCACTCTCCGGAGAGCAGCGGTGAAAGCTTTGCCAACTGCAAGGACGACGTCCATGTCTTTCAGTCTCTAGTTTTTTTAAATCTCTTTGTTTTCTACCCTCCTGCTCCTTCGTGGTACTCAGCTAAACACCTCGAGGAAGTGTGGCTGGGGGCGACTTCACACTAGTCATGCACCAACCGTCAGTTATAAGCTTGTAAGCATACATCTACATCTACGTCATACCCTGCAAGCCACCCAAAGGGTGTGTGGCAGGGGGTGCTTTCGCACCAGGCATGCATTAATGATATGGTAGAACACCGACATTACATTAAAACCCGCGTACCACACATGCAAAGCGCCAATTATAAATCTAATACCCAAGAAACATTCTATCTCCAATCGTTCTAACATGCAAGGGATACAAAGACTACTACTACAGATTCAAAATATCATGCATAAATAAGAACATCATTATTTACATCATGCATAAATAAGAAAGAGGAGAATATAATGAGAAAGATTAACTGCCTGCCTATTGTCAATACTCGAACTATTCATGACGACGATCACAGCTGTTATGGTCCCGAATGGTACGCGGAAAAAATGACATTTTATACCTATCGGTTCTACAATCTAGCTCTCTAATTTTATTGGCGCGATCTAATCTGCCGTAGTACGAAGGGGTTAATAGTATGTTTTTTACGTCATCAGTAAAATGATTTTCCTGAAATTTATTTAGGAGGTTAAGCCTATAATTTAATCTACGCTGTGATAGCGATTCCCATCCTAATTCTTCTAACAGTCCAGACACACTAGCCAACTTATCGTAGCATCGTTTCACAAACCTAGCTCCTCTTCGCTGGACGCGATCTAACTCTGATATCAACCCCGTTTCGTATGGATCCCATACACTAACAGCATATTCCAGATGAGGCCTAACGATTGAAAAATAACAACGCTCTTTCACTTTCTCATCACATTTTCCGAGTACTCTCTTGATAAAGCCTAGCTTCCTATATGCTTGACCGCATATTTCCCTAATATGTTTTCCCCAAGATAGGTCGTGACTAATTGTGACTCCTAAGTACTTAACAGACTCGGCGTGAATAATTTCTGTATTTTTAATTCTGTAAGCCCTAACTGGCCAATTTTTCTTTTTCCAAAAGCTGACTGCTACGCACTTTTTTATGTTTAGTTCCATCTGCCACTTTTCGCACCAAGCATGAATAGCAAGTAGGTCGATTGTTAACGAGTCGCTATCTTCGGAATTGTTAATATCCCTATACACAACCGCGTCGTCTGCGAAGAGTCTAAGCTTACTTTTAACGACGTTACTAATATCATTAATGTACAAGAGAAATAAAAGTGGACCAATTACACTTCCCTGAGGAACACCCGATGTAACGCTAACTGTGTTTGACATGATACCGTCTATGACAACCCTTTGTTCCCGCCCATGTAAGAATTGATTAATCCAACTAATAATGTTTTTATCTATTCCATATGCTTCTAGTTTTGAGAGCAACTTAACATGAGGTACCTTATCAAAAGCTTTCCTAAAATCGAGGAATATCGCGTCAACTTGGACATTATTTTCACCCGAGAGCAAGATGTCATGAACGAAGAGGGCCAATTGGGTTTCGCAAGATCTACCCTTTCGAAATCCGTGTTGGTTATTTATTAACAATTCCTCCCTATCTAAATGACTCATAATGGAGCTTACGATTATGTGTTCGAATACCTTACAGGAAATGGATGTGAGAGAAATAGGCCTATAATTACTAGGGTCTTCCCTGTCGCCGCTTTTGAATATAGGTGTGACATTTGCTACTCTCCAGTCCTTAGGCACTACATGATCTACTAAAGATTTGGTAAATATTAATTCTAAGTAAGGCGCTATGTCTGATGCCATTGTTTTATATACGCGAGCAGGTATTTGATCTGGACCGGGGGATTTGTTGGGGTTAATATTTTTTAGCTGCTGTTCTATGCCGCGACAATTTATAATAATTTCGGGCATACATGTTTGGGAACGAACTGGCTGCGGATCGAAAAGATGTGGTGTATAAGTACTGAAAATGCTTTTGAAGAATGAGTTTAACAAATTGGCTTTTTGTAGACTGTTGGTTATCTTTTCCCCTTTGATATTCTTAAGCGTGTGTACTGTTGATTTATTTCCTTGAGTGTCCCTAACATACGACCAAAATGCCTTGGGATTATCGTTCAATTGTTCTCCCAGTAATTTACTTTTGAAATCAGCTAACGCCCTTCGGCACGCTTTTTTTGCTAAGAGTTTAGATATTTTGTAATTTTCGGCGACTGTGTATAGTTCTTCGGATGATTTGTTAATTTTTGCCCTTTTTAACCTAGCATGACATGTTCTCTGGTGCTTTAATGTTTTTCTAACCTCCGCGTTATACCACCTAGGCTCTGCATTGGCTCTTTTCCATTTACTTGGTATGTATTTGCTAACTACTGATCGTGTAACGTTGAGGAAAGTATTCCACAAAACCTCAGTATTACTGTTGATACTTATTTTTTGAAAATTAGTAAATGACTTTTGGAACTCTCGTTTCATTCCTTCGTAGTCAGCCTTATTATATAAGTAGATTTTTCTTTGTGGATTATGTTTCTTGATCATGCTCACGGAAAAATTAGCTTTAACTATCTTGTGGTCGCTTATTCCCTTATCCGTACCTATGTTTACAACCATGTGTGGAATATTTGTCGCTAAAAGATCAAGTGTATTTTTCCCTCTAGTTGGAGCAGTGACTAATTGATGTAGTGAGTGAGATGTGAATGTATACAGGAGTGACTCACAAAGGTCTTTGTCTTTCCCCCCAGTGATAAAACTGTACGTGTCCCAGTCTATGGACGGAAGATTGAAATCCCCACCGATTATAATATGACAGTCGTTTTTTTGAGTGGTTAATTTACTGAGTTGACTTTCTAGTTCTAATATTGAGGTTATATGGGTATCTGGTGGTCTGTAATATGCGCACACATAGATTGTTTTTGCTTTAGGATTTTGAATGGAGCACCATACGCTTTCTACCTGGTCGTCGGAAAATGACTCCCTCCTACTAATATAACAATCCTTCACTGCAATAAAAACTCCTCCCCCGGTCCTTTCCACTCTATCTTTTCTATAAACTGTGCAATTTTTTGGGAATACTTCATTATCTGCGATTTCGTTACACAACCAACTTTCCGTCCCTATAATTAAGTCTGCGTCAGTAGTTTCAATTAGATGGTAGAAGTCAGCTACTTTATTCCTTAAGCTACGGCAATTTACTACCACGACAGAAAAGGATTTATCAGTGAGTGTATTCCCGGAATGTGTATTCTCATTACAACTCGCTTTCTTAGGTATATTCAAAGTTACATTACTGCTATTTTTTGAAACTGGCCTCTTACTGTTCTCTTTAGACTTAACACTTTCTTGGGTATTTTTTCTATTAAATATTGTTCGCGATGGTACCTGATTCGACCCATTAGCTGACCTACTCTCTGCCCTACCCTCTATCCTAAAAAAGGTCTACAGTGATCGAGTATGCTACTCGCTACACAGCTAGCTGCCTCGGCCGTGTAATGGACACCAGAACGGTTCAGAGGGGTCCGACACGATCGGATTGCCGGCCGAAGGTCGACGAAGGAGGCTCCAATGTCCGTGCAGAAGCGACGCAACCTCTGGTTTATGCCCTCCACTCGGCTCCAAACCAGGGGTCCACGATCGATCCTCGGGACAAGAGTACAAATTGCAAGCGTCATGTCAACCCCTTCGTCGCGACTTACCCGCTTCACTTCGGAGTCCAGTTCCCTGAAGGAACGCAGGATCTCCTCGGATCCACGGTCCATGGCGTCGTTAACGCCGACATGGGCCACAATCTGCAGACTTGAGCACTTCGTGCCCCGGACCGCCGCACCAACCGCCTGCGTCACCTGCGGAACACCGCCACTTGGAATGCACCATGACGTTACACGGTGGCTTATACCCTCATGGCCTGCCCTTTCCCGCAAAGGGACCATAACACGGCGGACGTTACTACTACCTATCACTACAATCCCCCCCTTCCCACTCTGACGACTCTTCCTAGGTGCCGGTCTCGGAGTAGGAGTAGGCACGTCAGGCACCTCGGAATTTCCATCCGAAAGCAACTGGTACCTGTTCGAAACGGGAATGGGAGGTGCCAAAGCATCTCCTGAACCACGCTTCAGAGTGACCTTACCTCCACTCCTCCGAGACACGACCCTCCAGACCTCCTGTTTACGGAGTTGTACTGCCCCTTCATCGGAAGACGGACCTTCAGGCAAACTCTCGATCGTCCAGCCACTGTTAGCAATCGAGCGAACTCGTGCAGCCCGTAGGGCGCGGCGAACTTTCGAAGAGCGACCCAAATTTCCATCCACCTTCGGGACGCATACCACTCTTTCAACCTTAGACTGGAGTTCCCGCAGGATTCTCTCCAACTCGGCGATGCGGGCTCGGAGAGCCGCACACTCGCCGGCGTTTTTGATCATCCCCTATATATCGCCTATCTAGATTATAAGCTTGAAGTTTTAGGTTACCCACACATTTTAGTAAAAGAAATGGAGAATAAAGGATTGGAGGATTTTTCGTCTGTTTTGTTGAACCATTTTTAGATTTCTCTTTTAATAGTTGTAGAGGTTTTATTAATTCAGTTTGAACATGGACGTTAGTAAGTTTTAAGGTTTCAGGAACACTCATGTCATTCAGCTATTGGATATCATACGAAAATATTCTTTAAGAATCCGTTGAAGCGTATGTTGATGGAGATTTCAAACGATATTTGGCTAGTTGTGAGGATTGTGATGATTGATTGTTCTTCTTTTTTAATTTAATAAATTCTGTTCGTCAGTACTTACCATTCAAAGGAGAAATTTAAATGAAACTAGATTTGAAACTAATAATAATTACGAAAACGTTATACTCTGTCATTGATGAGTTATGCAATAAATAAATATGTTTTTCCGCTTTTATGAGTTTGATCATTTTTATTAGTGACTAAGATAGTCGAGATTTTTGTGTGTATATTCTCGTGTCGGTTATCTCAGGGAAGGGTTGGTTGAAATGTTAATATATGTTTTTTTTAATTGTTTAAATTCGATCCTAGCCTTGAGCTAGAGCGCAGGCACTGAAGTGAAGTTATGGGAATTACTATCAGAACGCAGGTTAAAATTTAGGTTAAACCTTTTCGTAAATTCGAAACAGAGTTGTTCACAGATGACGTTAGATATATATTGAGAACCCCTGCGTATTATGCTAGGTTTGATCATATTAACAAGATTAGAGAGATAGATTGTCGTACCGATAGATTTAAAATGTCATTTTTCCCGCGTACTATAAGAGAGAACAATAGGCAGCGTAGCAAAGGGATAGGTAGGTGAAATATAGTTAGAGTAGTCTGTAGTGCATGATGCATGTAATAACAACCAATAATCCCTTTCTTATTATGTAGATACTAACCATGTGACCCTATTATCTAGCATGCCTTCATTAAATATCCTAGTTGCATGTCAATAGTGCATGTTTGGTGACCTTCACCCCCTGCCACACACCCTCGTGGTGGCTCGCAGGGTATCACGTAGATGTAGATGTGAAGTGTGACTCCCCCTTTTACCTCCTCCGGTCTGCCTAAAGACAAACCTGTTAAATAATTTCCGCGTCGCTGTGTTCAGATGCTCCTGCGACACCTCGCGTTCCGTACGAACGGCTAGAATATGCACGGTTCGCGCGTCCCGATCAATCGGAGATAAAAATCGTCCTCAGCGGAAAACGGGGTCAGGGGATCACACATCACTCGGCTTCTCAGCGACGACAACAACCCTTTCTCTCAGCGCCGTGTGGTTTGCTCTTGTTAATCTCTCGCGACCGCCCGCAACAGTTTCTCGCGTCGTGCCATTTCTTGTCGCCAACTTTCTTTTCTATCGCTTGCTCTCTTTGATTTACTCGTTTGCGCTCGATGTGTGCGCTTGATATCGAGGCTCCGTCGCGCGGCATATTTTAATGGTCACTAGAGCAAAACTGGAAAGTAGAATTCATCGGAAATTCGCGGAGGAGAATGTGCCTGTGGGCGACTTCAGACTATTCATGCGCCAGCCGTCAGTTCTAAGTTTGTAAGCGTATCACCACTTCAAGTCAAAAGCGACTTTTTAGCTTACCCACTCATTTTATAACAAAATGGGGAATGCCGGATTGGAGAACATTCGTCTACTCTTTGGAGCCATTTTTAGATTTCTCTCTTTCAATGGAGAGGGTTGATTAATTTGGTCGAAACATGGACGTGAATAATTCCTTGAATTGAATTAAACGCCGATTTTTTCTATTTTAGCAGTCGTAAGTCCACGACGAAAAGGAAATACTGCTAATAGTCGAAGATCATATTCTTTAAATGCCGCGATGATAATCGCAAGTGAAAATACTAGTTCAGTAAAAGATCATATTTTTGAAATTCCGCGATGATAACCGCAAGCGAAAATACTATTTTTCATTCATTGTTCGGTAGATTCAGCATTGTCGAGTCGTCACATCTTGTCCGCATGCAATAATCACTAATCGGAAAGTATCGAGTGATTGTGTGGCATGCCACACTTCCACTTACGTCATCAGACAGCTATTTTCGCGGGCGATAATCACGATGGAATTGCGAGAGTCGACCCCCAAGCGTAATGTCAATCACGGTTTAATTACGTGATACATATACACATTGACTGACATATTTAAACGCTCCACTGAAAAAAGCAGAACGCCCAGTTGGCTCACATTCTGACGTCACTATTCTGAAAACATCGTGCTTCTACATCTACATCTACGTGATACCCTGCGAGCCACCACGAGGGTGTGTGGCAGGGGGTGAAGGTCACCAAACATGCACTATTGACATTCAACTAGGATATTTAACGGAGACATGCTAGATAATATGGTCGCATGCAGCTAGATGGTTAGTATCTACATAATATGAAATGGATTATTGGTTGTTATTACATGCATCATGCACTACAGACTACTCTAACTATATTTCACCTATCTATCCCTTTGCTACGCTGCCTATTGTTCTCTCATATAGTACGAGGGAAAAATTACATTTTAAATCTATCGGTACGACAATCTATCTCTCTAATTTTGTTAATATGATCAAACCTAGCATAATACGAAGGGGTTCTCAATATCTAACAGGTCTAACGTCATCTGTGAACAACTCTGTTTCGAATTTACTTAAAAGGTTTAACCTAAATTTTAACCTGCGTTCTGATAGTAATTCCCATCCTAGTTCTTCTATTAACCGCGTTCGTAACCGCTTCCGTCGTTACAAATGTTTACGACTCTAACAACAAGATCCTGTCACTAGCTAACTACTAGATACGCTCTCACTATTACTGGCTAGTAGATACGCTCTCAGCGGAGAAAGTTCTCCCGTATCTCTACGAGGCGTGTGACGTCAGACGCAGGACCCGAAATGCCTCCGCTGAAATAGTCGTCACCTTTCCTTAAGTGATTTCCTTTCCATGACATTACTTCTGAAACCGTCGTCGGTTTGAAACTTCCGAAACCTGAAATAGTCGTCACCTTTCCTTAAGTGATTTCCTTTCCATGACCTTACTTCTGAAACCTTTCGACATATTATAATGTCCATGTTTTGGCTGAACTAATCAAACCGCTAACACTAAGCGGAGAGAGAGATACATCTGAAAATGGTTCGACAAAACGGACGGAAAATCCCTCAATCCGTTTTTCACCATTTTTCTATACCAATACGAGGAAGTAACCTTAAAATTCAAGCTTATTACCTACGCTGATAATCGACAAAATTATGTGGCCGGTGTTTGGAGTACTTGTTTAATAATTTTCATACATGAGGCCATAAGAGCTCAAATTATTCCTAATCAACTCCGTTTCATGCTATGTAATTCAGGATGCATTCAAGTGAAAGATTCCACGAGTACTAAGACAATTATTTGTGCCTGCAAGCTGAACAAAATAGAGGAAAATGGTACTATAATATGAATCAGCTCTTATTAACTCATTCCCAGTCCACGTAGGCTACTATTTCCAACACCCTGCTACCTTGAATTAAGTTACTTCAGGCAATAATATTTGCATGAAGAAAGACTAATAGGAATGCAGTAAGTGAACGACACTAGTACTATATTATATTTCCTACTGCTATTGACAACATTTCACCCCCAGCCTTAGGGAGATAAAAATGGTTTAAACAGTTATTCAGGCTAAGTTGATTGATAATGAAGCTCATTTCTTTAATTGTGTTTTCACTTTTTCAGCAAAAGTGGGCCTATTGGCACTTTTTCCTTAGAACATAGGGTATAACGTGGATTTCGATTTATTTATCGCCCCCTTTGCTCAGACCCGAACTTAGCGATCCGGCTTGCATTCAAATGAGATTGGAGTCGGGTCGGTGGGCATGGAGGCCGTAATTGAAATGCGCCGTCACAATTTCCGTGGACAGTCGAACCGTGGCCATCTCTGCACCCATGAATAATGAATACGAGTGTGTGATGAGCTCACGATCTCGCCGCTTGATAAATACGTACTCGTAAGGAACGCGGGCGCATAAAGTTGGGGCGTTGTTCAGGATATGATCGGAATTGCAGAGCCGCGACAATGATGAAATTTCGACTGCGCATAGACGAAAATTTACGACGATTGCACGCTAAACTTTGATGTATTCGGCGTTGATCTTCTCATCACATTGTGTCGAGATTCGAAAACATCCGGTCAGTCCCAGAAAGATGCTCCTTTAGGATGGGTGCGATGCGTCCAGAAAATAAGCGGGATTCACCTGAATCTAGGAGTATAAGAAGCGTGCTGAGTAAATTTATAAAATATTGGCCAATTCCCCAGAATTTTTAAAATTAATTATGTAGAAATCCTTTTACATTTATTTTTTTTAGTTCATACTAAAAATAAATTTATTTTCCGTTTTGAAATAATTTCATTTGTACACAGGATTTAATGGTTACATTTACAAAACCACAACTTAAAAACGCACACGACCCGGGTTTCAACGCTTAAGCGTCATCTTCAGGTCACCCTTTGAAGTAATTTCATTTGTACACAGGATTTAATGGTTACATTTACTAAACCACAACTTAAAAACACATACGACCCGGGTTTCAACGCTTAAGCGTCATCTTCAGGTCACCTGAAATTACATTTACAAAACCACAACTTAAAAACACATACGACCCGGGTTTCAACGCTTAAGCGTCATCTTCAGGTTACCTGAAGATGACGCTTAAGCGTTGAAACCCGGGTCGTGTGTTTTTAAGTTGTGGTTTTGTAAATGTAACCGTTAAATCCTGTGCACAAATGAAATTATTTCAAACCTGAAGGTCACCTGAAGATGACGCTTAAGCGTTGAAACCCGGGCCGTGTGTGTTTTTAAGTTGTGGTTTTGTAAATGTGACCATTATATCCTCTGAAAGAAAAAATATGGAATACCACAAAGTTACCAAAGAACTTGTATTATTTATTCATTTGTACACACACAGTCACACGCACACTCGAAATCCTGCACGCATGATAAATTTTATGCCCTTGGAGGAAGATTAAAAAGGCATAGCAGAGTGTAGAACTCAAATAGTACAACTCTTCTCCGACCTGAAAAGAAATTCAAACGATAAATTAACGTTGAATGAGCCCATTTGAACTTGTTTCATCGGTAGTGGCTCATGGTATGACTGGAAAAAACTGTTGTGGTAACACCACAATAATGTACCTATGTACTTACGTCTGGAAACCATTTTGGCGATGCTTTTTTTCTTTCACTCTCGTAGAAGGTGGAAATAAATTGAAAGTTGAAACTATCTACTGCGTGAAACGTGACTACTTATGGAACTATCGCATATTTTCAGAGTATTCTTTCGCTCGAAAAACCGTATAAGTTAGAATTGTAAGTTTTCTAAGTCTGTCCTGTTTGTATTTGAATATGCCAATGCTAAATATCTTAAAACGCGTTTTCTGTGAGATACCATGAAATTAAGGCATACATTTATGCCTTGAATTCTTACCTCACTACCCTATTTTTGAATATTTGAAACTCGTTCTGTTAACTACGAGCGGGTTGCTAAGCAGGTACGTTGCGCTACCAGACATACATTTACTGAAACGAATATTTCAAGGTATGATGCCGCTTTAAACTATGCCCTTCAGATTTGATTTTTCTTCCCCGTCAATGATCTTCCAGCTACAAACACATCTTTCCTTCTATTTAAGAATTTGCAATTTTTAAAATTCGGCAAAATCGAGGCGACGTCGCAGTCTGCGCAAATGGGGAGTCGGTAAAGGCACCTTCGCCATTTCATTAAAACCACGATTCGTCGATTGCTTCAAGGGTCGTCTTTTCTGCTGCGGTTTTCCTCGTGTTTCATCTTCAGTCGCCCGAGCGAACTTGGACAATGTTCTACTTTAAATATCGGCGTTCTAGGACTGATGTCCCGCATGCGCAGTTCGAGATCTGTACCTCAGAGGATGGACGAATGTGGCGCTGGAACTGAAAGCCGCTCTAGTTATTCAAGGTTAGCTGTTTGGACTGGTGTACTTCTTTGTACCTCTTCGAGAGTATTTGTCTGTGGAAGATTTAGACAAAATATGTACACGGTTATGCCCGAATTAAGAGATTTAGTCACGGAACCTCTTGGAAGATTAGAGCGGAGAAAACTATTTCATGCATGAACCTTAGCATCCAATGATGGACTAAGGTGTGGTGTCAAAATGATTTCATTGTCACATCCGTGCCTTCAAGTCCTTTCCAAATACGACCTCAGGGGATCGATCCTCCCTAGTTGGTGATGATTATCGCCGGAGAAAATGGTAAAGATATCATTTAAACGTACGATTACTTCGAGATATCTTATGGCAAACAGTTGTCCGATACTTCGATTAATAATTATCTCACGCGGAAAATATTCGGCAACTCGCGAATTGCTTAATAGATTAAGCAATGTGATAAATTAGGGGTTTCGCTTGCGATAGTTTATCGAGGCGCTCGAGGAGTAGACCTCCAGGCCGGGTGTCTAGAATCGGTAAAACCCCTTTACATCTGATGATGATTGTGACAATTCTGGCTATATTGTTATAATTTTCTCTTGAAAAAGAGCCGTCTCTATCATGGTTTCGTCCCATTGGACGCACTGACTTGATATTTGACATGGTCTTTGACATATGAACAGTATGCGACGACTCGAGAATGACCGATCGACGAAAACGTGCGGTAAAATCGTTATTTAAACACGCGATAATTATTCCACGTTTCGAGAATCGACCCCTTCGGGCCCTCTCCAGTGGGAGTGCCGCTCAGAAAGGACTTGGCTATGTCAAGAGTTGGTAATGAAGGCTTTTATGAGACAACGAGCCTTGAGCCCAATCCCAAGATTGGCCGCAAATCTTCTATATTCGAGAAATAGGTTTATTTCTTCACACTAATCCTAAACCGGAACATTTTGTGATGGCGAAATGGGAGAAAACATCCGCTGAGCGGAATGGTAGTGCGTCTGCCTGTATTCACGTGGCGCGACTGCGGAAATTGCATTCTTTACTGGACGTCCCGTTATTCCAGGACATGGCTCGCAGATTTCTTTAAAATTCGAACTGCATTCAAGCTCTTTTTCCCACCACTCCTCTTTCTCAAGAGCGGCGGAGGCATTGTGTGGTCGAGAACTCTGACTTCGTTTTTCCCATTGTTAGGTCAGTTGGCTATTTCGCGTGGAAAATGTTTTTGCTACCAGTATATTCTAACGTGGAACATGCTCATTTACTACTATTATTTATTCGTACAAAAAGTTGTACACACACACACGGGGAGGGACCCTACTATAGCATTTTTCTACTATTTAAAATAATTCCACTTGTTTTCAATGATAGCATTTTTTTCAAAGTTGAATATTTATTGGTTACATTTTAGTGACATTGGTGCGTTGTTTTTGGTACTATTATATGCACAGGGGTAACCTTAGGCGAGAAAGATGAATCCACCAGCCTTGCGCATTTAGCCATGAAAAATTCTGACTATGAAAACATTTCCATCTTCCCTTTTACTCCGCATATTTTAGCGGTGCAATTTTAATCAAATACAGGACCCAGGAGCTAATATTTATCATGAAATGTATTTGTATATTAATATTAACCTTTATACGTCAAAGGAATGCTTGATTTAATTCTTCGATTCGCGACAGTTGGTAGCAATAGTGAAAATAACATATGCCTGCAACTTAGTCTGCTTCGATCCACTTGCATTGCAATAGTGCTGAAATTAAAAGATAATATTCTACATGCTTAACGTAATTTGGTTTTTTCTACACTCGAGTGGGGAAGTATTATTCTACGTTTAATGGCCCAAACATCTGTTTTTTTCCAACGGTCATCCCGCTGGTCTAGCTTCGGGGGAATATTCGTGGCTCCACCGAGATAGAGACAATAGGACGTTTTGAGGAGAAAGGCCCCGCAAGGATGCGTTTCGTAATATTTCCCCTCATTTTTCTCCCCCGCCTGTTCCGGTCGTACATCATCATCATTTCCTTTTTCATTTCCCAGGATTCTTCTTTGTCTCAGGACGACTCCTTTTCCACTTACCCCCTCTCAATCTGTGCATTATATGTCTGCCCGCCCTTTCCCCATCCCAACTCCGCCCCACGTGATTTCCCGTCTGACGACCACCTTGGTTAAATCGTGAGTGTTCCTCAAGGTAACTTTCTCCGCCCCACTGGCTTCGCGAATGCATGCCTCGAGTCGAAGCGGGTATCATTCTTGTGTTTCTTTCCTTCCGTCCACTTTTTTGTATCTTCCTTCCCCTCTTTGTTAAGATCCTTCGGTATCTTTTTATTACCTTGGGCCTTATTCTTCTGCCTTTTCCCTCGTGTTTAGTAATAGAAGGGAGCGGATGACGGGTACATTGGGTAAGGATGTGAAGAAGAGACTGGTGAGGAGCTTGATATGGAGCGTAGCGTTCTATGGAGCAGAAACGTGAACCCTGAGAAAGGAGGACGAGAATAGGCTGCAGGCATTTGAGATGTGGGCGTGGAGAAAGATGGGGAAGGTGCGGACGACGGATCGGAAGACTGACGAAAAAGTGCTTGAGATGGTGGGCGAGGAAAGGAAACTTTTGAATGAAATTCGAAATCGGCAGATTAGGTGGCTGGGAGATGTAATAAGGGGCGATGGGTTGCTCAAGAAAGTGATAGAAGGAAGTATGTTGGGCAAGCGGGGAAGGGGAATTAAGGGAATAGGTTTCATGGACAGGCTGAAGAAGGGTAGATCGTATGCTGAGGCGAAAAAGGATATACGTACTAGAGGGAGATAGGCCCCTGAATGTGTAGAAAACCGGGAGGAGATTCTCTGACATTCAACAAAACCTACTTTTACCGGTAGAATCCTTAAAAAAGAAGTTGGCTATCATCATGGCGATGTCGGACTGCCCTGATGTGGTTCGAAAGATTCCCTCCGGTTCAGGTGCTCTGAATACCACCGTCCCTGTTTGGCTGGCCAGGAACTTCCTCATCTTCTAAGAATTCGTCTTCCTTTCAACCTTTCCTTGAAAAGCTATCTTAAGATGTCGATATTGATTCTCTCGTCTCATAATTTGCTCCGGCAAGGGGAGTATCCAAGTGCCATGTCTGGGAATTTTGGCGAATGTTGGCTGGCAAGTAGCCCTAGAATAGTGATTTACGGATCAAACATATTTGGGGTTTCGTCACGGTCTAGTTATATATTTCCGCGAAAACAATGGCAGTAAACTTGCAACTATGAGATTAGTGGCTGGTAAGCAATGAAAAGCTTAGTTCAAATAGTTACTGGAAAAACAACTACTACACAACGATGGCTTCAGACCTCACTCGGTGGAATTCCTTGGTATCAGGGATAGAAGGATTAACTTTGCAATTCCACATTGTAAAAGATTTATTTACGACCGGTTTCGCCGCAGTCCAGCATCATCAGGTGAAATATATCATCAGTAAAGTATCATAGAAATAAAATCATTTCCAGCATACCAACTCAAAATATAGATACCCATACTAGCTGGCGGATTGAGGCGCTACCAGCGTCAACTGCGACGTAGCGTAGGGGAATGATGATGCTGCACTGCAGCGAAACCGGTCGTAAATGTATCTTTGACAATGTGGAATTGCAAAGTTAATCTTTCTATCCCTGAACTATTACACAGTCTTTTCGAGGAACTTTAGAGACGAGAGAGATCTCATTACTCATTTTACTTCCATTTCGCAAGAAATGAGAGTTCCTGGTGATGGATATTGCGGGTCCAATGTAAAATCATATCCTCTACTAAGTACGTTTGAAGGAAAATGCTAATATAGCAGAGAAATAAAATCATTTCCAACGTACTAACTCAAAATATAGATACCCATAGGTATTGCTGTACTAGCTGGCGGATGGAGGCGCTACCAGCGTCAACTGCGACGTAGCGTAGGGGAATTAAAAATGGGTGTCATGACTGCATATTAATAGACTGTGGTTTTGTTATGAATTACACGCTTTTTTGGAGTAACTACTTCAGAGGTATGCTATATGTTTTGGGGACATCAGAGACATTTCTGTACCAACAGAAATCCCACGAATCTGTATTCTCATTCTTACTTATTCGGAACCGTGTATAACAAATGTATGCGACGTTGGATTTGATTTTTATTGTCGATACTTGAATTTGAATTCGAGAGGCTCGCCTGTTAGACGGATTCCCTTAAGGTAGTGCGAGCGAGATAGTTCCCTAATCATATTAGAGACCATATTCGATATATACGTTTTAAGTTCACCAACTGTGAGATACACGAATTAAATATTGTATTATTTACGGTGCAATTATATAGTTTTACATGGCAGAAATTTTAAATAATCAAATGAAAATATCTATATGTCTTTCACTTGACTCATTTTTTTCACGCGGTGCGTTTGAAACTCCATCAAAACGAAAGGTTTATTGTGATCCCGAACAATTTACTACGGTGAAAATGTGATTATTTTTCAAAAATAGTTAAGAAAACACAAACTGCAAACTTGATTTTTTGACGAGATCTAAGTGTAGGGAATGCCTAATTTTCAATATAAGGTCTCTCTTGAGTACCATTTCCCATGCAAAAGAGCTGGTTTTTTTCTGGCAAATATCTCGGAAAGTAATGTGGTAAGGGGTTGAATTTTTGGTGTCAATGGAAGGGTGATATATTTTTCTTTACCAAATTCATTGTTTTCTAGGTAAAATGATATTTCGTTCAAAGTACCTCAAGTCTAGTGGAGTTCAATGTGTGATAACAGGCGGATGGATACCTATCCGATCGTTTACTGAAGTGTTCGTCCGCATTGGACGTCGAATTGTGATGGACTATTTGATGCCTGTTCATGTATACCTTTAAATATACCCCTACTTGCGATATCTCCACAGCAGACGTTGGTCCGCATTGACCCAGGGAACGTGTGATTAGGCGCTTTCGTTGTATTATGTTAAATATTCAAGTTTTCCGAAATGGCCGAGTTCTATCTCCATTTTACTCGACGCATCAAGAACTAACCCTGCTTCTAACACGCTTGCTTTGCGTGTTTCGGTCATCGACACCTCGTGAAACGTGGGGTCGAGATCTCATTCGCATTAATGCATGTATGGCGATCGAGCAGCGTGTGATTTTGAATGCGAAAGTTCCTCACCCACCACCCCTCTTCCTCACCAGGGGTCGTTGTCGTCTGGCTCTGGTCCGTCAGCTGTGAACGTCCCGTTAGACTCGTCCTCTTGGAACCAGCAGTCTCTTGGGATTCTCTCCCATCGCGTGTCATTCAATCCGAATACGAGAGTCGTTTCTCGAATGCTACGCTCGTTTTATTGTCACGGCGTGAAATGTCTTATTCGCCTAATCTTATCGAGGAGTCAGAGGAGGTGACATATGCGTCAATCACCTTGATTTCAGACCCAGCGCGGAGGGAAACACGTAAGAAGCATTTGCGGCGCTCCATTGAAGAATTCATTGTTTATCGAACGAATTGTTGGAAGTTTCTCCCGTGAAAATGTTTAAGGTAGTTTGAGCGAAATATCATTTTACCTAGAAATCGATAAATTTGGTCTCATTTTAAAGGAAAATATCTCGCCCTTCTAATGGCACCAAAAATTCAACCCCTTACCACAATACTTTCCTGTATTTTTGACGAAAAATACCAGCCATTTTACATACGAAATGGTACGCGTATACACTCCAGAGATACCTTATATTAAAAATGAGGCATTCCCTACATTTAGATCTCGTCAAAAATAAACTGCGTGTAGTTGGTGTGTTTTTTTCAACTATTTTTTAAAATTAATCATAATGTCACCGCAGTAAATTCTTCGGGATCGCAATAAACTTGTTTTGTTAAAGTTTCAAACTTACCGCGTATTAAAAATGATTCAAGTGAAAGACTTAGTTAGATATTTTCATTTGATTACTTACAATTTCTGTCATGTAAAACTATTTTATTGCACCATTAATAATGCAATATTTAATTCGTGTGTCTCACAGTTGGTGAAATTAAAACGATTGTATCGAATATGGTCTCTATTATGATTAGGGAACTATCTCGTTCGTATTACCTTAATCTGTGAAATGTGGAAAAAATTGCGCAGGTGCAAAAATACCTCCGAAGTGAAAACGTAGATGCCTACCGAGAGAGGTCAGATTGGCGAATCCTTGAAGATCGGAATGTCATTTACAGAACGTCCCAGAAAATTTAAGAAGTTTCAGTCAGTGCACGCCTTACGTTTCGAGGGCACGGCCTTTTTTCCTTCTTAGAGTTCATATTAAGAGTTGAAGGTTGGTTTAGGACACCTGCGTTGGATTATGGGAAATTCTTACCGCTTTGATGTCTTTGCATAACTTGCATTATGCGTCTCTCCTCGCCCAGAGACGACTCATCTGAAAAGGGAGAAGGTTTTAGGCAAACAAAGTGAAAGTGTTGAGTGCTTGCCGTTTCCTCTGTTTGAGAATGACATGGCGAAATGGTATCCAAGCGTTCTTCATCGGAGTGTTTGCCCACTTCCCATTCTACGGACATCCATTTTAGGAATTAGAATTCTCACGGTTTGAACGTTGAACGGAAGTGGGTTCGAACGTGTTCCGTATCACCTAGTGGAGCGTGTATTTGCGGGCTAATGAATCACAGTTTGTGATTCCCTCTTGTTTACTCACTTCGTTGGCATCCCCCGAGACGCTTAGACGGTGAAAACTGACTTGATTGCTCTTTAATTTGCCATTTAAAAGCAACGTGATTGAGGGATGATTACTTATATTATTACATCTACATCTACGTACTACCCTGCGAGCCACCACGAGGGTGTGTGGCAGGGGGTGAAGATCACCAAACATGCACTATTGCCATGCAACTAGAATATTTAACTGAGACATGCTAGATAACAGGGTCACATGGAGCTCGATGGTTAGTATCTACATTATAAGAAAGGGATTATTGGTTGTTATTACATGCATCATGCACTAGAGACTACTCTATCTACATTTCACCTACCTATCCCTTTGCTACGCCGCCTATCGTTCTCTCTTTTAGTACGCGGGAAAAATGACATTTTAAATCTATCGGTACGACAATCTATCTCTCTAATCTTGTTAATATGATCAAACCTAGCATAATACGCAGGGGTTCTCAATACATATGTAACGTCATCTGTGAACAAATCGGTTTCGAATTTACTATTATATTAAATGATACCGGTTGGCAGAAGGGCAGAGACTTTACAAAAACTGGTTGGGTGTTTGTTCAGTTACTTTGTCCATATTCATCCATAACAGTTTGTTCACTTCATCTACATATACATATTGCCCTGCAAGCCACCTCAAGGGTGTTTGGTAGGGGTTGAGTTAATACCTACATGCACTATAGTAATGTACATGTAGCTTTCACCAACCTGCGCTACACTATAGGTATGCTAGCAATGCTACTGAAACTATTGAATTAATGTATTGTGCAGCTACACCAACTATATACAAGATGCATGTAGGGATCATGCGAAACATGATGCTAGTACTTCGTAGCAGATTTAAAAACAAGCAAATCAACTGATCGCATAGATTACCTGTCTACTAACCTACTTTAACATCTCATTACCGCAATCATGATCTCTTGTCCATGTCTCGAGAAAAAATGCATTTTAAACCTTTCTATTCTGCAGTCTGTGTCTCTAATTTTATTCTCATAATATGATCTGCTGTGGCATGTTGGTGTTCGTAAGGTATTAATAACTTCGTCGGAAATAAATTGCTTTTGAATGAAAAAAAAACTGCCTTTGAATGTACATGAAAGGTTAAGTCTAATTTTTTTATCCGCGGTCCCATCCTAGTTGTTGCAAAAGCTCATTAACACTAACGAGACCATCACTAATATATTTATGTTTTTCTTTTGTGTGGCCAATTCTATCTAAGTGCTGCAAATGTTTGTCTAGTTTATGATTTAATAGACTAAAATATCAAGAGATAGCTGTTGTGCGTTCCACATTTACTTACAGTTGCTAGCTTACGCTGTTAGACGCTGCTTTGTCAACATCGCACATCCTACTTCGTGGACATCCACTCAGGAATCTAATTTATTCTGTGAAGTGAATGTGTAACGCTCTTCAGTGAATGCTTCTCCTTAACACTTCCTTTTTTCAATTTCCTCTCCTCTTCGCCACGTCAGAAATTACCTCCAACAGTGCGTTAGGTTTAATAAAATTTCCTTGAATGGATTAATATTTGCATGGTGAGATTGACTCCTAGATTTTCCGTCAGAGCACTTCATGGCACCTCGTCAGTTTTCTTACTGCTATGCCAACGTCGCACCTTCTACTTCGTGGACATTCTCTCAGGAGACTAATTTATTCTGTGAAGTGAATGTGTAACGCTCTTAAGTGGATGCTTTTCTGTGGCAGTTTCTTTTTTCCACGAGGTTCTTGTTCCCCTGTGCTTTTTTGAGTGCTTTTACGTCTCATTTCAGCCCAGTGGTTCCAAACCTTTTTTTTCCAATTCCCATCATTTCTTTAAGAAATAGATTATCATTCTTTCTCCTCCAGATAAATTTATAAACAATGACTTTACTCTGCAAGTGAAAATAATCAGCATGTTTTGGGATAGATTTAATCTGTGGTATTCAATAAACTGTGAGGAAGTAATTCAAAACAAACTAAAATTGATCATATTTTACTTAATTTACGGAGCGTCACATATTGCTGAATTGTGGGCCGAATTCGTCGTAGTCCCCTCCTCAATTCCCTCCAGGAGGCGAGGCAATTGCCCTCTGGTTGAGAACCATTTTTGTTGTCAATTTTCATCAGAGCTAATTCTCAGAAAAGTTTTTTTGCTTCTCTTCATTTTTTTCTGTCAGTGCTATGGAGTAGATGAGACCGGGTGAACGAATTCCAACCCTGGTTTCCTCTCTTATAGCTCCTTATATTCCCCTCTGCGATTCATCTCAATTTTGCGGTTTTTTTAGCAGGAAATATCTTCTGAAGGTCTCTCGTTCAGCCATTTTTTTTTTGCTTCATGTGAGATTATGTGCGTCCGTTTGGTGAATCCACAAAATAAACGGAAGCGTCGATGCCCGAGCACTTCCGAGTCGCTTGATCGTTTCGGTCCTCGGAAACTACTTCTTATGCATGAATTGAAGAGTTAGCCGTAAAAAGTTTTTGCGCTCTGTTTCCTGTGGCAGCGAAGTCGGTGAATCCATTCGTGCAAAACGTGCTTCCTTCTCCGCGGTTTTTTCCCCTACCCTTTCTCTTCATCTTATGGTTATCGAATAGTCCAATGCTTTATTACGCCACGTTACCTACGAATGGGCACGAGAAGAGCCATTTGATTGCCCTCATGAAGTCAGTTTGCGGAACTGCTGCATATATTAACGATTTATGGCTGCTGGAAATGAGGCCGCAGGTTTCCAGTGTTATTCAAGCATCGTGACGTCAATGATATATGCACAACCAATCTGTCGGTTTTGCATGCCTTTGTGATTTTAAGTCGGAAAAGGAAGGAAAACTGTTGCGTGGAGGCTTCGTAAAAACTATAACAGGAGTTGAAATATTAAGTTCAGGTTTTGCACTCTGCGTAAATTACAACATGCATTGAATATTTCAGTCGTTTCCCTTGATGGCAAACAGTTTTGTGAAGAATCAAATAATATAATCATATTATGCATGTAACAATAGTTGGCAAATAGAGAGCCTATTTAACCCTCTATGGACAGAATTGTGAAACATCAGCATGAAAAAAATACTGGTGCTATATTAGTTTTCTAAAAGTTTTAATTAAGCATTTGAAAAATTGTAATAGAATTGTTAATAACGTGTATATTGAAGTTTGACGTATTTGTACGTACATACGAACAGTCACTTCATAAAGTATCGCGACACTTGATGCTAGCGGTTTGTATAGGTCGGCTTTCGAAGCTGGAAGTACGTTGGCTATCCTGAGCCATCCCTGTGGACTATGAGCGTTTCCAGGTATAGTATGATATTTATTGGAAGTCAAGAGGGACAGAGCCACCAGATATAGTTCAGGATAGCCAACTTATTTCGAGCTACGACATCCGACCTATACAAACCGCTAGCGTAGTGTGTCGCGATACTTTATGAAGTGACTGTACATACCAATCACGCCGTTCCCTTCCGGGGTAGGCACAGCCACGAAGTTTTACTTATAAATACATATTTGTGCACCTGACCCTGCTTCAATAATTTCCTCCATACTGACCTATCCTGGCAAACCTCTTTTGCCTCACTTACCCCCATACACTGCTTCACACACACCCTCCTGTTTTTTAAGACTCCTAATATTCCTCCTCCTAAGAATTTCCTCAACCATATTCAACCACAACTTTTTCGGCCTACCTCTACCTCTCGCACCATTCATTTCACTCTGATATATCTGTTTCGTTATTCGACTCTCATCCATTCTCTCAACATGGCCAAACCAACGAATAGTATTATATATATATATATATATATATATATATATATATATATATATTGTTTAAATAATACTTTACATGGCTTAAATCAGTTTGCTGGGGCCGCAGAAAATACTTTACATAATAATATTTACACAAGGTATACTGCAACACAACCTTCATAACGTACCTTCTTTTAAAACTTTCCCAATTTTTTCTTCATGTGACAGCTGAAACTATGTATTTATGAGTTCCACCAGTCACGCCATCGTCAGTGAATAGCGTCACACATTCATCTATTCAAACTGCTTGACAAACCGCCGAAAGAGACGCAACTTTCCACACACTTAAATCCGAAGCGTTACAATTCTGTCTAGCGCAGCAACTAAATGAACCAAATGGAAAAGCCTCTCAGAAAGCAGATATTTCAATGATTTTGAAACGTTACAAATTTGACTCGCTCGTCCATAGAGGGTTAAAATGCTTGAGAATACAAAAAGTTTACTGATCAAAACGGGTTTTCGATGTTTTGACACCACGCTAAGTATGGCTCAATATGTATATCATTCAACAGATCTATTTGTATTTAGATAGAAAGGGACGAATAATTGTGGTTCATTCTCTTCCGTATAGGGAATTTAAATTGAGTCTCCTATTGAAACGAATTGTGATCAACCAGGCGGCAATTAAGGAGGAACTCGTATTTCCGGTGGCGACACCGAGACATTCCTTGTTTTTTGAAGAATACCTCTCTGGAGTGCCTACACGTTCCATTTCCCATGTAAAAGGGATAGTATTTTCCGTCAAAAATCGCGGAAAGTAGTTGGATAAGGGGCTGATATTTATATATCAGGGAAATGGTGAGATATTTTTCTCAGTTAAACGATATTTCGCTACCTAAATGTAGCTTTAGCGATGTAGTTCCATGGTCGTAATGGGGATCATATTCGAATAAATTCATTTTATTCGAATACGTTTTAATTTCAGCAAGTGTTGGAATCATGAATTAAATATTGCCGTATTAATTGTGCAGTAATATACATTTATGTGAATGAATTTCCTAAGAAATTGAATAAAAATATCTACATAAGTCTTTAATTTACGTGGCACATTTAAAACTCCTTCACAACGAAAGGTTTTCGTCAGATTCTGAAAAAAATTACAGCGGTCTTCTCAGAATCGCAAAAATGTTACGTATGAAAACTACTTCACAATGGAAGATTTTTTGCGATCCTGAAAATATTACTGCGGTAACAATAAACTGCCGTTTATTTTCAAAAATGTTGAGAAAAGATAAAAATTAAACACTTAATTTTTTGACGAGATATAGTTGTTGTTAATTCCTCAGTTAGTAAATAATTTCTCTCTGGAGCGCATAGACTTACCATTTCCCATGTTAAAGGGCCGGTGTTTTTCGTCAAAAATCTCGGAAAGTAGTTTGGTATGGGGCTAATATTTTAGTATCTTGTAAGGGTGGGATACCTCCTTTAAGACGAGTCGAAATTCATTGATTTCTTGGTGAAATTATCCCGCTCAAACTACCTTAAGAGGCACAAAGTTTTTAAAATTAAATTCTGCGTTATTTCCGCCGCGAATTTTCTATTACGTGGTAATTTAACATTTGTTAAAATACTAATCATGCGAAACGATTCCTATTGCCCTCGATCGCTTTAATATCCGCGTTCGGATTTAATCTCCGGTCTCCTAATTTTTTTTCAACCGATGAGTGAAAAAGGCTGTCTGGTCGCAGTCGCAGATTCCGGTGGCTCGTTGACAGGGCGGTAAGCGTTGTGTGTTTGTGTGTGATTGGCAGAGTGGAGAAGACGAGGAAAGTAGGAGTGGAGTTGCGGATAAGGGATGAGGGGGTGTGGAATGCGGGGGGAATGCCGTCGCGTCGAGATTAATATCCGCAGATGTCTGGTCGATCATTGTCGCGGGATTCTTCCCCCCGACCCCCCACTCCCTCCCTCGGGCGAAATGAAGTCTTTGGAGAGCGCCAGCCGCGGTTTGATCACGTGTTGAAGCGGACTCGCAGGATGTTGCGCTCGCTGAAGGCGAATCGTCATCTTCCTACCAAGGATGGGCGTGAAAGATCTGTATTCGGCACTGCCGGGTCGAGAATTATTACTCCACGCACCTAATGCAGTTTTCGGCCGTAATTAGGAAAGAAAACTAATGCATCGTAATATTTCTGCGCTTAAGATGGTTTGCGCGGGAAGTTCCCTAGTCATAATGGAGCTCGTATTAGATGTGAATGCAGCATCTGGAGGCGGCATGAATTAAACTTTTCATTATAAATAATATACTTTATATGACAGAAATTCTAAGTAATTAATTAAGAATATCTGTTTGTCTTCACCTTGTCTCATTCTCTTCACCCGTTACGTTGAAACTACTTCAAAATGGAAGGTTTTTTGCGATCCTGAAAATATTACTGCGGTAACAATATGATTTAGTTTCTTAAATAGTTGAGAGAGCATACAAATCACTCACTTTAAATTTTTTGACGAGATCTAGGGGTTAGAAATTGCATATGTTTTAAATTATGTCTCTCTGGAGTGCCTAGACTTACCATTTCCCATGTGGTACACCTCCGATGCTTATCGGAGGTTGTTGCAACTATATAGGAAGATAGCAAATACTCCGATAGCAAAAAGAAGGAAAATGAGAACATATTGTCAGTCATGGAGTGAGCCAGCTTGTAGTAATGATCATTCGGTAGATATCGCTTAGTGTTTTTCCTGCAACTAAATTCTTTATTCGTGATAAATAAATTTTGTTTATTTAATCTATGGCGTAATACTACCAATATATTGTTATTTATTAGTATAAACAATTATAATCCCTTTTACAACGGCGAAAACATCGTTTTAGCTACGTGGGTACCCGGGTACCTCTGCCGTGACAGGGAGGTGAATGTTAAAAACTGTTTCTATCACAAACACAAAAGATTTTTTTTTCCATTTTCGATTCATATTTTTATAGAGCATGGGTTAGTTGAAGCTGGCCCTGAAGGATTTTTATAAAAATTCATTAGAATGTGGGAAATTTTTCAATTTTTTTGGCGAAATGGGTACCCGGGTACACTGACATTGACATAAAGGTAAAAATTGGCATTGCTATTTTATGTGTACCACCTTCATGCGAATAATTAAAGGAGTATAACTACCTATATTCGGTGTAAGTCAGTCCAAAGTGTGTGGTAACTACCCTGATCGTATGTTTTCATCTCTTCCATGGGGGTGATTCCCAAAACCCAGTGGTTTTGGAATGTTTTTATCTTTCGTGTGCGCCCCTTTTACATGCTTGGACGGATTTCATTTATGAAACGATCGTGTGGGATATTATTTTTTGTGTGTTGATGTGGAACGGTGAGCGGAGAAACCCTCACCATGGAAAAACCAGCTCATGCGTACGAGAGTAACTTCAGGCGTGAAATTGGCGCGGTATTGTGTTCATGAAAGTGGATTTGGAATTAAAAAAGAGGGCTCGTGTTTGCGTGTTGTGTGATCACATTTGCTTAAAAAGTCTGCTCATTTGTGTGTCCAAGTTAGTTTCTCTGCTGTTTTTAGTGAGTGAATCCGACGGGCTTTCATTTCAAAGTGAAAAAGTGCGTGATTGCGCTCGAAGAAATCTCCAGAATGTGTAAATAACAACTCTAGAACAGCTGTTCCCAACCCCGTTGTATGATTTTCCCCGAGGGGTACGTGCTTGGCGGTTTAAATGCGCGCCAAAAATTTTGAATAATGCCTCAAGTGATTTTGAAATGAGAGAACGTAGATGACGGACAATTTCTAATGTTGTGGAAAATAAGTGACTGATGCGGTGCCGCAAATCGAAAGAAGATGGGGGTTGATCGCTCTAGAAGAAGGGATAACTCTTTTAATTTTCCGGGGTACGGCAGCGAGACTCCCAGTTATTGTCGGGAGCATGAATATACATAATGGATTCAAATGTTTGCAATCGTTGCCTAGGCTACGTGTTGCTTAAATTTCCACATTTAGTTTTCCCAGTCATTGGCGCTACTTGGAAAAAAGTCTTTTCAGTCGACTCGCAATTGGCCGTTGTTGACTTTTGTTAACGTGAGACTGTGGTGAATATTCAATGACGATTGAAGAGATATGAACTTCTTGATGCTGTGAACAATAGCTGGCTATTTTTGTGACCTATCAGTTACTTTGTAAACGTCTTCCAATTCATTCCGCTGTTTTCACCTCGTATTATAATTAAATTGCCGTAGAACGATATTCACGAAGTGCTGAGAAGTTAATTGTGCATTTGTGTAATTAACTTTGGAGCGGAATTAAATACATCTGTAGACCGGACAATATTAAAATAGTGTGTAATTACGTCCCGCGTGTAGTACTACATTTTTTTATCCACTGCATTATGATTACTGGTAAGTAAAACCGGTAAGACGTGACTACTTACCATCTGTAGACTGTATTTACATTTGAACTGCTGTCTTTCATCACTAGACGGCGCCACGATCGACAAAGTTGTTTGTTTACGGAATTCTAGGCAACAGTTTTTGCCGACGAGTCAACAATCAATATGTATATTCATGTTCGGGAGTTTCCAACCATTATATGCGCTGCTGTAATCTTATATCGGCTGTTCATATGCTGTTTCAAATAATTAATGGATGAATGTTAAAGTTTAGTGCGGCCTGCGCGTGTAATATTTCCGCTTTCTACTATAATTTTCATTTGTTTACTTGAAGTTTGCTGGGAGTTTTCACCCAGGAGTTCTTTTCGCCTGTTTTGTCATTCACTTGATCGAAGTTTATTGAAGAGTTCCGTGGTTCGCGGTTTTTAGTAAACTATCCATTTTCAGCTATGCTTCAAATTTGACTACTCGTTGTGAATGCGACATCCTAAATATGATACTAAATCTCTGCCCATCTGCATTACTCATCGAGGTTTAATTTTTCCTCTCATTGAATTTTTTGAGAGGTAGTTGATGGCGATGTGTTGATTTTTGTGGTTTGATCTTTTGTTCATGAAATAAATAAATTTTTTTCTGTTGTCAAGTCTTTTGTCTAATGCTACTCATTCTCTCTTTTTTCAGGTGAGTGCTTCGTAAGAATTTCCTCTGTCGCTCTAGTGTTGGGTTGTCTCTCGAATGGTGAGTGTAGCATTTTAGCTGTGTGCATATTTTTAAGCTACCGAAACGGACGTAGCTGTCTTCCGTCGACGTCTAAATTAAAGTCAAAATCATAAATTCCTTTCGTGTTTCAGATAAAATTTTATTTATTACTCTCTCGAGGAAGAGCCGTGGACATTCATGAGCCTGTAATTCGTTGATTCGACGTAGTGCTTGCTGCGGGTATTTTATTTTCATTGATTCGTGCATGGTGATGCTCATATTTTATATCAAAATAGCTTATTAAATAGTTTTCTAAAAATTTCCAAACATTGCATTTAACAAATCGTCTAAATTGCATTTAACAAAATTGCGTTTAATTTAATTTTAAAAAATTGCATTTAACAAAAACATCTAGTTCGAATAAAACCCCCCTCGAAATTCGCCTTGAAGGAAGTTGGCTTGGTGATGTAACTGGCTAATGTGCTGACTGAGGCAATCGATTTGAAAAATAAATATGCGACCGGTGAAAAACTTCACTCGACAAAAAAAATCTATGAGGAGGAAATGAAAAAAAAACAATAAAAACAACTTAATAACCCGTTAAAAAACCATTTGGACAAATTATGCAAAGTTAAAACACTGTATCAAGGAAAAAAGTATAATGTACGAAATTTGCAGTGATTGTATGATAACGGGAGAAATGACATACAGACTTGGACTTTGCGATAGCCCAGTATGTCCTAAATGCAGAAGGATAGACAATGTAGCTCACAAAATACTAGGTTGTAAAGGACCAAACAGGGAATGGGAAATAATTAAAAACATTTTTAGAGACTTCGACACATTCGGAGATGGAAATATTGGAGAAAAGAATCTGTTAACACTAAATTTTAAATTATTTCCTGCCAAGAAAAGTTAAATCTTAACAGAACTAATAGCAACATTCGTGGAAAGTCAAACAGGTCAGAAAAATATAAGATCGGCTTTAATCGATAAAATTACAATAGTAAATTAACAGTCACCCTCCTCAGAGCATGAAAAGGCATGGCTGCTGAACGTCTTTTAATAGTATTTTGTATTAAAAAGAGATAAAAAAACTAAAATATGTAAAATATATTCATGTGTGTGTCTAAAAAATACTTTAAACAAAAATGTATTATAAATGTATGTGTCATTGGAGCGGATCTTTTTTTTGTCCTGTATGCTAATGAATGTACTGTAATATGATATTGTTAAAAAATAAAATCATTGGAACAACACACCTGACCGGCAATTGGGAGATCCGGGTTCGAATCCCGGTCAAGTCAAATGATTTTTTCATAGCGAATTTCAACCCTGGTGTGGTTTTCTAAAAGTTTTTCTCCTCAACTGTCTACTTATCGATGTTAGAGCTTTAGCGGTGAAGAATTCGGGCTTAATATAATTGGCGAATTCGCTTATTTGTGAGGATGCTAAAGCTGATGGAATAAACGAGTCAATATAAGGGCTACATTGTACCGCGTCTGCATTAAGGTCGTATGTGGATATGATTTGAAAGCATTTATATATACATTTAAGAACGTGTCTTCAACGACGAGGAAACGAAATTAAAAATTATACGACGTAATTGTATGCTAACATAAGTTCTCCATTCCAGGAAGTATGTTTGTAGACTAGTTCCCGCGGAAAAAAATACAAAGCATCTTGTGATCTCAGTGGTTTCAGGCTCAGCTTTGTAGAAGTTCGTAATGAATAATGACAAAGATGACTTTGTTTGATACCGCCAATTTATTTTTCAGGTACCTACGACTAGTTTTGACGCTGCGTTGTTATCTTCAGGTACCTTCAGGTGAAGACGATGCCGCTGCGTCTATCATAGTCGTACCTGAAAATAATGGGCGGAAGCAAACAAAGTTTTCATTTTCATTATGCATGCTGAGCATCTAATTTTAATGAATTTAGTCGACTTAATTGGAACGCCAAACTTAATTATTATTGACTTCAGATAGCTGCATGCAATTGTACTGCAAATATCGCGATGAAGACTGTTCTAAGGAGTAAATCGAGTTCATTAATTGATTTATATATTTTTTTCATATTATCCTGCGTAATGGAATTGATTTAAGATATATACCATGATGAGACTTCTCTGCACTTACCTTCGAACACTTATTAACCAACAGCACGTATTTAACAATCGCCTTACCGAGAGAAATGTTGCCATAGGCGAACCTCTGTTTTCTTCTACAGCGTAAATGGCTCTGCTCAGTTTTTCCCACAACTTTTTTCTACTTCTAGCCGTAAAAAATAGCAGTAATGCAGCCATAGCGATACGTGTTGGCAAGTTTACTGAAAATATTTTTTTGGTTATCAGGGCGCGGCTCATGACCAAAGTTTCGGTAAATTTTTATTGTCACGCGCTTTATTATCAGAGCATGAGACTGACCGTTCCATTCTTGCGAAAATTAGGCGAATCGCTTAATTATCGATGTAAACTACCGTTTTTATGGCCCAATTGGTGTACGCTTGCGACATTTCTGCTCAATTATCTGCAAGTTCGAGAGCGCTGAATTGCGCGTGGAAAGACTGGTTTACGGCTTAGAAAGCAAGCGTCAATTACCCCAGCCTTCTCTTGTTTTATAACCTTGGCAAAAAAATGTCATCACTTACTTAGTTTCATGTCGTACGCGAAACTCGCACAGACTGTGTAAATTGTCCTCGGTTGAAAATGTCTTTGATTGGTTGTGTTTTTATGAGTCTCGCGGTCAACGAAGGAATTGGTACGTGCATAGCTTTTGTGATATTTTGTGATTTTTTGTGGCATTTTAATCGCGGGAAGCGCCATTCGGGCCTTATTGAAGTGGGACAGACTTCCGAAAACATGGCGGATATTGTGACTTATTTCGCTCGTTGACATGCGTTACTTGTCTCCCATGGACGAGTTAGTCAACCGCATCACTTCTTGGCGGTAGACACTTGCTGGCACTTCTGAGGCACTAAACAAGCGACATAGGTTGCTTATTTCATGCACAGGCGCCGGCTTTGGTTACTCAAACTATCGTGAAGGATGGTGATTGCCGTTTGTCGATGGCAGACTAAAGTTAGAAGAAGGCTCTACAAAACTGAATGGAACATGAGATATCGCGCTACAGTCAAACGCTTTAAAATACGTATTTAAACACGACTAGAGGACCCGAGCGAACATTTCGTACAGTATGCAGCTTCTTCCTGTTTCTTCCTTCTTTCTTCCTGTTCTTTTACCTGTTTCTTCCCATGGACAATTATGTGTTATTTATCTTTGTGTTAAAGATACATAACGTAAAAGTAAACGGTAAACGGTCGCACTGATTGCATGTAGAATGTGAACAATATAACTAAACGATGTGTTAATAGATGGCGCCGCCTACAGTCTATTAAGCACGTAACCATTGCCAACATATTAGTTGATTATATTGTCAGCAGATGGCGTTTTTTTTACAAAAACTTTAATTTTTTGAACAATTTGTCTATTTTTCATCGATATCGGGGAACATAAGCTTTAAAACGATGTTAGAATCATTAATTTTGATGAATAATTATGGGAGTTATGGCGTTGCGACAAAAAAACACCTTTGAGAAATAATATATACGGATGTTTACCCTGCATTAGCATTTATGCATTTCTACCTACTAGACATCAATAGATGGAGTTTTTCATACCATTTCGATTGTCAAGGCGTGTTGTGTAATGTTTATTTTTGAATTGAGAAAAATGTTTCAGCTTCTCGTTAAAGATCAAGCCACATTATCTTTTTCACGCTCACTCTGGTATCTCTCATTGCTTGCTGTGTACCTTCACAGTTGCTGGTTATTCGTAAGCCATGTTCTCTCAATCAGGAATGCTTCAGAATTGTTCGCCTTCGACGATATCGAGGGTGTGTGACGTCAGAACCTCGACCAATTCCGAGTTATTTAATATTTATTTTGTTATTTAACCAGGTTTTTTTCGTGACTTTGGCGTCAAGAATTCGTTACTGCCGAGGCTGGGTAGTTTCGAGTCCTGGAATCTAAAAGGTAATTTATTCATGCGTAATTCAGTGAGGCGGTCGTTTAGAAGGTCGTGTGATTTATTCCGCGATAAAAGGTGAAGTATCAGTTGCATGTGTGTCCAGCTGTTTGCTGTGAGGGCATATTGTAGATTACAACTATTTTCGGGAGAAAACCAGTCGGTGAAAATATCCGAAGTTCAGGTCTAGGAGGTAGTTCCTAATTAGTTGATGTTCGATGATGTTGGAAGTAAAATGAGGGAAAACATACACCTATCATGGGACACCTAAAGCCAGACTTGAGTGTATATAAACCGACTAGTTTTATACAGGGTCAAAAGTGGCACCATAAGAGACGCATTGGTGTTCAGAGGTGAACGCCACGAGAACTTGCTAGGAATAATTGAAACGCGGGGACTATTCCTAAAACGGGTGCCACTGTGTTATTGTTTTTGTATGTTTTCTGTGTGGATATGTTTCATTCGACATATTACGCCTGCCATAATGGTCAGTGAACATTCACCTGACTTGGCGACAATGGAAAATTTAACCGTGGAAACGTTAGGTGGAGGCGCTTTCCTGATCCGGTTGGAAGCCCGAGAAAACTCCCATCAATTCCTTCAGGTGGCTCGAGCGGTAATTGAAGTCAAAATGCGGTAGTTCCTTGCTAATGGCGATGCAGTCGGCTCCTATGGCTGGACAAATGTGGTCATTAAAAATATACTCGTGGAATAATCTCCATATTCTGTACCTAAGTTTGGTTTTCAAAAGGTAACCCACGTCTTCATCGAAAGGAGAATATTTTGAATTGGATAAGTAAAAATGTGTAACTTAGTACAATATTTGTCTTGACTCACATAGTAAAGCCAGATCTAGCTCCTACATCTACATGTGTGTTCCCCACGATTTATCGGAAGTTAAGGTAATTGCAAGATATTTTACTGTATCTGAATATTTTATGTTTACTCCACCAACAGTTTATGTATGGCATTTTTGTGAACTTTCGCAGGAAGGGAACTGTGGTGCATTTACTAATATGTAATTTTGACCCCCACTCCTGGCACCTCGAATGAACGTTGTTAAGGTTTGATGACAGAACTTCAAAGTGCGTGTCTTCGCTTATTTCACGGTAGATAACTGTATCGGCTGCAAATAATCTTAATTTACTGCTAACTCTAGAACTAGAGAAAATGAGGGCCGATCACGCTTCCTTGAGGAACACCGGATGTGGCTTCGACCATATCAGAGCTAAAACCATCAATAACTACTTTTTGTTTTCAATCACTGAGAATTTCACTTATCCAATTCACTATTTTTTTATTAACTCCGAATATGAGTTTGATTTATAAATCAGTTTTTTTAGGAACCTTGTCGAATGCCTTCTTGAAATCAGGGAATATCGCGTCGACGTGCTTTTGCGATTCGATTCTTAAATTTCGTCTTCGTGGTGGTTTTTACGCATGCATATTTTTTGTAAGGTGAGGGCGTTTTCCATCGAGTCCCGTGGGGCGGAATCGTCTCTCTAGACTTTGACGCGCCACCCCCTTAACTCTTTTTCTCGCGCACCCTCTCCTCATCGTCTCTCGTCGCCGTGTTGCCGTTGGGGGTGGACGGCATGGAAGAGGCGAGGGAGGGTCGTGTGGAAAATGAGAGGCGAGGAAATGAAAGGATTTCGGGGGCGCCCCTGAATTATGCACGAATTCGTGTTGGGGTCGTGTCTGCCCTCCTTGTTCCTCGGGGAAATCGTCAGATTCCCGTGGGGTGAGGGGGCGGTGGGAATATGGTTCTACCATCCTCACTTTTTGGGGATGGTGCCAGGTACCCACTCACGATACGTGCATGCATACCTGCGTGGCGGAATCCTGTAATATTGAAAACCCTATATGTTTTTAGATTTTCCAACAATTTTATAGGGGTATTGTGATATACCTGTTCTGGTCATAAAGATTTAACCAAAAAAAATTAATAAAATGTAAAGAAAATCTGCACGCTTCTTCAAAAACTGCTACGAGCGAACTTACAGTGTCCTCAATTTACGTCGGAGATACGTGTTGAAGAAGAGCGACGTAAGTCGAAACAACGTAAAGTGGATCCTGATATTCGTGACCACTTTAGTCCCACGATAAATCAAGGAGTTATTTTCAAAATTCGTTTTTTGCCTTCATCCAGGAAAAAAAGCTATTTCAGATGGGATAATTACTGTCTCAGTCATCAAAAAACGTAAGCATACGGTCTATATTATTAGTATTAAACAGGGAAAAATTTTCCCACGACCCTCGTCAGCATGGACGTAACATCGAATCTGACGTAAATCGAAACGACGCATATCGAGGACTTACTGTATATTGTTTCACAACTTTTACAGGGATTAAGGTGGGAGTCCCTAGAGACTGGAGGCTACACGCTAGGCTTAGCTTGCTAGAGAAATTCAGAACTGGTGTTTCAGAGCTACTCTGAGAATATTATAATGACGCCTCAGTACATCTCTAGGTGTGGCCGGAGATCGGTTTTCGGTGCGAGAACAAATTTACCTCGATTATCACTGAGAGAAAATATTTTTTATCGTGATACTTATTCGTTTGGTTTGAAAAAAGTCTTCAAGGGTCTGAAAACGTAACTACTCTTTGAAATGTTGCATTTTTTGTTTTTGATATTCAAAACAGGCTAATTGGGTAAGACAATTAGTTAGTTTGGTAATTGAAGGACTGTTCGGGAATGGCGAATGGGAACGTCGGCAGTTTCATGTCAAATACGTACGGCAACTTTTTTAATTTGGGATGCTTATGACTTGGGTTTACGGCGCGGAATTCGAAATTTAAGCGAAAATCTTGTGTAAATACGTGTTTTTTATTCGGCGTGATGCCTTGATATTTATGTTAATACCATTATTATAAGACTACTTCAATAAATATGAAACTTATGTTTTTTTCCGTTTAGGAGAAAACTTGTACATATGTCATGCAATGTATTCGAAATATATTCGAAATACGCCATGTGCCATAAGGCTACGCGTTTCAGTTGCGTTAAATTGCAAAGTAGCCAAATTGGTGACTTTCAACTTTTTTTGCTTGTATCTATACATATTATTTATAAGCACTCGGATGCAAAGTTTTTCGCAAACCTGTACCGAAACGAAATTCGCTGCTACCTCCTTGAAGTCCTTTTATACCTACTGGAAGGGCCGTAGATCGGTCCAGACGGTCGGATGGAGCGGTCTCTGCAGGCCTCTACCACGGGTCGCAAGCGTACGACAATTACCTCCGCAGAAAAAGTCGTTAAATCCTCCCAAGTCGTCAAATCCCCATATACGAAATACTGCGGTAGGCTTTCCCAAGAAATTCACCTATGATTGTGCTTACCATAGGGTTGTCCTAAATTTTTAACCAAAACTCGGTTTTTCTTAACGGTTCCTTTCCCTCTGAAAACCCTATATCAAAACCTTGTGCTGCGGAGAAAGGGATAAAGAATAGAATAGGAGTTTCTAATCACGTAAAAACCACGTAGATCCGCCCGTAAAGTGGTGCCATCAAACAAATCAGTCTTGAATTCTTTAACGATTCTAAAGACTATGCGCCCGTTTTCCATGTATTCGTACGTTTCATTTTACTTTTCGAACTATCAGAACGACTCTGGTTTGCACCGTTTGCTGCCGCTTAAGGTGCCCGCTTAAGGGAGATAAATATTTATATTGCTTGTATGTGTGGGAAACTGATTCCGTTAAAAAAATAGGACACTTGGAGGGGTGACCGCTTAAAGGAACATCATCATTAGAACCACATTATATTTCCAGGTCCGACAGAATCGATAAATTAAGAGAGATATTTTGCCGAACGGACAGGTATAGGAATTCGTTTTTCCCCCGACCAATTAAGGACTTTAATAAATGGTAGGCGGAACTTGGATTTTTTTTTTAATTTGACGGCTGGTGTCCTAACATCCCCCGCCACACGCCTTTTGAGGCGGCTTGCGGGGTAGTATGTAGATGTAGAAAGGAAGTGTCCGCGGAGGCACTTTCGCTGTGCATGGGAAAATACTTTCGTTCCCGTGTTTCTTCTTTTCTCTTGGCACCATGTAATTTCTTTCTTTTTTTATTTCGGACGATTTTGTTTGTACGTATGTCCCAGGAATCCCAATAGGCTAAGCCTGTCATCAGGTTTTCCTGGGGGGTTGTGTTTGAACCACTCGAGGTTATCTCGACCTCGTAACTAAGGGGTCACGTGGTACAACAACGAGCGGTTCGAGATTTTGGTGGATTTCACTTACTCAGACGGATATCTTAAGCGCCTGGAACGTGGTTTGTTGTGTCTTTAATCGGGATATAATTATCCATGAACAACTATACCGTGCGAAAAACTTGAGATGGCTGCGTGAGACTTTTACAAGTGGTTCCAACACATCTAAATCTCGTACCTTTCGTTGTTGTACCACATGACTCCTTAGTCACGTGGTCGGGATTAAAGGCTGGGACACAATCAACGTGTACGTGTAACGTGAGCCGTTAACGGGAATACGCGAAAAGATGGCTGACGGGAAAGTACAGCGAACGGACACAATCAACGTGTACAGGGAGTACGTGTACGCGAGAGATGGGCAACTTTCATCTCTTCCCGTGTCCCGTACACGGAAAACCAATCAGAATAAGAATAAGAAAAAAAGTCCTGAGAATCCGGGAATGGGAGCCATCTGTCGGCAGATTCATCTAACTGCTGAAGATAACTCTTGGCGAAGACAACTTATTTACTTTCACACTTGTTTACACCTGATCTCTTAGCTGCGCCTGCGTTAGTCAATTGTAACTCCGGGCCGCGTTAACGTCGATTGTGTCCGCTGACTTGCGTTGCCCGTCTCCCGTTGTCCCGTTTACGTCTCGCGTCACACGTACACGTTGATTGTGTCCCAGCCTTAACTTGAGCGATTCAAACACAACCAGGACCGGGGCAACAGAACGTACATCCATGCCCTGGGTGGTGAATAACCCACCCAGGCGGGACTAGAACCAGTGACTCCAGGAATAGCAGTCGAGGACTAAACCCTCCGCCAACAGGGGCCGGCATTTGAAGTACAGTTGGTGTATAAACCAGTATGGGAAGGAAACATTTCGTTGTTCATATCATATAAAGGATAAATAGACATTATGAATATATTGAAATGGAAGTTGCTTTACGTTGGAGCATCATGTGACAAGAAAATTTTCAATTTAAGTTTAAAGTTATTTCTGTTACTACGAGGGTCATCCAGAAAAGGAGTTCCGTTTTTCTTTTTTAAATCGAGTTTTGATTGAAAAAAATTTAAACTAACAGGAAATGTTCTTGACAATATGTATTATTTTTCCACATAATCCCCGGCGACCTCAATGCACTCCGTATACCGAGAAATAAGCTTTGAAATCCCCTCCTCGTAGAAGCTTCCCGCCACCTCCTTGGTCCAGTTGGTGACTGCTTCTTTCACTTCCTCGTCACTTGTGAAACGTTCTCCTTCATTTTGGTGAACAGATGAAAGTCTGAAGGGGCCAAGTCGGGACTGTAAGGTGGATGGGTCAGAACATCCCAACCGAACTGATCCAAAAGTTCCGTTGTGGAACGAGTGACGTGAGGCCGTGCGTTGTCGTGGAGAAGGCACACACCAGATGTCAACATTCCTCTTCTCTTGTTCTGGATGGCTCGACAAAGCTTCTTCAGGGTCTCACAATAGCGGGAGGCGTTAATTGTTTCTCCTTGAGGCAAAAAATCAATCAGGAGAATTCCTTTTTGGTCCCAGAAAACAGAGGCCATGGTCTTCCTGGTGGACTTGAATTTTTTCGCACTTGGGGAGGCGGTGTGTTTCCACTGCATGGATTGCCTTTTGTTCTCTGGGGTATAATGTGACACCGTGTGTTATGAACCTGAGTTAGAGAACCAAGTCCATTATTTTAGCATGAGGAACGAATAATTCCGCTAAATATAGAAATGAAGTGTCATCAGCATAATTTTGATTTTTCAAGTCTTTTGTTGTTTTTTTTTTGTTCTGGTGATATTTGGTCGCTCGGAGTGGTATCCGATGGTTTCCGTGAGGGGGTAGACGGAGAGCGCTTGTCTGGCTGAGGGATTCCATGTGTTGCTCGGAAATTATTTTTCGATCGAACCGCTTTCCGCTTGTTTTTTTTTAAATCTTTTTTTCTACTTCTCTTGTTTTCCCCGTTTCATTCCCGTCTTCTTCCTGGCGCTGTCGTGTCTCGTGTCAGTGGCGTGAAGGCGCGTGGAAATCGAAAGTGTGTGGAGATTTGACAACGCCGACGCTGGCCCTTCAATCCGAGGTTCCGCCCACTCCTCCTTCCGTCTTCCCCTTCCTCACTTCCCCTTCTGCTTCCTCGTTTTTTCGCCATCCCCTTCCCATTTCTATCCGCCCGGAGTCGATGACCAGAGCGAGTTGTTCGGCGTTTCGCCCTATCATCCCGTTAATAAGTTTCGCCCTATCATCACCTCTTGTCTCTTACTTCATAAACTTTGAAACTCGTTTAACCCTAATTGGTCACATGTGGTTAAATAAACCCCAAAATGTTTAGAAATATTTTTGTATTAAATTATTATAATAAAACGTATTTTGCATAATATTTTTGTGTTATAATGATTATCACTCCTTTCATTTTAATTATTATTGCAAAATAAAGGCCTTATATTTTTTTGACTTTTTTTTAATCTTCAAAATAAAGATACATTTTTGAGCGAAGAGTATTGAAAAGATTTTTTTCATTAAAATGTAATATTTCAGGAATAGATTCTCATAGTTTTTTGCTCCAAATCAATCCTGTATTTAAAAAAAAAAACAATTTTTCTGTAAAAAACACGATTTTTCTGTATCTTAATTTTGGCGATTAGTTTTACAAAACTTGAATTAATTTTTGTTGGAAAACTGAGACACCTTTTTCTGCGATCCGTAAACAATGCCTAAATATTTTTTTGGAATTTTAGAACTTATTATTCTATTGGGACAGGATATCTATTTTTCGGTTCTGGGGTGAACTTAACCCATTGTGACCGTTGTGCATTTCTACTGAAGTTAGGAGGGAAGTACCAATTAGGGTTGAAGACGTGTGTCGAGAGAACTAAATTACGTAGAAAGCAACGGATTTCACCACTATTTAGGATTTTCAAGAGGTAACAAAAAATCGAATGCCAGATTTTGGATAGCGGTCACCGTTTAGAAGCTATAGACGGAGAAGCCGAAAATATACGCAAAGTTTCGCCTAATTTCGAATTTGTTGGCTCGTGACGGATATGATATTAAAGCTAGAATAAGATCAATAATTCCGTATCGAACACATTATAACCCGCAACTCATTACTGTAATTAAATTATCGATTGAACACTGTTCCGGCAACCAAAGACTGATTTAATAAAACAATTTAGAGTACAGCATAATTATCAAGAAGGTAATCGTCTTTATTGTATAAAACATATTACATGTCGGCCCCGGTGGCGGCGGGGTAAAGTCCTCGAGGGTCGCGGGTTCGAGTCCCGCCTGGGTAGAGTATTATCTGTCTAGGACATGGGTGTTTGTGTTTCGTACGTTGTTACAGTTATACTCTCCACGTAAATTGGCCCACTGGGCTATATTCTGGTTAGTGAAGATATAATTTTAAAAAAATATTCGTACCTTTCTTCCGTTAAAAACGAAAGGGATATTTTTTTACCTCTTCTTACTTCCAGGGAATAGGAGTGTTGCCGTCTATCTAGTGTTAATGCCCTGCAACGATATTTGTTGTCTTAGCTCGGAATGCTTCTGTTTGTATATCATGTTAATTTCTCAGTCTGGCTTAAAGCACGGAGTTGGAATTTTAGATCAAAACATATTTTGCTGAAAAATCAAAGGTTTTCAAAAAATATGTAATGGGAGCGTATTCATCCCGTTATAAAATATCTAAAATGAAGAGCACTAGATGTTGAACTACCCACTATTTTTAATGCTGAAAACTATACTACACGTGTTTCGGCACTTCATTGGCCATCATCAGGTACAGTGTCGCCATCATCCAGTGTGGCTATCATCAGGCACAGTTATGATGGCCAATGACGCCAAAGTGCCGAAACACGTGTAGTAAAGTTTTCTGCATTAAAAATAGTGGACAGTACACATTTAGTGCTCTTCATTTTAATAATGCAGTAATCCACAATATCTCGCCCGAAACTGTTGACTTCATAAAATATCTAAATCCGAGTCGAAAATAATAGACATTTTGGATGGGATGAAGACAGATGGGAATATGATAAGAGAAGATAAGGCTTTATTTGCTCTAAGAGTAATTATCTTTGGAACGTGAGTATACTAATGCCACTCAGACAGACCTGATCAGATCAGAAAAAGAAAATTTAATCACTTTCAAAGTATAGCATCAGTCAATCAAATCCATTTGTAGTATTCAAATTCAAAATAATTGCTCACGACTTGGAACTGATAAATGCAAATACAAGTTCTATGCGTAGGAGTGATTGCATCATGAGAACATCTTAAATCATTCGTTTCATTGAGAATGTTCACATAAGTATCAAATCTCAGATAATACGAAGACAAATATTTTTACGATCTTTCTACTGTCTTGACGTACATACTTCAAATATTGAGGAATCGAATTCCATGTATGGCAGGATTTTATCTAGAAGGAATAATGGTACATTATGGTCCTGTGACTGGGCACGATTATTTTATTTTAATTTCTGATATTCCTTGGGCGTAGTACGATGGGATGAAGAAAAAAATTGTGTTGGGAAACGGAATTCTAAAATTCTCCTAATGGAGCCATTTTTTGTAAAAAAATATATTGTACAATTCTGTTTAGATTATTGGAATAAGTATTCTGTTAGCTCGTAGGCTAGGAGGCTATAGAAATTGCGAAGAGACCGGAGAACGTCAACCGAGAAGACGGTTACAAGTTGAGTAGCAGTCTAAAACGGATTTTTCAAATTTAAATTCCGGCAACAATGGGAATCCAGACTCATATATATAAAGACGAGCGAGACAAATGAAGCAGTTCAGTTAACCTGATGAAGCTGGCAGGACGACCAGCGAAATATTGTTGTTTAAAAAAACATACATCGCGGAATGAATCCCGAAAAAAGGAACAGTCAAGTATTCTGTTAGTTTTTTCCACTTTTAAATTCCCTGAACTGCACCTTGGCTATAGAAATATAGCCGCGGCGTCTATTTATACCGCGTGTTCATTTGTTTCTGCCTTTGAATCACGGATGTCGGTGCTTTTTAGGGCTCTATTAAGATCCCTTTATCATCGATTGGAAATCGCCTATAAAAAATCAATGCTGGTGGAAGGTCATCACCGGTCTATTTTCCTTGTTATGTGGCCTGCTGGTTCCATTCTTCAATCTGAGGCTCGCCTCATTCATCGATCGTACCCTCGCTAATGAACTGGGGTATTGATGCACCCGATTATCATAACCAAACAAAGTGGAAGACCATGATGAAAGGGCGTATTCAACGTGTACCTAAAATCTACTCGATGTCGAAATAAATCGCGGGTGTACACATTTGGGCGCCTAATGTAGTGGTTCTTGACATGAATGCGGCCGCTCTTCATCCACAACGCGGTCGCGATAGCTGGCAGGGAAGTTGCGCCGATGTTTTGAGGTATTTTGAGCGCCTCCGGAGAGAACAAAGCGATGTGTCTCACAACACCACCTCGGTTGGCAAAGCCGGCATCAAATAAGGCAGGCATTGATCCGTTTTGCCCGCTTTTCAAAGAGAACTCAAGAGAGAGAGGGTGCATTAAATTTACACCCGCCCACGTCGCAGCCCGGAGTCTATCCTTGTGCTCAACGACGCTCGGAAATTGATGGATTAGAAGGCTCGCTCCGATGTGCTATTTTCATGAGACTTGGTCGAACGGAACTAGACCACATGCACCAAAATGATATTGATGACGTGACATAAGGGAAATTTTTTATCATTAAATAGGAATATATTTTGTTTTTTCTTCAAAAGGAGTAGTTCACTGGTTTTAAGGAGGTTCCACCGAGAAACGAAGTAAATGTCATTTTCATGAAAGTTTCAAAATAAGCCCTTCTTATTGCACTCTATCGATTGCCGTTGAAAAAAATTAGGCTTTCCTCGCTATATTTCTCGGAAATCGCATTTAAAGATGAGAGAATTTCTATAGGATCTTATGACAATGCTTGCCTATGAGTAGAAGAAATGCAGATTACTATTCGAATATAAATGTCGTTTTGACAAAAAACTGATATAAGGTGCGCCACAGTATAAGGATCATGATAATATTAAAAAAATATACCCTTACCACGTTGGTTTAAATGATATTAACATATTTTTGCAACAAAAATAGCAGAAATCACGTTGTTACTAACATGTGGCGCTGCAGGTTGATTCCACATCGGCAACGCTGTGCGACTGTGCCGTGACGAAATGAGTGATTTTGGAGCAGACTGGAATTTACAATGAACTTTGTGGAGCTGGATTTTTTGTGCATTGACGCTAAATTTAATACATTGACAAAAAAGTATTAGAAATTGTCGTTGTTCCGGTAATGTTGTCCGGGTTCCCTCGGCATGGCAGGAAATTGATAGCTTCCAAGGAAACGAAAGTTAATCTGAAGATATGTTATAATACTCACGGGTATTTATATAAATGAATACATAAATACAGTAATGTATTATACACATATATGTATGATATTAACGATTTCCTGGAAAGCAGTCACTAACAAACTCAAACATACGCCAACACGAGAGCAGGAAAACAAGTGAACGCAGTAATTGAGCAATGTTGCACTTACCACCGTTGCCAAGTCGTTCTAACACGTGATTGTTACCCATTATATTTAAATAAGGAGTTACATTTCCATGTAAATATTTTTTGAAACTTATTTTTAAATTACGGAACACATTTCAGATCACGAAATAGCGGTGATGAGCTCAAATTTATTGTCAGAGCAATTAAACGTGGCAACGAGTTGCCAGCCAGAAACCGAGATCAAAATAAGCTACTGATGAGTTTTAAAAATTGTTTCTTACTTTTAAGTGCTTCGATACAACTTATTCACTAAGTTTTTAAGTACTTGTTTCAATACTATAGGTGACTACGTAAGGTAATGTTTTTTTAATCGACTTCTTAAAACACTTAAGAAGATGGATTTTTTACCGGCTTTTGACGCACCGAGCGGCAGAGGAACCTCCTTAAAAAAAACTCTTTATCTGTGATGTTTTCTTTGAATAGCGGAATTATTGCACTAAATTGGAGAGAGCAATTGAATATTTTAAAAAAATCTTTTGCAATTTTTGCACGGAGATGATGACTAGTTTACATTTTTTTATTCATTTAATCGTTTTTTCTCTATAATTTGTATGTAAAAATTTAATTATATTAGAAAATTTATTATTAAATTAGTTTAATACTTATATAGTTCTTTATGTAGCAGCATATACGTAGACGCAGCTTAATTTTTGTTTTTTCAAAGAATCATTGTTAAATACTCTTCATATTTATTATTCATAACCCTGTTATAGCACAGTGACAGTAAATAAGCCTTTTTTATAGAATTTTGTGCAATGGATGTACGGTTTTTTAAAGTTTTACATATTCCAAAACAATTCGTTGACATGTGTACAGATTTTCTCCTTAACGCTGGAACACGTTTATGAATACGTTTATGAATACGTTTATGAATACATTTCATACTATTATTATATCATCCCAAATTATTCCATCCCATCATATCATAATTATCCCAAATAAACACCAAGGTATCACGCCTAATAAAAACACCTATAGACATGATTCTCGCTTTAAGGTTTTAAGTCCGTGCCGTTAAACCAAGTCAAGGCAATGAATTTATTGAGGTGAGAAATGTTAATTATGTCTCTTGCAACATCTATATTACATTATATGTTTATTTCTATCGTATAAATAGTTTTACTTAAGTGAAGTGTGGTCCAAGAGTTTTTTTACGACTTACCTGAAAATTTATAAAAAAATGTGCACTCAATGACTCACGATTCGCGCTCCAACCACCTTAACATTGTCGGCGTTCGGTGTGTCGATCCGTGCCGTCGCCTATCGTGTAGGTATATATCTTTCCTCCATTCTCTCCCTCGGGGGCTCCTCAACGAAAAAGTGCTCGCTCTAATAATCCCAACCTTTAGGCTCAGCCCTAAGTGCGACGACATTTTCCCCCGTATCCTCCTCGTTATTCACCTGTAGTGAGGGCACTGCCGGGACCGCCCGTAAGGAGGTACGAAAAGGGCGATCGTTTTAATTTTTTTCAGTCGTAAAATTCACGTGGATATTATTTTTTTAAATCTGGTGTGCACGCAGTAATGCATCCTGATTACCCCTTTCTTATGGCTCGTGCCTTTCTGTTACGGTTTTTTTTGGATTCTTTTCCCCAAAATGTCAGATGCGAATGGGCATAGTGCGCCTTTTGAGTTGTTTTTGCGTGTCTATGTTGTCTGCGGTTATCTACTGAACTCAAGACATCGTACACGGATGTAAAGGAAAGTCATTTCTCTTACATGGAACGTGTTGTATTTTCAAACTGTTGACAGATGTTCGTATGCAATTGTTTTATTGCGCTATTTTTATGAAAATCACGTGTTGTTGCGTTTTTTGTAGAAATAAACAAAAAATTGATTTATCTAACTTTGCTGATTGACTTAATTGCGAAGGAAGTCTACGTAATGAATCTTGCCGTAGCAATGATTGTCGCGTTCCCAAAATAAAAAACGAAAATAAAAATGTTTTGGAAGCATCTTTGCGAAATTTACAAATATACGGGGAAACATTAATACGATATAAACATTTATTAAGGTTTAAGGGTGCTAATTGCTATTCAGTATGATTTTCAATTCAAATCAAACAAAACTAAGATTATTCAATGCGGGATCAATCAATTTCTTTATTGGAAGTGAAATAACCGAGAATAATTTTCAAACTTGTAAAAAAAACCACAGAAAACGGATTGGAACAATGTTGCCACGTTTCCGCTTACAAATGATTCACTGAAGCCCGTGTCGGTTGCAGCAACAACGGGATTTTCTGTTGGTGAAAGAATAGAGGGGCTATCAGAAAGGGGAACGATGTGGAGAACTTTTTTCGAGTCGATGGCTGCTGATGATTTTCCCGCTCAACTTGCCTTGTTTTTATGCCAATGCTTGGCGACAGAAAAAGTGCGCTCTTAATTTTTTTCCTTCCACTTCTTTGGAGATGAAGAAGACTGTTTAGAAGACGGCGTCTCGAGGGCTCCTTAACTTCCAAAGTTGACTCGACGCGTTTCCGCGTGACATTTCAAAAATGTCAACAAGATTGTGAATAAAAAAAGACCATTCTTATGGATGAGTTTCTCAAGTCCAAAGGGAGTTTATCCCGACCCTCCGTGATGATACGTTTCTCGGAATAGATTTCAGGAATCTGTCTTTGAGATAAGTATCACTATGAAAAATACCATTATCTTAAGACTCCTCAGTCCATTAAGGCCAGATCAAGAAACAATATCGATAACGTTTTATAACTCGAGAGGTTCTTCGTCATTGGTTTACGTCTCCTATTAAATTGAGTGAATGAATCACGCAAAATATTGTACTTTTATGATAATTTGATTGCAAAGCAAAAGATATGGCCGTTTGTTTTAGTTTGAGAATCTTATTTCATGGTTTTTTACTCCAAAATATGGCATTAATCCACCTGTGTGGCAGTTTTTATTTCACCCAATGCTAGGCTGAATGTATTCCTTTTAGTGTATGATCAATCAATGCGTTCCCCTACTGAGCATATGCTTTTTCTATGTGATTTGTTTGTGAATAACATCTCATTGTACATTTTTGGAACGGTTGGGAAAAAATGATGGCTTATTGATGAAGTTCTTACACACCTAACAAAGCAATTTAATGACAAACGATGATTGACACTTTTAATGACAGTATTCAGATTATGTTTTAAGATACGCGATATTTGCAACACTAATGCAAAGCGGATACTTTCAGTCTGTCACCTGAACCTATTTTTGCTCCTTGACCGGGCATGTTTTTGTTGGTCATTACCATGTCATGATTAACAGAACCTCGGTGATGCCAGCATCTCTTGGGTTTTATTGTCATGCTCTAAGTGTAAGCTCTTCTTAATTTTCTCTCAATTGGAGAGGAATTTAGCTGCGTTATTACACTGATGATTTTTGTACGTAATCTGTACGAATACTTAGTGTCTTAGAATATCTTAGCATATGCTCATGATATAGCGCTGGTGGCCGAAAATAAAGTAGATCCGACAAGAATCCTAATTAGAGAAGCTAGGTGTGTAAGACTTGAGGTTAATCTGGATAAAACAAAATACATGAAACTGGCAAGAAGGACTGGGGTAAATGCACAAGAAAGGCTGAAAGTAGACGATTTGTCTTTTGAAAGTGTGACGGAATTTAAATATCTGGGAGTAGTCATTGCAAATGATAATAGAGAGGAAAATGAAATAAACAATAGGTTAGCCGCAGCTTTAGGGACTTACTGGTCCTTGGAAAAAAATACTGAAATCTAAATGGCTCTCTAGAAAACCCAAGATTAATATTTATCATTCAACAATTATCCCAGTACTGCTATATGGATCGGAAACATTGACTTTTACCAAAGCATGATAAAAAGCTAATTGTTTTCGAAAATAAAGTATCGAAGAAAATATTTGGCCCAGTTCAAGACCAAGATGGATGGAGAATTAGGAAGAACAGAGAGTTAAGAGACACCTATACATACCCAGATATAGTGGCAATGGATAAGAGCCGAAGATTGAGATAGGCAGGACGTGTGGAGAAAGGTGGAAACTGCAATAACCAAGACTTTATACCCGAGAAACCCTGAAAGCAGAAGACCACCTGGTAGACCAATAATGAGGTGGAAGGACCAAGTTGAAAAGGACATAGATGGACTCGGGGCTACACTTCAAAGAGCAGGAGATAGAACAGAATGGAGAGGCATTGCTGGTGAGGCCAAAAACCTGCTGAGGTTTAAATGGCCAAGGAGCTAAGGTGATCAGCGAATACAATCGTTATATTTAACCGGTCTATTTTCTGAGGACGAATCCTATAAGTGTGTTCCACATGGGAAACGTAGTAGCCAAACTAATGACTTAGTACGCTCTCTCAAGACCACACGGACATATCTGTCCAACACCGCGATAAAGTTATGCTACTTAAGTATATATACTCAGTGTCTTTATAAATATAAGTCAGTGTAATTGATTATAATTATAAGAGTAAGGGTTCAATAATATTTGAAGACTGCTCGACGTGCAGTTAGTTACATACATTCCTTTATATTAATATTCTTGCTGCTATTGGCGGCATCACATAACCGACCTAATGGTCATTTACACTGCCAACAAATTTCCATGTGAACCCATGCTGTTAATTTAATGTGGAACGCCCAAAATACCTGTACGAGTGGAATAATCCGGTTTTATGAATCTCAAACGTGAGAAATGCGAATGCTGAAGTCTTTAATAGCCATAGATTTGGATAGCTTATTATATCTTTCTCAAAAGATTTTGCGATGCGGAATTTGCAAGTTTTGGCTACAATTAACAAGCATATTGGAGGCACGCATGATATACCTTATGAGGAATATCCTAAATGAGACGATAAATTGCGTACGTACTTACGGCATTGAGTTCAGTTATTTCCATGTAAGTTTGTGTACCCATTTTATGTCTGCCTTTATTCTATGTTTTTTTTCTTTTGTAGAGTGTCAGTCTGTATTATCAGTAAGCTCGTTAATTATTCCGTGGCCAACGAAGAGTGCTTAATGTCGGCGACTTATCGGTCTCACATTGACTGGGGAATCAACTCTCACTGGACCGTTAACCCCAGATTCCTCTTTATGGCTTGCTTACAATTACGTTGATTCGTTGCCGTTTTATGTATGTTTATCCGTGTAAATTGCGAATCATCTGGATGTGCGTTAAACTCCTTGGCTGGTCATAAAACGCGCGCGTCGTCGATGTATTAATCGACACAATGAGTCGACGAGGATCGCGTTAGAACGCTATCAACACTTCGGTGGCGTCTGTGGGTCAGTCCTTGGGACTTGGTGATAATTATCGCATGCAAAAAAACAGGTAATCGAACGTTTTCGATGAAATACGCAATACTACATTACTAGTTATTAATATAAAGTTATTTTCCTGGAGATTGTAGGTCATTAATTCATGTTTAAACTGTTACTCATTTGTCAGCGTTTCGCATATTTATTTATGCTTCATCAGGGCTACAATGAACTTTATACTAATTAAAAAAAGAGGTCACGAAGAAGAATTACCAGTTATTGTGTAACGAGTGCGGTATTGTTGTGGATAGCACACGCGGGCGGCGTTGGGCGCCCGTGCGAAGCGAGTAATCGTAGGAATAAGAAGAGGGAGACGATATGAGAAATTCAGGTGGGATCTACTACTAAAAATCTAGTAATGGCGAGTATTCCACAGCAGCCAAAACGGAACGATGTGCCAGAGTGATAAAACCTCTCCAAAAAAAATAGCAATCACATCGCTGAGTACTAATGGTAGTTTGATTGAAATATCATTTCACCCATAAATCGATGAACTTGGTTTCGTTTTAAAGAAAAACATCTCACTCTTCCTAGGATACCAAAATATCAGCCATTTACTGAAGTACTTTCCGAGATTTTTAACGAAAAATACCGCTCTTTTTCATGGGATATGGTGTCTCTGCACTGCAGAGAGACCATATTTAAAAAATGAGGAATTTCTAACACCTAGATCTCGTCAAAAAGATTAATTGTGTAGATTATATGTTTTCTCCACTATTTTTGAAAATAAATCGAATAGTTATCGCTGTGATTATTTCAGGATTACCAAAAAACTTCCGTTGTGAAGGAGTTGAAAACGCACCGCGCGAAAAAACTGTGCCAAACTTAAATGAATATTTTTATTTAATTACTTATAAATTTTGTCTCACAAAAGTGTATTAATGAACCACCAATGTCACAATCACATTATTACATCATTAATAGATCAGTATTTAATTCATTATTCCTACAGCTGTTGAAATTAAAACGTATAATTCGAGAATCTCAATTATGACTTGGGGAGTATCTCGCTCAAACTTCCTTAAATGAATGAATGGACGCAATTCAACAGTTCTCCCGATCTGCTTTGAATTGCTCAGGTATTGGAACGAATGGAAAGCTAATGCGATGTTGTCTCCCGAAGTGAGGAGCTCACTTCAGCGAATGGAAAGTGTTCTTTTTTTTAATGGCAGGATATTGCGATGCATTTGCGAAGATTAAGTTCTATCCCCCCCCGCCCACCCGCATCTCAAGGCTCCCAAGAGTCACCATGATTACTCCGAGAGAACCAATCACTCTCCCTCTGAAAGAAAACAATCTGCCACCTTTTCATGTCCCCTATCTGTCGCCATTTCCTATAGTGGTCCTTTTTCATCGATCATTTTCTTGTCCTCAGGAATTAATCTATCGGATGTCATTTTTCATTTCCTGCATTATCCGCGGCGGAGGCGCTATCGATCACTACAGGTTGCCATGGATACGAAGCTCGCCGTCCGACCCCACGCCTCCACTTCTCCCCGCTGGCTAGTCAGAGGTGATATTGTTTGTTCCCAGAAATGGAAAGGACGCGCGGTTACATTTTCCTAAAAGGCGACCGCGTTTTTTTTTTAGAAGACTCCACTACTGCAGTGGCATTCTCTCTTTCTCTTCAAGACACAAATAGAAAGAAGGCGTTTCCGTTTTTATTTCATTAAGATGATTGTACGCACGAATAAGGCTGATGGAATTTCCGAGGAAATGGGTATTTCGGGAATCTAGTCGGTTATGGACGCTTTCCATTCGTTTTTAAAGTTGTTGGAGCGATTTTCGTCGTTGTTCAGACACGTGAAACTTTTCTTACGCACACTCATTGGTAATATGTAAAGATGCAATCGGAAAAACAAATTGCCTGTTGCCGATTTGGATTCATTGGCAATTCAGTGCTATTTTAATCTCGTAGCACTGTGGGACTTGGCATATATTGCGAAATAATCTACATCTACATGCTACCCTGCGAGCCGCCGCATGGGCGTGTGGCAGGGGGTGGCAGGTCACCAGCCGTGTAAAGATGTAAGTTTTTGGGAGGTGTAATGGTGACATGCATATTAGGAGTGTATTTAGTGGAGCTCAGTTTTTATTGTGGTCGCTTATTGTGCGCGGAAAGAACAAGTTTTTGTACCTATCTGTTCGGCAGTGTATCTCTCTTATTTTATCGCATCTGTCAGGCCTAGAAATATAGTGAGGCGTCATGATAATATTATCTGCGTCGCTGTGAAAAATATCAGTTATGAATTTCTTAAGCAGCCTAAGCCTAGAGTATAGCCTCCCAGTCTCTAGGGGCTCCCACCTTAATCCCTCTAAAAGCGGTGAAACAGTAGATGTTCGTTCGTAGCAGTTTTTAACGAATCGTTCTGCTTTTCTTTGTATTTTATTAATTTTTTGTTTAAATATTTAAGACTAGGATCACAAATTCTCACGGCGTATTCGAGGTGTGGCCTAAGGAGAGCGAAGTAGCATCTCTCTTTTACTTTTTCATCCGAGGACCTTCCTATTATAGGCTGAACAAAACCTAGTTTCTTTAATGCTGTGCCGAATATATTCTTGTATGTGTGTTCCCCACGTTATAGCTGAAGTTTAGGTAATTCCAAGATATTTTACTGAATTTGAAGAATTTTATGTTTACTTTTCCCACATTCACCCACACATAATTAGATGACATATTTGCAGATGCTCTCATAAATTCGAATACATACGTTTCATACTAGATATTATAATGAGTCTTGTTATTCCTCAGTGTGTGATGCCGAATAAAAAACACGTATTTATATACGGTTTTTCTTAAAATTCTAATTCCGCACCGTTAACCCAAGTCATAACGATGCTTTAATTTAAATTCTTTAAATGTAATTCTTGATTCATTTATATTACAATATGTGAGGTTGTTTCCAACGTTTAAATTTATATCCTTATGTGAGGTTGTGGTCTAAGAAGAATTCAATCCTTCTCGGCGTAACCTTGAGGAAGTCTATTATTGAATAAATAATGACAATACCAACTATGTTTTAAATCCACAGAGTTCTTTATTGGTACGTCTAGTTTCAACGCCACTGCGTCATGCTCAGATACGTGCCTGAAGATGACGCAGTAGCGTTGAAAGCGTACTAGTTGTACCAATAAAGAACTCTGTGTCTTTATAAGTAGTGTATGACTTCAGAGATTAAATTATGATCATCTGGCAAAAGGATCTTGATTTAAATGAGCGTATAAATTTATATGATAAAAAACTATGCTATTATATGACGTCAAATTTTTGTTTTGTTTTTTTAAGAAAACGTCAGTGGGCAAAATTGTAATTTTATTAATATGAAAACAAAAAGAAACAAATATTTACGTAAAAAAACTAGAAGACAGGACCTTCAAATGGATATAATTACATCTTGGAATAAATTGTTAGATTTATTGTAAAAAATAGACGAATATTGCAAAAAATGCCAGTTCAGCCGAAGGTACCGCAGTAATATCAGGCAGTGTTGAAAGTGTTAAACATCGTTGGTATTTAATAAATTCTCAGGCTACACTTGGTGGAACAACATTTCGATGGTTTGTAAATAAATTCAATTTGTAGTATTCCACAATGGTTTTTATTATTCCGACGTAGATTTCCACTCAAGTTAAGTCATTATCAAGGTGACAATATTACACCATCAGCCACTTATATACATTGTCAGGGTGTAGGGGAGGGGAAGTAGAGAATGGGAAAGCAGATAATTCTCCGCCGTATTAACTGCTTTCCCATCCTCTACTTCCCCTCTCCTACACCCTGACAATGTATATAAGTGGCTGGTGGTGTAACATTATCACCATGATAATGACTTGACTTGAGTCGAAACCTAGGTCGGAGTGATAAAAACCACTGTGGAATATTACAAAGTGAATTTATTTCAAACCATCGTTGTATTGTCATAATTTATTCAATGCGGTCTAAGATTTTATTCGACCCCCTTGAAAAGTTATCAAAATGTTCACTCAACGACTCACAATTCGCGTTCCAACCACTTAAAGCGTTTGAGGAGGGTCTGGCCCGGGGGTCACCCATTCCAGAAATTCTGAAAACTTGAATATAGCATATTTAATGTTTGTTTCATAAACGGAAGTGAACAAAAAATAAGTTATCCGGGCTGCTTTTAATGTAATTCTGCTTTGAAAGTGGAGTTTTTAACATGGGCACTGATGGAAATAGCTCAGATTACAGCAGAAAAACGTATATTTGAACGAGAAGGAATAACCATGCTTTTAATATTATCTGTTTGTAAGAAGCGAAGAGTCCTGGGATATTGAAAAAATAAAATATAGGTATGTTACCAACTGTTTTTTTCAAGTTATGAGCGAATTACTGCCGTAATTGAAGTCAAAATACCGTAGTTTCATGCAAATGCCGCTGCAGTCGACACCTATGGCTGGACTAATGTGGTCACTAAAAATATATTCGTAGAAAATTCTGTATATTTTGCACATAATTTTTGTTTTTAGAAGAGTAACTAATTTCATCAGCGAGCGCAGAATTGTTTTAAAAACCAATAAACAATTTTGATTAAGTATTTGTTTTGCCCTACATTGTCAGGCCAGACCCACCTTATGGTCACTTCGCGTAACACAGCAGCGCTCACTAAAACAGGCCGGGAGCGAAGTTGATGCGCTCACCTTTGGAGGATGTTTGCAATGGAGACGCTGTCAGCTGGGATAGTTGTCTCCATGGCAACCCCCTGGGGTGTGACGCATGGAGAAAGCTGATAATAATGCCGTGAAAAGAGGCGTCGTTATTATAAGAACAAATTTCTTCTCTGTTGTTTTTGCCGTAAATTTGAAATTTTAATTGAAAATCGTATTGTGTAGAAAATTATTACTATCGGAGAAGGTTCATATGCCTGTACAATGTACAGGTATTATGGACCTTAATAACATGCACATCGACATATTTTTGCCTGCAAAAGAATGCTAAAATTTTTATCTTTTAAAGAAAATATCTGGGCCAACTGACAGTGTAATCCATTTCGAAGGGCGTTGGGTTTATACCCAGCGATCGCGAAGATTTTTCTGAGGGATCCTTATCCTTTATCGGGCGTGAATGTCACGTGATCGTGAAAAATTTTTGTGCTTTTCCCTTCGTCATTAGACAAATCAGCATTTTTCAACTGCACCTTCTTGCAACAAATCTTGCGCCTCTTCTGCGCCAACAAATCTTGGGCAGCCCGTAATCAGTCCCTTACCAGTATACCCTCCAGTCGTAATGTTGCCAATGGCCTAATCAGTCAATCGCCTCCCTTAAATAACCAACCAATAAATAAACTTGTAACTGTTTGCAGATTCATCTTGGGTGCTGCAAAGGATAATTATGAATAGGTGTCCTGACTGTTAATAGCTACTCTGTGTTTCATCTTCGATGATCTCTTACTTACCACTGTTGAGTGCTATCCAGTTTTCCTAGACCTATGACCCCGGACCCATATAACTTATATTATAGGAGTCACCCAACGCAACTGTAGCTTTTGAATTCGTGATTATTCAACTCTTTCAATTATGACTGGAAATCACCATTTCAAGTCTAACCCTGTAAATATATGTGTGACACATTCGACTGTTGAGGGCTGCCGGGTCGATGAGATAGCCACACGAAACATATTAGCTGATAAGGACCTCGTGAATTATACAAGGATTGTGCCTCATCATCGATTCGCAGAAACGATGAGGAAACCATCAAACCGTGACGTATCGTACTCGATGTAACTTGTTTTTTCATGAAGATTTCTCGCGTAAGAAGCACTGATAACATGTGATGGAATGGAATCTCTTCTCACTTCGGTTTATAGTTCCGGATTTCTTGTTTTTACTTCTGATTTGGACTTCTGGTTTTTAGAAAGCTAGTATTTTCACTTTCTGTTGGAATTAACCCCTTTCGCGATTGCCATCGCTTGCTCTCACTCTCTTGTTTTCCCTTTCTGCTTCGTTCGCCTTTCTTCCCCCCCACCAGTCTCCGAGAGCTTCCTCGATGCCTTCCCGATGTGGGCGTATACACGTGTTCTAGTGCTCTACTCGGTTTAACGTATTTATTGGCGTGCCTCGGCAGTTATCGGCAGTTTTCATGTCAAAGCGTCGATTATTTCAAATAATGCCTTTCGAAAGTTGAGAATTGTCGGGGACTGTAACGTCACATTACGGGATTCCCGAAGTTTGACCGAGTTCAGTCCTTCCTGAATTAGGCCCTTTTTTCCTGTTACTTTATATACTATATTACCCTGCAAGCCACCTCAATGGTCTTTGTCATGGAATGAGTCATCTCCAACCTGCACTGCATGATAGGTATGCCACCAATGCTACAGAAATCGTTGAATTAATGTAAAATGAAACTACGTGTACGAGATACAAGAGTCATGCAATGATTATGCCAAACGTCATGTTAGTACTACGTGGCAGATTAATAAATAAGATAGCAACAATAAAGAAGTAGATATATTTTTTAATTACTTATAATTTCAGTCGTATGAAAGGATATTGTCCTTCCTGACTGATGTAGCCCACCCTGTAGTCCCCTCCCGGAGATCCGATTGAGAGACTGTTTTACCTCAGGAATATTTTACTGGGAGGAATGCCATCATGTTACATATAGAATGCAGGGCTGCATCTTCTAGGGAGACTAATGTGGTAGTTTCCCCGTTGCCTTCCACATTGCAGTACCCCGGTCGATTCCGTGAACATCAATCTCGCCCGAAGTTGTGGGGTTCGATACCGGTCCGATCTTCTTGATCTGCGCCATCGATGCCTCCTGCTGAGACTGCTGCCTCTCAGTAGTGGGGTAAAATTCGGGTAGCGTGCAAAAGTTGGTTGGCCGAATAGGAAAATTTTTTCCGTCACATGGTCTCGAACATGCGACCCTCCGGACGCGAGTCCAACACACTACCACTGGTTGAAACCGGACCCTCAAAGGCTCTTATTGCAACGTTAATAATGCAATATTCAAATAATGCTTCCTACAGCTGCTGAAATTAAAACGTATAATTGGAATATGGTCTCCCATTATGTCTTAGGAACTGTGTCGCTCAAAATAATCTTCAGGGCCCATAACTAATTAGAATTATTGTGAGCACTTGAGAGTGTAACGAGAATGATATTCTTGAATTTTATGGATTAACCTTTGTGACTGTGCTAAGGGTGTTTCTTTAAACTTAGTCATGTATCTGATGCAATTTTTCTTTTTTTTCAGGTGAGTGACTCTTAAAGATGTTCCACCATTATCTCGAGACATTGGTGAGTCTTGGTCTCTTGGCCTTGCCAGAGTTTATTCATAAGATTCGTCCCATATGATCGCAGAAACATAAAACTGTAAAACCGACATTGCGCTTAGTCGTACTTATGTTACGTGTTTTATGTTTTCATTCCGTAGTGTTTTCATCGCTCATTTTCCTCATTCATGAATCTGATGTCGTACCGAATCGCAAAAGGAAGTTGTTGCATATATTCGAGTCATCTCTTTAAAATTGGTGTCCTGGGAGCTCAGAAAATGATTTTGTGAATCTTTGTGGTCCCCGGTTATTTCATCAATGATACCCGGTTGCGCGCGATAAACTCGTCATGTTGGAATTCAATCCTTTCAGGCGTAACCTTATGGAATTCCATTATGAATAATGACAGTTTGGCGGGTACTTGACGATGACGCAGTAGCGTTGGAGCTAGTAGTACCAGTAAAACTCTGTGGATTGAAACAGTTTTTTTATTGTAATTATTCATAATTTTAGATTTTACTTTATCCGTAGCTGTTATTGTTTTCTTTTCTATTTTATATTTCTTTTTACAAATTTATTATTTACGATTTTTCTACGATCATTGTGAAGCTGATTTAATACCTAATTAGAAAAAAAATGTAATACCAAAGTAGAAAAAGGACAGGACAATTCTTATTGTCATAAAAGCGAAACTGAAGAAAAAAGCGTTGGCCAGATCTATAGCTTGCAAAATCCTGCAATGCAGGGAGGGGGGATGGGTGGCCTGGAGAGTACAGGGGTCGTGTGGCCCAAGGGGACTCGCAGCATATTTGCAGGGGCGTGGCACAATTTGTATCAATTCTATCGTGAATAACCCTAAATATATCAACTAAGTAAGCATTATATTTTGTCCGGCTGTGGTTGAGCGCTCAGAGAATATTATCATGACGCCTCACTACATCTCTAGGTCTGACAGAAGCGATAAAATATGAAATGTTCATTGGAGGACAGATATGTACAGAAACTCGTTCTTTCCGCGCACAATAAGCGATCAAAATGAAAACTGAGCTCCACTAAATATACTTCCATAATACACGTCACCATTTCACCTCCCAAAACCTTACATCTTTACACGGCTGGGGTCCTAAAACTCCCTGGTATTGTGTAGATGTAGAACGTGTCGCCCTCTATATATTGTTTCATGCAATTATCGCGATTTTTCTTTGCCCTGTGTCGCGAGTCATGTTTTGCCCCTACGAACCACTCACTCAGCTCACCACTCTGTCGAGAAGAAAGTGGTCGATTAATCTTTGAATACGAAATGCACGTAAGCAGTCAAACGTTAGCAATAGTTTTTTCCAGACCTAAGGTTTTGGAACTTTCTCACTTGTCTCGTTTAAGGAGTCTTTTGGGTTGGATCTGATTTTAAATTAAATCTCTTCAACGTATCCAACTACTTGATATCTTGAGGGAAGATTTGGTAAACTAGTGGGAGCACTATTTTTTATTTCGTCAAAATGAATTTGATTGGTATTTTTATAGGATTGGTGTCTAAAATCGTAAATCTCAATTCAGATCTCTTTCCCATACGTCCGCGAGTTCCTCCAGCGTGGGTGGCCTGAACTCATCAGTATGAAATATCATAGTATGGAACGTGTAGGAAGTGTACATGGTCGCCATTAATCTGGTCATGTTAACAGGCGGAAAGATCATCGTCTCCATGTACTTTTCTATTTATCACGAGCAAATTCTTCGTAAATTTTTTAATGTTTCTAAATCAGAAACGTATCCCGCTGCTATGCTTTTCTGAAGATTTCATCAGATTCAACCTTTTCTTTCTTTTATTGAGACAGATTTTATATTGCGTGGTTAAGTATTTTTACAAAAATAAAACTCATGTATCTGATCTTTTTTAATGAACGATATGTCAGTGGAATCGACTTCTCCTTAGGTGCATAAACTTCAAATTCTTGGGAAAAACCTCCATAATTACCTAATTATCTTGGCAATTGAATGTTTTGAATGTATTTCTCAAATATTCTGACACGTTTTTATTCAAATTATCGATGCGTACCATTGTCACCATCAACTTAAGCCTTTACTTGATGTTAACATGCAGATGTTTAAACGCATTTTTTAATAATTTACTCGATTGTAAATTCACAAATACCGACGTTTTGGGTTTTGTTCGACGAATGACATCTTTGAAGAACTGACTGCGCAGTGATTTTTACGGTGTCTTCCGCTAGCAACGCAATTTTGCGAAGTAAACTGAAAAAAATCTTTCGCCCTGACTGGGATTCGAGCCCGGACCCCTCGATATCTCTCCGATTGTTTTAACCAGTTAAGCTACCAAGTCTTTCTATTGAATGTCATACAGTTGTGAAAACGTAAAGCTTTTTATGCCGCTCGACATATTTTCTCGCACTGCTTGTAATCTGCTCAAGGACCGTGTAATTCGCTTTGGAGCGTGGGAGAAACGTAGGACCGCTGAGTGGCCCACACGGAGGAAATCTTCTCAAGTCATTATCTCATGCGCCAGAAGAAAAAGCTTTCCTCTGCGGAATATACTGTCGAAGGTGATGAGATAATTCACGAGGCTGGCGAAGATAAATATCCGGTCTTTGACGCCGTTATAATGTATTTTCTGGTTTCCTTCAGCTCGAAGGCTGGGAACCAGTTATTTTCGGCGCGGATACCTTTCAAAGCCGAGTAAATATTTCAGTGCTCCTTATAATGACCTCAACAATTTAATAATAATTATTTGCACTTGTCGTGGGTTTAGGTCAAATTCATAACGTTAATTTTCCTTTGCCGATGTTTCGGGATATAATTTCATTTTTATCAATTTTCCGGAACTTTTCCCCTTCAAAATCAGTTTTCATTGAAAAAAGCATTAATGGTGTTTTTCCACGTGCCCATTGAACACAATTTGTAAATTCAAGTTCAACTTTCGAGATAAATAGCACGGATTGGTAACATTTTGTTTTCAATTCAGATGGAAGGCATATTTTGCTGTAAGTATCCATAACATTATGAAAGTGACATTTGTTCTTTTATCGGTTGAGCCACCTTAAGATGCCAAATTTGGGCAATGTCAAATATTTTATTACTGCGCGGCAAAAAGCTTCCCTTTAGAATTATGCGTAGGCGTACTTTGAAGTAAATCGTGAACTATTTCCAAAATATATGGTCGCGACAGAAGCGCTCAGCAGAATGCCATCTTTCGACAGGTTAGAGAACGTTTCTCCCTTCGGTGTTTGCATTTGGCGTCTTTTCTCCAAAGTCATCGGAGGATACATTCATTGGTGACATTTTCTATTTGGTTTCTAGGGATAGAAAAACTTACACAAGCTCGAACTCGCTTGGAATTGATTGGGGTAGTTTTAGTCGTGTAATAACGTCTTATTTTTTATGTTTAGATATTAGATAGATATTTATTGCATCCAACAGTGTTACAAAAATATTGGCAAAAGCATGAATTGGGATGCTTAGGTAACCTTCAAAGGTTATTACCCGTTTAATAATTACCTCCTTAGTCAAACAAAAACGCACGTTTCTCTCGAAAAGAGTAAAACAGAAAATATACATTGGTCAGAGAAATTTGAATTGAATTGATAACAAAGAATTGAAACCCCGACTTACAAACTAGCGAAGTCAATAATAACCTTGGAAATGTGGTTTTAGGATATACAAAACAGTCAATGCAATTAAAAATTAATACAAATACGGCAACGTTCCATACATTGTTTTTAAAGAAGTTTTCAATATTGAGCTGAGTGAATAGCCATGATTTCACAGAACACAGAAATTTTAGGGAATTACTCTCCATTTTTATATTTTCTGGCAAAACATTGTACACATTAGGCCCCGTGCACAGAGATGATCTTTTAAATACGGTTAAATTTGGTTTAAATAAATATACATTACATTTTCTCCTCGTATTTTACGAGTACCTTTCTGGAGTAGACAATGGTGAATAACCACTTCGAACATGGAAAGATTTTAAAACTTTGTAAACATGCAAGTGTCTAAACTAGCAACTCTTTTAAATCTAAGAACAAGGGAAAAGAGCGTTCATATCTCTTTTCAAACAATATTACGCTGATGATTCGTTTTTGAATTGTCGCCATATGCTTATGTATGTTAAAATATGCGCATCCCCAACATATGATGCCGTAATCTAGAATTGATTGCACCAGGGCAAAATAAATTGACCTTAAAAAGGATTTGGTACATTTATTCCGAATAAAAGAAAATTTAAGCAGTGCAAATCTTGATTGTTTATGCATCGTAAATAAGGTAGTTATGAGCGAGATAGCTCCCGAGTCGTAATGGGAATCATTTTCGAATTATACGTTTTAATTTCAGCGGCTGTAGGAAGCGTGAATTCAATATGGCATTATTAGTGGTGCAGTAATATACTTTAACACGACTGAAATTCTAAGAAATCAAATAAAAAGATCAACATAAGTCTCTAATTTTACACATTTTTTCACGCGGTACGTGTAAAACTCCTTCACAACAGAAGTTTATTTGCGATCCTGAAAAATTTACGTCGGTGACTTCATGATTTATTTAAAAAAATTGTTGAGATACATACAAACCACACGATTTTAAGGTAGTTTGAGCGAAATATCATTTTACCAAGAAATCAGTGAATTTGGTCTCAATATAAAGAAAAATATATACCACCCTTCCATTGACACCAAAAATTCAACCCCTTACCACATTACTTTCCGAGATATTTGCCAGAAAATGCCAGCCCTTTTACATGGGAAATGGTACTTGAATGCACTCCCGAGAGACCTTGTTCAACAAATGAGGCATTCCTTATCCTTAGATCTCCAAAAATCAACTATGTGTAGTTTGTGTGATTTATCAACTATTTTTGAAAATTAATCATATTGTCACCGCTGTAAATTCTTTGGGATCACACTAAACCTTTCGTTTTGATGGAGTTTAAAACGTACCGCGTGAAAACAATTAGTCAAGTTAAAGACTAATTCAGATATTTTTATTTGATCACTTATAATTTCCGTCATGTGAAACTATATTATTGCACCATTATTAAGTCAATATTTAATCCGTGTCTCACAGCTGGTGAAATCAAAACGTATAATTCGAATATGGTCTCTATTATGACTAGGGAACTATCTCGCTCGTTATGACCTTAATTGTTTGGCGATGTCTAGGTATCAGAAATCCTCATTAAGTTAATGACTTCTCTCTGGAGTGCATAGACTTACCATTTCCCCCTGCACCATGACTGGTATTTTTCGTCAAATATCTCGGAAATTAGTTCGGTAAGGACCTGTTACTGTGTGTACTTCCGAAGAGTGAGACATTTTTCTTAAAAATGCGACCAAATTCTTAAACTTTTGGGTTAAATGATATTTCGCTCAAACAACGTAACGAAGGTGGCTGGAATTTATTATGACGCTCGGTTAAAGTTATCGTCCTTGAAATGCAACAGCAGCGGTGGTATTTCTTTAGCTGTTATCGCGGCTAATTAAAGAGCATTCTTGTTTATCGCCCTGTTATCGTCTGCCGTAGATATTGTGCGAGAATGTTTGTTGTGAAGAATCAACCCAAAAATGTTAGTTTCCTTATTTTTTTCTATGGAGAGCATGGGAATTATTTTGATTAGACTGACTAATTTGACGCGTGGCAAGTCTCTCTTTCTAGTCGAAGAAGTCATTGACCTTATATATAATATGGTCGACCAAGTCTTTCTTAGGGAAGAATTGATTTCTATAGTCCGTTTTGCTCAGTATTCTGGGTCTCCTATGTTGTCCGAGTGCCTTAAGTCTGCACGAAGAGTCGTTACTCCTGGGTTTGTCTCCGCTAAGTCGGTGGGAAAAGCGGCTTTAACCCGTATGCCGCCGAGTCATTAACCGAGCTTATCTCGTTTGCTCGTGCTATCAGGAGTCAAAGCGGAGCCGTCTCCGACCTGCGTGGCAATATATCCGAACGTGGTGGAAAGGCGGTCTTATTTTTAAATGAGTGCTCGCTGGAATTGAATGCGGTAGCTTGAGGTGGCTGGAGCGATTTTAGTTTTTGTGCAGATTTGCATGAAAATTTGCATGCGTGTATTTATTAGTAATATGTATAGGTAAAAGCGAAAAAATGCCATGTTACCGATAAGGTGTTTTGGCAATTTATTGCTAGTTAATCACATAGCCCTATGGCATTTGACGTGTATTTCGAAGTAATTCGACGACATATGCACATGTTTTCTCCTAAACGCGAAAACATAAGTTCCATATATTACAATGGTACCATATTAATATCAAGGTATCATGCCGAATAAAAAAAACACGTATTTACGTTTAAAATCAGAATATCCTTGCAAAATTGTGTGGAACTTATGCATGATGCATAAATGAAAAACTTTGTAATTTTCCACTGTATAAATTTTTACTACGACCCAGGTTTCGATGTTTTTACATCATCATCAGGTGGTGATGATGATGTAAAAACCTCCTGTGACTTACCTCAATTACGCATACCTTAGTTTTCACTTGAAAAATAGATTTTCATGTGGCCTTCCATCAAGTATTCTACGGATTACGAATTGTGATGAAGGACAGAAACTCCATCAAGCTTTCCCTCGATTAATCGTGAAAAATTTTTGTTTCTGAATCCCACTTTTCATAGTTTTATCATTTAGCTTCCCTTCATTCGCGTTTTCTCCTTTAGTCCACACATTTTCACTGGAGGTCTCCGTAGTTTTATGGTCGCTCCCTTGTTAGGTTTTGTTGCTATAAATTCTCTTTCAATGTTAATGTATTTCTTTCAAGATACTGCTTAATTGACATATTCTGTCTATTTGCAGAAAAATATATAATCTGCTTGGTACGAATAACAAAATCCTCCCTTTAACTCTGTGTTTCCTCGAGTTGAACTTGAAATTGCTCGGAGTTAAAATCGAAAATGGCGCTTTTCAAAGATTCCTGGCACACTCTCTGGAACGTAAGCGAAACAAAAAAATTAATATTTGAATTTCCACACGATAATTAATCGGTCGACCTGGGTGCCCACGTTATTGCACCACTTTTAGGGCAACTATTTTCAAATATCCAACGTCATATGATTGCTATTTCTGAGAAAAATTGCTTAACACAAGCAATTTCTCTCTGGTTATCTGCGTAAAAGGAGGAAATCTAGGAAGGAGAAGTACTAATCCTTCCTAGGTTTTTTGGTAATTAGAAAATAATTACAGAAACTGAAGTTATCATGTGTAAAATCACTGCGGTTCATATTGGCCCAAAATAGTGTCCATTCAAAACATATTCGTCGCATAATTTGCGTATTTTGAATGTTAAACTTAATTTGTAATAGTTAAAGAAATGCCATCAGTCTCTATTTATTCGCTAATTAATTAACTGCATTCATCGTTGCGTGCCTTTAGAGTTGAACACACTCTAGCCTACGACTTGGAAAGAATCGTCGACATTAATTTTCAATCGATGGTAGGGTCGCAGCTGTGTCTTTGGAAAGTAACTCGTGAAGCTGCTTGGGCACACGCCAAGTCTAACTGTGCGACCGGGTGAAGAATACTCTGGGAGTAGTCCCGTGGCTGCACCCTTCTGTCTCGCTTCATGTAGTAAGGAATTCTGCTTCAATAGACATCCAGTCCATTTTTTTTACCCTTCATTCGCTCGTATAGCACCTCTTTTTCATCATCATATCCTATGTAGAGGCGTTTTTGACGAGTTTGTACTTGAGTTGCGCTAAATTCATAATCGAGAATGAACGTGCATTTTGTCGATGTCGGTCATCGTTAAAAGTTCCCTGGCAAATGAATTAGGCAAGATGGTAACTATGGTTAATGCCTGTAGATTCAGCGATATCAAACACTCAATAATATCGTATGTGGACTCCAGAAGTCAAGGGGTCTAAGTGACATTTTTGAAAAAAATAAGTTAGGTACAGGAATGGGATGTGCAAATATTAATCTTTTAGGTGGTAAAGGGATCCAAGTGATTTTTCTTGACAGTTGCTGCTATCTAGGGTAATGCCTCTTAACTACTTAGTGGGTTGTACCAAACATTTTCAACTTTGACTTAAGTTTCTCAAAACAATGGTTTTGTTACTTAGACCCCTTGACTTCTGGGTTCCTCATTCAAGATTCTTGCGATATTGAGTGGAATGCATAACATGATGCAGAAATAAAAAAAATGCAATTATACACAGAAATAAATTTTACTACGGCCTAGGTTTCGATTATTTTACATCATCATCGGGTGATGATGATCTAAAATGTCAGATCAGATGATAATGATGATGTAAACGTAAACCAGAAAAATCTGATGATGACGATGATGATGTAAACCTAGGTCATAGTAAAATTTATTTCTGCATCAATAATATCATATTTTCCATTCGCTCTGTCTAGCCTTCAGTGAGATGCTTAAGGTGACGGGATAGAAAATCCCTGATCCATTCCTGAGTAACTTATAATTTCAATGTAAAAAGTAAGGAAAAGGAGAATTTCGGATCTCTCTCGTACTTAAACGTCTCGGAGAAGAAAGTTGGTCCATCTCAAAAACTTTCAACACCTTCTAATATGAATAATATTGAACTAGCTGACCCGTGCGAATATTTCGCACACTATGCAGCTTCTTCCTGTTTCTTCCCTCTATCTTCTTGTTCGTCTACCTGTCGAATTTTTTGCAGAGTATGCAGCTTCTTCCTGTTTCTTCCTTCTTTCTCCCTGTTCTTCTACCTGACGAATTTTTTATACGCACATAATACAGCTTCTTCCTTCTTTCTTCCTGTTCTTCTACCTGTCGAATATTTCGCACAGTATGCAGCTTCTTCCTCTGTCTTCCTTCTTTCTTCCTGTTCTTCTACCTGTTTCTTCCCATGGACAATTATGTGTTATTTATGTTTGTGTTAAAGGCACATAACGTATACGTAAACGGTAAACGGTCGCATTGATTGCATGTAGAATGTAAACAATCAAACTAAACGATGTGTTAATAGATGGCGCCTCCTACAGTCTTTTAAGCACGTAACCATATCCAAAATATTAGTTGATAATACTGCCAACATATGGCACTGTATAATTTTTTAACAAAAACTTTAACTTTAAATCATTTGTCTATTTTTCGTCAGTAGCGGGGGACATGGCTTTCAAACGATGTTTGAATCATTAATTTTGATGAAGAATTATGGGAGTTACGGCTTTTGCGACAAAAAAACGCCTTTGAGAAATAATATATACGATGATGATGAGTACTATTTTCATTTCAAACCTTTTTTTGAAGTTTAGAATAATAAAAATGTGTGGAGTCGATATACCTCGAGCGAGTAATCGACATGGAAAAATCGAAACTTTTAAGTCAAATTAATGGATAAATAGTGAAATTTGAGATTGAGATTGTATTTTTCGTCGGAAGCCGGTGATTCAACGTTTAAAATGATACCTCATTTATCACTGTAGGTGCAGTATTAACGGAGCATATACGGAATGACAGAAAAAGACCTTTCTGTAATAATAATATTGAATAGTTCACTGTTTATGATCTGTTTACCTGAATATTTTAATATCTATCTGTAATTGAAAATTGTTTTTTCGACATAATCTTGTCTTTTGGTGATAATTAATCGCGTCAACTAGTCCAAATAAAAATGAGTTAGTTTCAGTTGTCATTGCAGCTCATTGTTGTGAAGCAGTTGTACAATTCACGTTAGAAACTGTTACATCTAATGTCTTGGGTATAAATTTTCACCACTAAAAACTTACCCAAGCCTCCCAATAACTTTTCTCTCTCTCCTCAATCCAAGTGGTCCAATCCTGGACGCACGAGAGACATTACGAAGGATATCCGAGTAATAAAAAAAAGCGGTAGCGCGGAAATGTTGCAGTATAGCCCACGTCCCGCATGTGGTTTCCCAAGAGGCGTTGCCTCGCACAACCTGTCGAGAGGAAAGGCGAATAAATGCCGTGAGCGGCGCTTGCCTCCACACGTCATTTTTTTCTTTCGCCTCTTTTTCCTTTCTTTTTTTTCCGTTTACTTTATTTATTTCCGCACGGGCAGAGACTCCCTTCTGTCCGCGAGATGGAATTTCCTCGGATGACGAATGAGTGGGACTGGCGTCTCTCCTGGGAATGTCTTTCGACGTGTGGGTGTTGCTCCCGACGACCGCTCGCGACAGCGGGTTCACGTTCTATTGCGACGAAATGTACCGTCTTCCCCCTCCGCTATACCATATTCACCTCTTTTTTTTCAGTCCCCTTTTCGCCCGTTCCGCAGTCCCATATCTTCATGTTTGTAGCGCTCGCAAATTTTCTCGGCGCAGTTGAGGGTTTTTGGGATATGGGCTTCGAAACTTTCATCACCTTGGAAATTGGGAAGGAAAGTTGTTTCGTGCGGAGTAGCTGTCAGAAAACATTTCTAATTGTTTTCTTCTTTTTTTCTAATTTCTAATTGCTGCCAACGCAAGCGCTTCGAGTTATGGGATGACTTTTCGCTTATTGCTGTCCCGTTTCGACTAACCTCAAAATGAGACCTCGAGATAGGCTCCCTCGTAAAGTCGTGACGATGGGTGATTTTAATGAATTATCTTGTGTGTGTGTCCCTTACCTTTCACGCACTGCCACTAAGTCTCGCTTCCTCTATACGGCAACATTTATAATATAAAAATGTATATGGTTTAAATATCAAAACGTCTCGTGGATACTTCGTTTAATCTATCAAAATTTCCTGAGCTGGCACCGAAGGGGCAAGTTAAGAATTTGCGTTCAGTTTTAAGTTATCTTGTGTCGTTTTGCTATTCAAAGAGGCATTTTTCAAACCAAGTAGGTGTTGATAGTCAAATGGGCTTTTTCGTACTGGGACAAATTTTCAATTGATTTCCATTTCCCTTGACGTATCCCGTCTCTTGCGAAATTTTGTCTGGTCGTCGACGGATTCGCTACGGTGAAAAAGGTAGATTCGAGGTCACTGGTGAGTCAGTCAACCATTCCGTCAGTCGCGAGGCTTGGGGCTGTCTCAGGAGAGCCGTTGTGTTGGCAGCGGGGAAGTCGAAGACGTTGTGCGATACTCCTCATAACTTTTATGGTGGGGGACGTTGACGTCATTCGCTTTCCTCCCGACGTTTTGCAGTGGAGAGAGGAACCCGTGGAATGGCACCTTTCTCTGTAGCCTCGTCTCGCGGGGCCCGAGAAGGGAGCGGTATAAGGTGAAGGCATTCCCTTATTTTCCGAAAAAAAGCTGTGATGCGTTCAAGCTGAAAGCATCTACCCTGACGGACCATGCGGCGGGGAGAAAAGAGTGAATTTACTTCGGAGACATATCCTACTTTCCTAAGTCGATTAAGAAGTTACCGTGTTTAATATTCAGAACTGCGTTCAGAAATTCAAATGGTGTGTTTCAGAGCGACACAGAATATTATCATGACCCCTCACCACAGACAGAAGCGATAAAATAAGAGAGGTACATTGCCGAGCAGATAGGTACAAAAACTCGTTCTTTCCGCGCGCAATAAGCGACCGCAATAAAAACTGAACTCCGCTAAATACACTCCCATAATACACTTCACCGCTCCACCTCCCAAAACCTTACATTTTACATGGCTGTATTCCTAACATACCCTACCACTTGCCCATGCGGCGGCTCGCAGGGAAGTATGTAGATGTAGATGAAGATCTTCCTCAATGAGGCACATCTTCCTGTCATGACGTTAGATGATTCATATTTTCTTCCGTTGTGACATTGACAATATTTTATCCTCGTATTAAGCGTAAACTGGGGTGGCGCTTATGCGATCTCATAGGTGTGCTGTCAAAGGGTTCCAGTAAATCCTTAGACAACATGCGATGTATTCTCACTGTGAATTGCTTTATTGTGTGTCATTTCCTCCCGCGAGGATTCGGTGAGATTACGGTGAGAGGGAGCAATTGGTTACTTTTCTTCTTGTTTGTCCAGGTATTTTCGTTCCTTATCATCTGCGTGTGCTTCCGCAACTGGTGTTCATTCTTCAGTTTTATCTTTACTCTTCCTCTTCTGTCGAAGATGCCTTTGGGCATTCACTCACACATTACGTTTTTCTTAAAATCTTTGGTGAAGGTGCCTATCATTGATTCTTTACGATTATCGCTTCCGAATGCTGTCGTTTTTATCCAATTTTTCGTATTCTTAGTTCACATAGATTGTCGATCAGGGCATGCAGGAGGCATCCTTACGTATTTTGTATTTCCTGTAGATGGAAGTTTTCATTTACCTTTAATCAACGGTCTTAAGAAATGATGAGTTCTGTATTCGCCTTATGCAGTTAATTCTGAACGTGAGCGGGAGGTACTGCTTTTCTCTCTCAGAGATTAATATTATCGACGTAATCTCAAATATAGTTCAAAAATATCCCAATTATTTTTCTGTGAAGATTCTCTGTGGAATCTTTATAGGTATATTTTGTGCAGTGAAGTGTAACGAGTTGCTGTATATTTTGAGTTTTTGTCGGTTCTGGCCGTGATTTACTGCAAAGTTTTTGTTCTATAGGGTTCCTCGTATTTCCTATCCAGTCTCCTCATCGTGAATTCGTCTCCAGAAGTGGGTATAAAACTTAAGATGGGAAATAAGTGTCATTTTTCTACTGTGGAGCAATAAATCATTCCCGGGAGAATGGCGGGGTAACGTGATATTTCTGGTAAATAAGAGAATTGGAAAGTTTTATCATTAATGACAATCTTTCGAACCCATTGAGGGACCCCTCAAGATGTCTTCAGAATGCTTTTCAAAATGATTTATGATGCGGAAGTGTGTGCCGAGTGCTGAATGTTAATTTTATCAATTTTCCTCCATTACCTATAAGACATGTACATCGTGCTTGTTAGGTTCCTGCTTTATGATTTTAATCACGCGAAACTAATGATGTTTAGGGAATCGGGGTGAAGTAAGATTATATTCAGAGGAGGATTATGAATCTTGCTCCATGAGATGGAAAATTTCCACCTCATCGCGCCAGACAATGAGTCCTGCCTCACCGTTATGGAAGTAGACTCCCAGGTTCGAAAAGTTATTTGAATTCCTCTTCAAGTAAAAACTCTTCTGTCTCTTCAAGTAAAAACTCAGCAGTTGCTAATTTGGTTGTTACAGGCCATCACTATTATGCGAGTAACTGTGATGCATAGTGTATGCTTATCAAGTGTATCACGAAAACTGCTCTTAACAATTTTCACAAAGCATTATATTTTTAGAGAGTTTTTGGTTCCAGAAATTTATATGAACTACTGGTCTAATTTTCGGATAAATTGACTTAGAACAGAGTTTGAGCAAGAAAAGACATACGGACCAAATCACGAAATTTATGGTAGTTGGCGAGGACTTCGATGTGGAGTATTTCATTTTGCGTCTTTAAAATATCACGAAAACCGTTCAAGACGCTAATGGAATAAATTGTGCGAGAAAGATTAAATTTTTCATTTTATGGCATCCTCCGACTTTAACTTATCCGTATAAACCTCCGGTACATTTCAATCTCATTGTGCGCCTTTGGTCTGCAGTCATCATCCCGCCAACGCGCGTGCGATAGCTCTCTTGTTTTTGTTTTTATTCCCGCGCGCGGGGTCTCGGGTTCCGATGTTGCGCTCCGCGACTCGCATGTGTGGTTACTGGGATGCCGCGCCGCCTCCTTCATCCATTTAACTCCTCGTTGAGGGACGACCTCCAGTCTGCCCCTGATTTACCTGTCTCCTCTCTTTCGCGAGTTCTACCGCATGTTTATTTACTTCGTGTTTAGATTCGTGTTTATTTACACCCGATGTTTAGATGGGTTAGCCTATCCCGCGGTTTGCCCACCCTTTGTTTTTTTCTTCCTTGCCTTTTCTTTGCTTTTTCCTGCGTCGCCATCAGTTGATCTGCTTGTAAATTCGTTCCCGAGGCTGCTTGCTCTAAAGGCGGCTTCTATAATGGAAGTTACTTCCATAGTAGTAGTCTAACAAGTCGCTTTATGATAGTACTTTGTGCGAATGACCTTAGTCGTCGAAGCACCCTAATCACCCAAATACTACTACGATAGTACTTTCATGTGTGAGAATTGACGTGATGACACGGGGGGTCGGCGTGTGTTAATTGGTATAGACTACGGTTCGCACTTCCACGCTAAATAGAGTGGCTTCTGTTTCGCCTACAAGTAGCATTTCAATATTGCAATATATTCGCATTGCATCCTGTGTGAAATGCTGATAACGTGATCCTGTAACTCGCTGTCACTGTAAGTGACTTTTAAAAAGTTAAAATATATAATATAATTTGTTGAATTAGAACTTAAATTTACGCTCAAGTAATTATTCATCTTCACCTGGTATTGTTTTTGCTGTGTTATTCAAAGTAATATATGTGAGTATTCGTGCTTCGAGTAATTGTGAATAAATTATTGTTCATGCCTGCTTAGCTTTAAGGATGCACATGGATATATTAAATTTAACTTATCCTAATTTAAGAAATTCTCGAATGAGATGAGCTGACATCTTTATTGGCCCCAGGACAATTTGTTCACTTATATAAGGCGAGTCAGATCAACCACAGTGTGCAGTCGTATGATGTGGAGACAAAATAAGAAGAAACTTATCATTATAAAATAAGTACAAAGACAAGAAACAGTAAGATATTTGAGTTATAAGCGAAAACATAAGACACGCTTCATCATTATAAATACTCTTTTACCGAGTAATAAGCCCAATTGATCGATAAAAATTCAGCTGCTTTATAAAATGTATTCTTGAAGATGTTGCTTTGATTTTAGCGGGTAAAGAGTTGAAAACTAACGCACCAGCGTTTACGGAACTCTAGCAGTGTAGTGCTAGGTTGTATTACATGATTCTAATTTTTTTATTTATGGTATTTTAAATATGAAAATCCATGTTTAAATGAATATTATGACATGAATGTATTTATCCAGCATATAAAACAACAGTAAATATAAATACGTGATTTTTTTTAGTTTAGTTCCTTAAATAATTGCCTACAGAATGCGTACGGAGTGCAATGCTCAATATAGTCGACAGCCGAAACAAGGCGAATTCCAAAATTTCTGCAATGAAATATTTTACCACCTTCGTTATTTTTTTTGGGAAAAAACTGAGGTAATCTGTAGGCAGGCTAATTCTCCATAAGTAGCGATACAGGTCGAGAAATGGCTGTATACGCTCGTCGCACCTTAAAAGCCGACTTCCATGTTTATAAAGCCGCCTTAATCTCTTCTGGATAACCGCGAGCTCTGCTTTCATCACGTTGGTAGTACGTGCGACGCAAAACAAACGAATCGTGTGGGGAAAAAAAATCTTATTTTTTGTCCAAAAGATATCACCACACTTGGTAGCCTGGAACGTGTCGTCCTTTTTAAGGCGTGCGTGCTACTTTTCTGGAAATGCGGTACGTATGTACACTGATTAATGAATCATTTCCTACATTATCGTAGCTACAGTTGGTGGAAAACTTTATTGGTCTGTCGTGGTATGGTGAATAGTAAAAATATAGAATAAATTTGATCTATTTCTGAAGTATGCCTCCGAAAAGTGCAGTAGCATATCGCGGGAATATTTCTCATTTTGCCAAACGTTTCGAGAGAAATTGTCCCGCTGAGTAATGAGTTTGCTTGGATACGGACTAAAAGTGCAGCGCGTCACCAATAATAAATTTAGTCGTGAAATGTTTAGTGAAGAAGCTACTGTTGCCGTCAAACTTTGAAAAGTGTACTTTAAATTCTCAAGATGATTTATTTACCACAAGCTGATGCAGTTTCAAATCGTAAATGTGTACCAAGGATGACTTGAGGGGTGCATTTGTGATAAATCTGTCTTGGCTAGGTTTGCCCATGAGATTCGACAATTTCGATGTGATTGACATGTACTTACGTAATGGCATGTTCCTTCTTATTGCTTAGAGGAATTGATGGCACTGATGGTAACTTAGTAGAATTGATTGCACTGGCGGTAACTCAGTGGTAGTGACGGCAACTTTTTCCGAAAGAAATGGAAGTCATCCGCCTCACTCTCCTGTAGCCACGAAAGTCATGTTTGTTGTAATTTGTGTATCTGATGATGTCACGACGCGAGACAATCTAGCCCGGTAGTGATATGTGTGAAATTAAGTGAATATGAATTTTAATCGTGCTGAAGTTGTAGATGTTATGTATTAGTATATGATGTTGTATTTGAGCGCGCTTAGTTACTTAGAATTTTTCGTTTTATTAATCTCATAGCTTACAAATCTTATTGTTCAAGTTTCATTCCTACGGCGCGGGTGTCATGTAACCACCTCACATTTTCTGTAGGACAGGCCAATTGCCAAAGTAAGGAACATTGTGAGACGAATACAGTAAGTCCTCTGTATGCGTCGTTTCGATTTATGTCTGATTCGATGTTACGTCACCACTGACAAGGGTCGTCGGAAAATTTTTCCCTGTATAACGCTAATAAAACAGACCGTATGTGCTTATGCTTGCGTTTTTGATGATTGAGACAATAATCATCCTATCTGAAGTAGCTATTTTTTCCTGGATAAAGGCAAAAAACGAATTTTGAAATTTACGGCTTGATCAATCGCTGGATTAAAGTGTTCATGAATATCAGGATCCGTTTTACGTTGTTTCGACTTACGTCGCTGTTCTTCAATACGCATCTCAGATGTAAATCGAGGACTTGCTGTGAATGGTTTTAGGACTTCTTCCCACACGCCGTCTATGATTACTGCAAAAACGAAGCCTAACACAAAGCGTATAAAATACCACTCGGTTTAAATTCTTTTCCCCGTTCACTCTGCCTTTTCTTTTTACTGTTGGTGTCCGAGCATTCAGTGCCACAACCAAGTGAATATTTGTAGTGTTTATCACTATTTCACCATCTGCTCATTTTTGAGGCAATGCGTGTTGGTAATCCGCCTGCTTAGCCATTCCTTCATCATCGTCAGGGTACATCAATAAAACCTCGAACTCTATTGCATAATCATGGTGTATGCGAGTATATTTCGGTGCTGATGAGCTAATTAAATGTTCCGTTATCTTGATGGCATTCCTCATTCGGAATACATCGATACATATTTTTTTTGTTCTGACGAGCTTATTTTGATGTCTGGCCTATTTATAGAAAATAGTTGACCTGGATCAACCTCTCTGGATTTTGTGGCATATTCCTCGCTCAAGTTCTGCGGAAAACTTGACCTCAAAATGGTCTGTTTGCTACCGTCTCTTCGACTCGCTAATGACCGTTCGATAACGTAGGCACTTTCGGGCGTCTGCGTTTCTGAAATTCCTCCCGGAATTTTTTTTTCGCTATCCTGACATGGAGGAATTTTTAGTTTGCCTGTCGATCTGCGAAATCTCCGACGTTCAAGGGAGCAAGTGCCCTTTGCTTAGAGTGTCTCCATTGGTAAACGCACGGAAAAAATGCGCCTGGAGTGCTCTCCCCATAGTGCACAAGGGATCGGAATTCCAACGCAAATCCTCGCACAAGCTAACATTCGAACTGGGGCACTAAAAATGTAAATCCCGTATATTACACTCAACATCTACATAATACCCTGCGAGCCGCCGCATGGGCGTATGGCAGGGGGTATTAGTAGTGTAAAGATGTAAGTTTTTGGAAGATGATATGGTGACATTATTATAGGAGTGTATTTAGTGGAGCTCAATTTTTATTGTGATCGTTTATTGTGCGCGGAAAGAACGAGTTTTTGTACCTATATGTGTATCTCTCTTATTTTGTCGCATCTGTCAGACCAAGAGAGGTAGTGAGGAGTCGTGATAATATTCTCTGTGTCGTTCTGTAAAATAAATCCAATTAAATATTTCGTTTCGGAATTTAATAATTTCCATCTTCAGGGCTACATACAAAGAATTTTCTTTGTATGTAGCCCCGAAGATGGAAACGTTGGCGAAGGATGATTGTTTGAATCACTAACTCGGACCTATACTTTATATTTAATTGGATTTATAAAACAAGAGGTCGATAGCAGAATACTGTGTTCTGTAAAATATCAGTTCTGAATATCTCAAGCAACCTAAGCCTAGCGTGTAGCTTCCGAGTCTCTAGGGGCTCCCACCTTAATCCCTCTGAAACTTGTGAGACATGTACGCTATGTTAATGCTCGTATGCTCGTTTGAATGAATGCGTATGCGTGCGTATGAATATGTACGCTCGTAGCAGTTTTTTTATGAAAGGCGCTGCATTCCTTTGCATTTTGTTAATTATTTTGGTAAAATCTTTTTGACCAGGGTCCCAAATGCTCGTAGCGTATTCGAGATGTGGCCTAACCAGAGGGAAGTTGCATCTCTCTTTGACTTTTTCATCCGAGGACCTTCCTTTTGCACGTTTAACAAAACCTAGTTTTTTTAATGCTGTGCCACCTGTGTATTGTATGTGCTCCCTGCCAATCCTATTCCAGTTTTTTATTGAGGCAGAATGTTTTTACCCTAACTTGGTAAAACACCGCACACAATTTACACCGAAGACTAGAACAGTGAACTTGTCTTCACTTTTTTGCTTACATTAGTTGGCTCTCCGGAATGAATTGGTTGATGGCCATTGTTGTAGTCATTAAAATTTTGGACCCTCCTGTCATTATCAGCGGTTAAATTGGGTGATAGGACTCGTTCTCTGACCACAAAATGTTGTAGGTTTTGAAAAGTTCTTTCGTAATCGATATTGCTTTTTAATGCAGACGTTAAATGAGCTATTTTCCACAAGGATGAAACTTACTACGACCCAGGTTTCAAAGTTTATACATCCGTATCTTTGTGGAAAAATTTTATTTCGGCATTAGGCAAAAATTCCACTCAATTTCGCAAGAATCTTCGAATTTTTTAGATATTGCTTTGCTAAATGATATAGGTCTTACCTTCTGAAGTGAATCTGTCCTCTGATAGGGTTCAACTGAACTGCTCCCTCCATGCTCGTCTATCCTGTGTTGCCTCCCTCAGCTCTTCGTAAGTTTTTACACTATGAAGACTAGATTTAAGAATGAAATAGGCTGAATGAGGCTGTACGGTATGTTAAAAAGAACGGGAATATTGAAGTCATTAAGATGCGCAGTCGGCCGTGTTGAATGGATCAGTTGTAGAGTTTATTTGCCGTAAGCATAATTATTGGTTACGGAATTGTGGAACTTTAATTATTTGTAAAAACAAATAATTATAATTTCCTTAAAAGTGTTGTATTATCAATAAAAAATCATGAACGAAAAGCACGTGATTGCCATGGTAGCTGGATCATTATCTATGAAAGAGCAGGATTCTCCGCATATTTCGTTGTAATCGACAACACTACTACTCCTGCCTTTCTAGTTTCATAATGCTCTTTCAAAACCATGTGGGCGCAAGATTTTCTTCTTCTTACTTGGCTGCGTGCCAATACTGATCGAAGGCAGACAACTCGCCAGTACTTCTAGTAATCACGAATAGACGAGATACTTCGTATCCCTTTATGCCTCAACTACTTGACCTTGCCCAGCCGTTTAACCCAGCTCACGTCATCTTCAATTCATCTCATCGGCACAGTTCCTATTCGGACCATTTTCTGAGATAGATCGTGGTACGTTTCTTATTTTAACTTGAATATGCTAATATTTCGAAAAGCTTGAGAGTCTGCTTTCACTTTATAGGTATCGTATTGTGAAGGGGGTCGTTAGATTGGAAGCCTGCCAACTTGTTCAAGAGATTGTATTATGAAAGTATTTCTCCTGTGTGTTTGTTGCGCCGGTATATCAGGGAAGATATGATTCAATTCTTTTAATGGAGCATATTTTCGGAGCATGCTCTCATAGAGCACTGAAGAAGATGATGCTCACGTCACCGTGACTTGTTTCAATTCGTATCATTTTCTGAGGTAAACTGTGGTACATTGCTAATTGTTACACGAATATGCGAATATTTTAGAACGCTTAGAGAGTCATCATTCACGTTATAGGTATTGTATTGTGAAAAGAGGTCGTTAGGTTGGAAGTTTGCCATCTTGCACTTGAGAAAGTACCTTGAAAGTATTTCCCATGTGTATCTGTTACACCGTTACATCATGGAGTATAGGATTCAATTGCTTTATTGGAACATATTTTCGGATCATTCCCTCATAGAACACTGAAGGAGAAGACTGGGTTTGATTGAGATAAAGTATTAAAGGAGATTGATATGATCCAAGAGACGAGGAGCCAACAATTAGGATGTGCTATAAAGAATTAGCGGAGAAAGATATTTGTTTCGAACCATATGGAGCCAGTGAGACTTTTATTGGATACACGCTGTGATGTAGGGAGATTTTCATTCAAGATATTGAAGTTTGCGCAGATCGGAACGCATCTGCGCACTTCTTTGAGCAAGAACGATGGTGTCTAGAACTGTTTGCGCTGGAGAAACGTTCCCTAACCCGTTGAAAGGTGCTGCTGATCCGCTGCTATCGCGTATGCTATATTTTGTAAATAGTCCACAAATCACTTAAAAGTACACCTACACATAATTCAAAAGGGAATCTTTTTGCAGCATGATAAATAAATACTTAACATTGCCAAAATTAGGCAATTTTAGGTGGTTCAGTTGAGAAAGGGCATAAATCTCGTTTTCATTTTGTTATGGATACTTATAGCAAAATATATCTTCTCTCTGATTTGAAAAACAAAATGTTACCATTCTGTGCTCTTTATCTCGCAAGTTGAACTTAAAATGACATGGTGTTCAGTGGAAGAATGGGAGATACAGTGGGGAAAATAGCATTTTTCTATCAAATATAAATGCCATTTTCGTTGAAAACTGATTTTTAAAGGCGAAAAGTTCTGGAAAATTTATTTAAAAGTTAAAGGTACGTCTTAATGTCTCACTTCTTGAGTTATTGACTTATTACTGCCAAAATTGAAGTCAAAATGTGTGATTCTACTAAAATGGCTCTTCGGTCGGCGTCTTTGCTATAATTGTGTGCTCGTTACAAATATTTTCGTGAAATTATTAGCATTTTTTGTGCCTTAATATTGGCTTTCAACTGGTACTTCAGGTAATCAGAGATAGTAGGATTTTTAAAACTATTTGAAGAAAAAAGTTGGAAATTATTATTTGCTTTGACTAACACAGTTGTAGTGGAACCTTGGTGAAAATACACTTTTAAAAAATTATTTCCGATACTGTGATCAAAGTTCTTTTATTATGTTGCGCACGTCAACTCAGCTCCCGGAGTTTTGTTTTGAAGTGCTCTGCCTAGTGCGCAGTGTCTGAAAGGAATGGAAAGGAATTCGCTGTTGTTTTTTTAAGTGAGCAGCTCTCGAGAGCAAATGGAAAGCCACTACAAATGCTTTAACAATTAAAGAAGCAGAGAATGGAAAGTACTACCGAGGATGGCATATACCGGAAAAGTTACTTTAGATGTAAAAACGTGGACTTTTGAAAGGATAATGCGGTTGGCTGGTAGGATAGCGGATTGGAGAGCTTGGGGAAAATACTCGAAGATTTCTGTCTACTACTTCATCCGTATCATTAATATACAAAAGGAAGAGAATTGGACCTATGACATTCTCCTGTGGGACTCCCGAAATGACTTTAACCGTATTATAGGTGCCAATACTATAACTGTGTCCGTGTCTGTCTCTGTCCGTGTCTCTGTCCGTGGAAGCTTGAGGATTCTCTAATCCAGGAAATTCCGTAATTGTCTGAGCCGTATGATTTTAGTTTGATAAGTAACTTTCTGTGGGACACTTCATCAAATAATTCTTTAAAGTCGAGAAAAATTGGGTCTACTGGAGCGTCATCTTCACCGGAGGTTAACATTCCGTGGGCAGACAGTGCTAATTAATTTTCTCAAGATCTTCCCTTCCCGAATCCGTGATGTGTTTTTATTAGCAAGTTTTGCATATCGAGGTGTCTCATGACGGAGCTTACTATTATATGCTCAAGGACTTTGCATGAGTTAAAAGTGAAAGGAGTGTGGCAGCGTTGTCTAGCTTGCCCTACGACACCCGAGGCCCACTATGCACTTGCTACGCCCTTTCACTTCTTGAGCTGTCGTCGGACTACTTTTGACTTGGCGAATGTGTTTGATTCCATTCTGATGCTACTAAATACTAAATTATCGGAGCTTTCATCCGTTATTCCAATGCTAATTCTCCGATCACCTGCTGCTCGTGTCCTCCGGATGACGCCATGCGCAAAGCGGGCTCATTCTGGTCACAGTAGCGTCATACTGTGTGCCAGTGGTAACGTAAGCCCTGGCTTCGCTCATGCCTCGCTCAGACTGCCATATTACGGACCAACGCGGGCGACCGCGTGATGGTTCTCGCGCGTAACTGTACTCCCATTAGCTGGCGCGCAAGGCTGGACCCGGCCGCACGATCGAATAACCGAGTCGATTTTCGGCATTGCACACGGTCGCAGACTACCTCAACGGATTCGCATTCTGGAAGCTTCAGTGAACCTCGTGATGTAAGTTAATTACGGTTCTTCTGTGTCCCTCAAAGCTATTTTTCTACCCAAAAGCAGAAAATCTGTGAATAATAGGGTCCGCCATTTTGTCTTGTAAACGAGCAAGAATCCCTCTTCGTCATTAAAATTACGACATCTCAAAGACAAAGGTGTGTTCTTTGTGTATAATTTGTAGTCCATTAAGCTTCTTCAACTTCTTCATTTTGGAGATTTTCAGCAAAGACTAAATTCCTGCTTTTGTCGCAATTTTGTTCAACTTTAAGCCCTTGCTTGTTGTTAATGCGCTCAAACTAGGAAAAATGATATCATCATCATGTGCACCTATTACAGTAGAGTCACAATGCCAAATTTCAACATCTAGACTGAAAAAACTCATTTTTGGAATCTTAGCTAGTTTTTTTCGTTGGCAGCCCACTCTGCAAAGTACGTACGATTGTAGTGCGAACGAGTGCTGTTACCGCGTTACCCTCATCGCTTTCACCATACTCCTGTGGCGGTTTGAGGCTTTCGAAATGTTTTTTTTTTTTCTGGCAAATAACACATTTCTACTGTTATTCATTTTAGTGGCATCATCTGATTCAACTTAATGATTCTCTCTTTCACTATTGTTATTCATTATTTCCTGTTTCTGCTCGCAATACAAGCGCTACCAATCAAAAGTGACACCATGAGGAACTATGGATTATTATTAATGATCATGGTACGGACGTGCATTCGCATTACTAATACATACAGCCTCCCGTCGTACGGACCATCGCTAGTACGATATTAGTGTGAACGGGGCATCACAGGTTTTTTTATATGAGTTAACCACATCGCTTTTATAACGGCGTAGCCAATCAGGATGCTTCCCCTATCGTCCTTTTACTTTCCACGTGTTTGAATGATGACAGTCCGCCCATCCCATTGTCCCTGACGGATTATCGGCCACCAAACAACTTGACTGATCGAGGTTAAACATTCCGCCCCCTATCCTGCGCTTGTTGCATGGACTGATTTTCGAAAGTGGCCAATGCATGCGGGTAGCGCCATCCCATCTGGCCTTGGTCACGTGTCCCAGATCGAAAGTGTTTTGTTAGTTACTTGTTCCACTCGCCCAGAGTTGTTTGTTTTTTCGGGGGGGTTAGGACGTGATCACGATTCTCCGCCACTTTTGCGTTCGCGTTATCTTCATATTTTTTTATGACGCATATGATAGTTTGAGTGAGATAGTTCCCTCGTCCTGATAGGGACCATATTCGAATTTACGTTTTATTTTCAGCAGCTGTAGGAAGCATGAATTAAATATTGCATTATCAGTGGTACAATAAACACTTTTATGTGACTGAAATTTTAATTAATTAAATCAAAATATGTGTATGTCTTTAACCTGACTCATCTTTTTCATGCGGTACATTTAAAACTCCTTCACAACGAAAGGTTTTGTTGTTATCCTGAAAAAATACGACGGTGACTCCATGATTTATTTTTTAAAATAGTTGAGAAAACATATAAACTACAGCCTGTTAATTGTTTGACGAGATCTAGTTGTTAGAAATTCCTCATTTTCTAAATTAGGTCTCTCTGGAGTGCCATTTACCACTTAAAATACTTGTATTTTTCGTCAAAAATCTCGGAAAGTAGTTAGGTTAGGGACTGATATGTTGGTGTCTTTGGAAGGTTGAGATATTTTTAGTTTAAATGAGACCAAAGTCATTGCATTCTTGGTGAAATGACACTTCTCTTAAACTGCCATAGAAGAGCGAAAACGGAATCGTCGATAGTCAAATTGGTTTTTTAAATTTTTTTTATGTTAAAAGTGGCAGTTTAAACGTTTTTTTCTGATTATGCCATCCATTCACAATGGTTGATCGTGAGACGTAGGTGAAAGCAGACTGACCTCTAGGAGACTCCGCTGCAAATGAGTGAAAACAAATGCGAATTTTCTTATTTTCGTTTGATTTCTTAAAAATATCCTACTTTCTTTGATCGCGTGCCTTAGCTACTAGAAAAGTATGCATATTACTGAGTACAAAGTATCAGATTACTCGACAAATACGAAAATTAACGAAGTCTCATGAGCACACTGCAGTGACAGCTCAATTGAAATCATTTGAAATCAATTGCATTTGTGCATTCTGACTTTTCTTTGGAGGTAACTTGGAAATGGATCGAAGATAATGGTGGAAATGTGCCTCAATTTTTATGCCATTCGATTTCATGGGAGAATTCGCGTTTTTGAAATAGTTTTTCGCGAAAATGGCATTAGAGTTCTGAAATAATTCTTTTTTCTCTCCAGTTTTCTCCTAGTCATTCTCCCATTCTAAACCCTGTATTTTCAATTTAAATTCGTAAAATTAAAAGCGTGGCAAGGTAGGATTTTGCTATTCTTTTCAAAAGAGACAACCTTTCACTGCAAGTATCCCGATTACAATTAGACGTTATGAAGAACATCGTTTGGTGGTTGGCGCGATTTTTCTTTGGATTCCTATAGATTAGCGTGAAATTTAGCAGACGAGTATTTATTTGTGATGTATATCGCGAAATGTGTCAAAAACTGCTTGTTACCGATTTGGTTTCTTGACTATCAAGTGCTTTTTTAGTGCGTAATCTTATGGTACATGACGTATATACATACATACATACCAATCACGCCGTTCCCTTCCGGGGTAGGAACAGTCAAATTTCAATGCAAAACACCAAGTAGTTTGGAATGTCTTGAAATTTTGCAGTACTACATGTATGACCATCATGTGATTCCCTTCCGGGGTTGGCCAAGTTAATGTTTAGTTATTGAAGCCAATCCTAGAAAAATTGCTCCCTTTTATTACATACATATATACGTGCATACCAATCACGCTGTTCCCTTCCGGGGTAGGCACAGTCACAAAGTTTCACTCATAAATACATATTTGTACACCTAACTCTGCTTCAATAATTTCCTCCATATTGACCTATCCTTGCAAACCTCTTCTGCCTCATTTACCCCCATACACTGCTTCATACACGCCCTCCTGTATTAAAAACTCCTAATATTCCTCCTCCTACGAATTTCCTCAACCACATTCAACCACAAATTTCTCGGCCTACCTCTACCTCTCGCACCATTCATGTCACTCTTATATATCTGTTTCTTCTGACGTATATATTGAAATTATGCGATTAAATATATATAGATCTTCCCATTAACGCGAAATAATTCGTTTCTTATCGTTGTAATGATGGCTAAATAATAATAAGGTATCATTTCGAATCATAAATGTATAGGTATATTATTTTTTATTTTCGCTTAAATTTCGAATTCCGTCCGTAAAAACAGTCATGACAATGCGTTAATAAAGGAGAACATATAACTCTAGCGTGCATGTTGTTACATACATGATGCAATTTAACTCTTGTATCATGTATGTAATTTCATGCTTGGTGAGTTCCACCGAGTGAACTATCGTACATAGATGAAATATGTCCCAAGAAGATACTTTGGATCTGCTTGAAAAGTTATTAAATCGTGTACTCTATGATTGTCGATAACCGCTCTCAGAGTCGTTTCATCCAGTTTTCTTTAAAAAAAAATTGTAAAAAATTTAAAAAATTTTTTAAAAAACCTTTGAAGTGCGTCTTATAAACTGCGACGAAAATAAAATAGGGTGTCCGGGCTAGTTTTACTGTTATTCAGTCTTGAAAGTGGAGATATTAACATGGGTTTTTATGGAAATTGGTCAGATTACTGCTGGAAAACGTCGATTTTAACAATAAAGCATATTTAAGCTTTAATATGAAACTAATTATAAGAAGCGAAAAGTCTTGGGAAATGGAACGAAAAAAATATTGTCATCTCTCCATCTATTTCTTTAAAGTTAATCGAGAATTACTGCTGTAATTGAAGTCAAAATTTGGTAGTTCATGCAAATGTCGCTGTAGTCCGCTCCCTGGTTGAGTGGGTAAATGTGTCCATTGTAAATATATCCGAGGAATGATATACGACGGCATATTTTATACCTTAATTTTGGTGTTGTAATAGGCAACGAAAGACAACGGTAAAAGAAAATTTTTCATTTCCAACTCCATCCAAGTCTTGCTAAAGAAAAAGCTGATAAAGACCTTTGTGCAGAGTGTTTTGCTGTATGGCAGCGGGACATGGACTGAGGGGCAAAAGAAAAGGAAAATACTGGAGGCTTTTGATATGTGGTGCTATAGAAGCATGTGTAAAGTAAGCTGGAAAGAGCGAGTGACGAACGAAGAGGTATTAAGGAAAGTGAAAGAAACGCGGAACGTATGGGAAACATTAAAAAGAAGACGGGACAAATTTATTGGTTATGTACTGCGACATGAGGGTTTGGAAAAGATAATTTTATAAGGGATGATTGAGGACAAACGGCATAGAGGAAGACCAAGATTGGAGTATTGGAGGCAGATAATGGAGGACGTGGGATGCGGACGATTTTCCGAAATGAAGAGGATGGCAGAGGATAGAGAGAAGTGGAGGGCTGTCGCCAACCAATCCTGATGGATTGACAACTGAGGAAGAAGAATAAGCGACTCATTTTATCACCAGGAGCAGGATTTTTTTTACAATGAGTAAATAAAAATGTATTGCTTAGTATCTGTCTTGACTCGCTCGGTAAAGCCAGAGCCACCGTAAGGCCGGCTTCATAGGTCGGCGGCAGCGGCGGAAGTGGTGGTACTCAGCCAATGAGGACACTTCTTTAGAAATCATGACGTCAGACCGATGAGCTGTGCTATGATGGCTAGAGGGGGCCGCAAATATTCAGCCTTGCTGAATCTGGACTGCATTCTGTTGCGGCGGAAGCAGGTCGAGAAGCGGGAAAACCCACTGCCTTTCAAAAATGAATCCTCTTTGGATGATTAGCGAGCCCTTCAGTTTCAGTAAAAGATTCTATAAGCAATGCGCATAATGTTTACGATATATTTAAGATGTTAAGAGTATAATTTATAATGGCTAGGGAAAATATGATCTGGTATCCAACGGAAATAGCCTTCCTTAAGGTTATATCGCATCATTAATATACTACCGTTAACCAGAGTTTGGCTTTAATCCGCCAATTGGCAAATATTAAGGCAAAATATTAGTTATCCATTCTTGATGCTGCAACCACGGGGAGAAAATTTTCAGGTTGTGGCTATTATTTATTGCATGTTCGGACAGTGGAGCTGATCACGCATAAATGCTGATATGGCATTGCCTAACAAGTTAAACAACGACCAAATTACAAATGTTACTCGCTCGAATGTAAGAACCAAGCACAATATAATTCTTGAATTGAGTGGCAAGGCTTTTTGTCAACTCATTTCAATAAACATGTGATTCAGAATGAGGCGTTGCACGTTAGCTCGACGAATACGATTGTAGTGAAACTACTACCATCAAATAAGCATTAATAAATAATTACATACTAATCTTTAACCAAATTTATCATTATATAGCACGAATCATTCTCAAGAGTAAAAAAATGTTGGTTATTCCTATGACATGCAAATACTGCAGTGAAAATGTTATTGTACGCCTACCGCCTTTCATTTGTTTTCTCGCCGCCGACCTATGAAGGGTCCACCGCTACCGGCCGCGGCGAAATCCATCGTTATCCCCGCCGCCGCCGACCTATGAAGCCGGCCTAAGTTGGCCTTTTTGTTATTGGTTGGGTTGAAGACAACGGAGGTTAATGCCGGGGGAGGGTCGGGTTGCGTGTAGTGTGGGGTCTTGGTGTCTGTGGGGAGATGCCGCGCCCGCCGGGTACGCTCGTAAACACGCGGGTACGTTGCACCGAGGTGACCTCACCCCCGCCTTATACTCCCTCATTCCTCTCCCTCCCTCCCCTTCCCACCTCTTCCTCCTGCTTTCCCACATTCCTCTACTGCCGGTGTTCATCCCTTCCTTGCCTCCACACCTGTAGTCCTTCTGTCTAGTTCAGGGGTCGGCAAACTTTTGGCCGTTTCACGCGACGCTTAGGTCAGTACTGAATTTAGAACTGAACTTAAAACCGTGCCTTGTAAAAAGGGTGTGGCCGTATCTGATTGCGGAATCGAATTCAATTTTTAGTACTTAAAAGAATAGCAGGAACGCTACCTATTTTTCATTCGATTCTTCGATCCAATGACCGAAAATTCGAAGCGACTATAAACGAATTTTTGTAACTGCCTGCTCGGCAATGTATCTCTCTTATTTCATCGCGTCTGTTGTACCTAGAGAAGTAGTGTTGCGTCAAATTGATGTACTCTGTGTCACCCTGAAACAGATTTGTTATTAATTTCTCAAGCAAACTAAATCTAACGCGCAGCCTCCCGAGTTTCTAGCAGCTCCCAACCTTATCCATCTAAAAGCTGCGAAACAGTAAATGTTCCCTCGTAGGTGTTTTTAACGGAGAGCGCAGCTTTCCTTTGGTTTTGATTTTTTTGTTAAATCTTTCTATCCAGGGTCCCAAATTCTCGTGGAGTATTCGAGGTGTGGCCTAGCCAGTGCGAAGTAGCATCTCTCTTTTACTTTCCCATCCGAGAACCGACCTATTATACGCTTGATGATTCTTAGTTTCTTTAATGCTGATCCACATATGGACAATTTACGTATATACAATGCCATGGTAATAGATATACCGGATACCAGTGATAACCTTGTCGGTGTATGTATTGAGCTTCAAAGCTAATAAATAAGGATCACTAAAGAAGTCATTGTCGGTAGGGGTAGGTACCTTGACTGCTACTCAAAAATAAAATCTTAGTATATCTTCTTTTATTTTGTTTACCTTACGTACGTCTTTCAAATTCATACCGACAACTGATATGTGGACTTAAGGCAAGGTAACGTTTTATGGGTGATCTATTACGACGTTTAACTTCTTAATTTACAACGCAATTGAAATAACATGGTCAACCTTTTATTTTTTCACTTAAAGTCGTCTTTCAAATGTATACCGACAACTGGTGCGTAGACTTAAGGCAAATTAGCGTCTTCTGGGTGATCCATTACGACATTTAACTTCTTAATTTATAACACAGTTGAAATAAATCTCATTCACATTAAAAACACAGTCTCATTCTATCAAGTACGCAAATACAATGTGAGTGGGGCCTTGCGTTGGTACTGTGCTCTCGCAAGGCGGGCATGAGGACCCGCTGCGACTGGTGGCCATTGTAGCCTCAGGCGAATCGTACTGTGTCTTACCTCTCCCGACTGCTCTGTGCTTGCCTACTGGTTTTACTTCCAAACGAGCTGGCCCCAGTCCAAAAATCAAATTATCAGGTCCACCGCCTATCTAAAAATCTGATTATTAAGTCTCAGTTGTAGCTATTATCATTGTCTATCTTGATTCGCGGGAAAAAATATTTTAAATCGGATTGTTCCGCTGTCTATATCTCTTCAATTATGCTCATAATATGATCTTGTGGTATGTTAGATTCGTAAAGTGTTCTGGACGTCGAATAGATGGGCTTGGAACGTGCTTAAAACATCAGTTCTAAATATTCACCAACAATTCATCAAATGGCACCAAGTCTTGGATCATTAAACTGAAGCCATCGCGCTTCTTATCGACTGCTTCACCCCTAGACCACTTCCTCATCTTAAGCAGTCTGTCCTGACGTGGGCCCCTCTCCGTCGTGCTCTGGAGAGCCGCTTCGATCTTGTTTACTTGGAGAAGGTTCACGTGACTGGTGGGCTTAAATGGTTTGGGGGGGGGGAAACGGGGGCGAAAATCTTGATGGATCTTAAGCAGTCTGGCCGTGTGGGAAATGGGAAATTGGAGGTAATTCTTGCCTGGAAGGTTTGCGTGGCTGGAATGAGAAAAACCCCTATAAATATGTGTTGTGGTGACTTTACTTGTCTTGGTTTTCCACGCTGAGAGCACGAGTTCCATCGTCCGACGTGTCATTATTTTTCTCCGTGACTTTTTAACGCTCTATACTTTTAATCTTAGCGATCACCTCAACGTAGTACCCGTAATAGCCACCATAAAGGTGTTTGGCAGGGGTAGAGTATTTTTGCTAAATATTCATCGCGCTACTTGCGATGAAATTTACAAAGCTATTCAGTTTAACGTGTAGTAAATATTAATTGTGCTGTTTATCGTACTTGTATTATTTTTTATGTTAACCCTATTTTTGTCGTAAATTCTTATGAATTGCATTTATGCATCACATGTGATGCATAAATGCGATGCGTGCACGCTTCAAGGATAGGACACCCTGAGACACAATAGGTTTGTGAAGAAAGTAATTGAAGGTAAATTGGAGGGAAAGGTCCCCAGAGGAAGTATCCAGAAATATGTTCATGGACCAAATAAGGAAAACAGTACTTAGGGAAAGATACCAGGAGGTAAAGGAACTAGCATTATAAAGGGAAGGGTGGAGGGCTGCAGTCAACCAATCTTAGGATTGAACGACCAATGAACTGACGCTTCAAGTCTCCTCAATGACTTGTGTTGTGGCTAAGGTCAGTTTAACTATGAAATCAACAGTAGGATCGATTGTAATTTTTCACCGATTTCAATATAATTTTGATCGGTAAAAATGCCGTCTATCTCTCTCGGATATTTTAAATGTTCTAGCATCTTCTTTAGCCCTTTTTCGCAAAAGCATTCAAACTCAAGTTGTTTGCGACGAAATCCTTGATAGTATGCCACCTTGACTCGTAACGTATATATTGCTGGTGCTGAGAACGAAAAATTTGTTGAAATATTTGAATGTCGTATGGAACGGCAACTTTTCTAATGTGATTGGTAATAATTTGCTAAAGATGGTCATCAAGTCTGTGAAAGTAAACTTGAAACAGTTCCTAAGTTGACGCAGATTGTCTACTCAAATTTGGTGCCTCAACTTGATGATGAAATGACCCATCCTCTCGAGTGCAGCCGCTTGAAAACAAGGTCGCGTCGTGGTTACCCGAAAACTTCGGAGGCTGCTATCGGCGTGGATCGCTCGCTGATATTTGCCTCTCAGAGTGCAATGGAAAACCGCAGGCCACGAAAGGACAGACTTAAAGCCTTTGACATTGATCGATGACTAATTTTGTTCCTGCTACTTTCGCAACCGACGGCCGAGTTCATGATGGATGATGGAGTATTGAACGCTTCAGGTGGGGTTTACAAGGGTACTTGTATGCTTATAAAATCTCCAGATGCTTTCAAATTTTGGAAATTTTGGCATGATTCGACCCAACAACAAGGTTCAGTGTAATCCTCTTAGGTTTTCAGACTTTAGCAACGATGCGCATTGTCACTCTCAATCATTTCCGAGTTTTCTGTTGCATAGAGTAATTTTTTTTTAAATTTTGAGGCTCTAGCTATGTAAGGCATCCAATCAAGGCATGCTCTTTGCCAATTCCTGCATGATTTCCTGTGACAACCGACCGTATTGCCTGCATCTTGAGAAATTCCAACCTTGAAACCAGATTTGGCACAGTGGATAAAATTAAGAGGGTTCCGTCCATCGACGATTGATGTTATTCCTCCTCTCCAAACGGAAGGTATATAATTGAGTGATGGTGAGAATAAAAGAACCTAGTTGTAAATTCCACACTCATTTAAGTACAAACCGGTCATGGTCTCGACACTTAATGTCATTATCAAGGTCCTCGTCATTATCAGGTACCCTGGTAATGATATTAAGTGTCGAAACCATGGTTGGCTTGTATTGAAAAGAGTGTGGATATAACAATTAGGTTATTTTATTCTCACCATCGTGGATATAGAATATTTCCACAAAGTAACGCCTGAAACTCTTTCATACGGGGCACATGAGATTCCGCGTTCGTGTGGCTCCACCTATCAATAGGTGGAGCTCCACCGGTCAATCAAAATAAGTCATAGGGAATACAATTGCTGTCGATGCTGATTCTTTAGCCCCTTTATGACTTGCATTGATCAATTATTTTGATGAAAATCAAATGCGGTTTGTGTAGATATTTTGTGCGCCGGTATCACTACTAGTGATCGTTTGTCTCATGTTGCAGTTATCTGCAATTATCTTTCCGTGTATTGAACATCATCCTGAAAACAGCCCTAGGACATTTCGCATCGGGCGTAGTAACTGACAACCACGGTCATTTAAACAGCCGTGCTCTGGGGGGGGTGAACATCCTACCCAAGCGGGATTCGAACTCGCAGATTGTCAGATAAGAAGTCACTCCCGTCTCCACCGAGGCTTCAGATGGACTTTTTTTCATTAATCGTTGACGGTGGCTTATTAGAGGCAATTTGAAAGCTCTAGTTATACGGTATAATGGCGCTAATAAGAGCTTGGAAAGAAATTGTACCAGATGTTGTGTCTTTAAAAAATAGTTGGTACATTGTAATTTTCATATTTTTCAAATAGCTATATCCTAGACTAGAGCTGCTACCATAAAGGATTAAAAGAAAAAGTTTTATTCTCCTTTTTGTTGCCGGCGGAATCGTCGGGATGGCGGAAACTAGTTTGGATTTTATGGTCGTTGGTAATACCGGCTCTTACGACAGACCGACCTGTGCACGACGTCTCGTCCCGATGGAAACGCTCTTCCACATGGTGACTTACTTGGAATTTCCCTCCCCCCTCCCCTAGAAAGGCACGAGCGACTTGCCCAAGTGATCGCAATTGCCTCTCGCCCCTCGCCAATTCTGGAGTACGTATGCGACCGTGTGCGGAAAAGCTAATCCGTCTCGAAAGTGGTTTTCGGAGGGAGTTGTGCCGTCATCGTGACGAACGACGGAAAGAGCTCAACTGCAAGTGAGCGTAGATGTACACGTCTTGCCTTGTAACCGAGTTTCATCCACGGATTTTTCCGGTTTCACAACTCTTATAGACTTTCATTTGTTTGCTTTTTGAGGAATAAGTGTTCATTTCCAAACCTAAAATCGGAATTACGCGTTCGCAATCAGTGTGTCAAACTGTCAACGTGGAATCAATCATACAAGGCCCACGATTTGTGGGTCATATACCAGAAAAGATGAGAGGTTTAAGAGGAAAGCAATTAAAGGTTTGCCATACCGTGCTATTTATGACTGAAACACATTTACGATAAAATATAATCTAATCTGCGGAAAAGCAACATGATAAAACGTTCATTCTTGGATCTCACGATTGAAGGATGGAACGATTTACCTGAATATATTTTTTCAATAATTCCAGCTGGAAATTTTAAAGTGTTTTGAAATGCTCTGAAGTGTTTTAAAGCTACTCCTTTATTTTCTCTTTTCTTATTCTTTTAATTCCGATTTAACGTGTCCCTCCGGCTTAATTGTGACGATATTTCACTTAATAATGGTTGAGTACGGAATGCTGTGCATGTTTTGATGGCGATTCACCCCACTGCCACCCACCCTTGAAGTGCCTTGCGCCCACCAATGTAATTGTTACGCAATTAAATATTTAATGATTGGGTCGATATTAAAATAGAATCTGCTGCGTAAGATAACGGTTAGTGAATGTATTAATATCTAATTAAAAGCCACATTAACAGACCTCAGATCGTTGGAACAACTCTGAGATCTTATGGTTGTTAGTGAAATCCATTATAACTAGCTTTTAATTCCCAAGAAGAATTTGGTTTGAAGGAGCTCCTCTTTATATATTGCAGGTAAGATGAAAAACCATGACAGGTATTTATTTAAGCTGTCATGAATGTTGCTTACGGCTGTAGTGGAATGTGTAATCACTCTCTTGCAATGCTTGTGATTTACTAACAGCAGAAAGCGAAATTTTGAATTCATTAATATTAAGGCTCTAGATATCCATTATATTGCTCGCCTATTTGAGACAGCGTCAAATTTGGTTGAGGGAATAAGAGACGCAGCCTTCGTTTGGACCTCCTTCAGTGGGGAACTAACGAGATTCCGAGGGAAGAAGACCCAGCCCTGCCAGTCTGTTATAGCCGAGTAACTCGCCCTCAAGGCAACCAGAAGGTCGACAGGCTGGAATTTATCGCGGAATACAGCTGTCATTCCAATGTGTTTTCTCTTCTTGAGGCCTAAATATGAATAGGTAAATTACCGTAAATGTTTATTTGAAGTAAAATACGGTAATTTTTCAAAATTACCGTAATTTTCGAGTAATGTTAGCAATTAATAGCTAATGAGTGATTTAATAGGAAAGCCAATAGCTATAGTAAGGAGACTACGACGTTAAATCAATTACTATTGCTATATTAATGCACTAGAAATGAAAAAAAAACGCAAAAATAAGTACATCAGTGCACACGCAATTTGGCGTTCTTTTGTCATGGTCATTGTCATGAGAAATTTTCATTCAAACCATTCAAACGATAGCCCCGCAAATACTCCACGAATGAGATGTACGTGGCATAATTTAAAATTAAGCCTGTGTGAAATATTTATAGATTTGGCTTAAAGGTATATGTTTGGAATATATCAAGATGAAATATACGTGAAACGTGAGTGGATTTTCCTGAAAATTACGGTAATTTCCAGGGGTCGCGGTGAATTACAGTAATACCACGGTAAATTACGAAACCTTCTGTGGTAATTTTCACTGTGGCCTAGCTCTAGACTTAACATTGCCATAAACGCAGTAACGGTTGGAACAACGAATGTGAAGATTTCCCGAATGCGTCTCAGTCGTGGTATTCTCTGTGTAGAAAATGGCAGAGGAAGTGTAAATCAGGAATCACGGCAGAAAAAAAGAGGTTATATACAAGGTGAATCGAGTGGAATGCAGGAGAAAACGAATATTCGGGTTAGAGACTGCTGATGGTGGCGATTGGTGGCGATTTGTTGAGTTTATTTCACGCTGCATTGAATATTCTATCTGTGGAGCGAATGTCAAATATGTCGAGGCGCTAAAGAAAATAGAAGGAAACATATGTTCTGGGATTTTGATTACCTCCCATCTAAATACGCAAAAGTTGAGGAAGAAAGATTTCACCATTTGCGTAGACGTTTGTTTGTCATATTTTCTAATTAAGTTCATGGAACAGAACTGTGTTAATTAAGTTCAGTCTATCTAGCATACCGGGAAGTCCATCGCTGCTCTTCAAGTCTCCCCCATTTCTCTCGCATACCCCTCCCACGTGTCGGGTGCAGTCGCTCAGGACGACGTGATCGAAGGAGGAAGAGATTACACCAGGCTGTGGGTAGAGGAATGACTTCCTCCGGACAAGTGCGTTTTCTTTCAAGACTAAGTCGACCTTATATGAATCGCAACTTCTTACGAGAGTAAGTCAATAAATAACTCGCAAAACTTGATAGAGGGAATAACAATCAAAGTAACTTCCAGAAATTTATTTCAGGAAGTTACTTTTCTACATATTCACCCTGTATATTCACACAGTTATCCCTTCTCGTATGCAAGTCCTTGATAAGCGGTAGCAAAGAAGTCTTTTTTTTTTCTGTCGCAGCCAACGAGTAACCTCTTCTCCTGGTATCTCTACCTTTCTGATGCTCTCCTCTTTATTTGGTCCATGAACTTATTCCTGGGTCTTCCTCATGGGACTTTTCCCTCTGATTTATCTTCAATTATGTTCCTCACAAACCTATTGTGTCTCAGGGTGTGTCCAATCCATCTTGTTCTTCTTTTCTGTTTGATGTTCCATACGGTCCTTTTCTATTCTTCTGTAAATTTCTTATTTTGCCCGTCCATTTTATCTTCAGCATCCTACTGGCACCAGGTTTCGAAGGCTTCCAGACTTTTCCGGTCAGCTTTTCCAACGGTCCATTCTTCCGATCCATAGAATGCTATGCGCCACACTAATGTTTTCACATACTGTTTCCTGGTTTCCATACGGTTTCCTGGTCAACCAATCTTAGGATTGCACGCTAAATGAATGAACGGTATAGGTTAGAGTGGTGGAAAAAAGTTGGGTGATACATTCAGAATACATTGTGTAATGTATTCTGTTGTGATGGAGGTTTGATGAAACGAGGGATTCCGAATCGTCACTGATGTACTGCGAATGATTGATCCAAGGATTGAATTCATGGACTCATCAAGAACTTCTGGAGTGGAAAACGTTTCATGTGTTTATTTAATGAATATTTCTTTTTATTTGGCGCTAACTCAAGTCCTAGGAAGCGAAGTATTACTCGTTATTATTCAAAACTTCATTGAAATATCTTCTACCCTGGAAGAGTCCTGGATTCTAATTAGATTGATTAGTTGATTTCGCCACCCTCTTTGCTAGTTCTCATAATTGGAACATCCGGACGTGGAGATTTGAAGAGGTTATTTCGTTCAAAGAATACGTTGATATTCAATAGAAATCTTTGAAGAAGTTGTGTATTATCTTGCTTCGTCTCTAAGGAATCGTGAGTAAAACTAATTAGAATTTCCGTTTTCACGTGTTGGAAAATATACTGTTTTCCCCGATGACATGCCTTATCTACTGGGAAGCCGGAGTACCATCCTCAACGTGCAGATAAGTCGTTAAATACTTATTTTTGTATGAAATCTTTCTGCAGTCCTTGAAGTAGACATATGTCCTGTATCGGTTGAAATTAACCATTTTACTTCATTAGTTGAAGTATGGTGCTAATACTAAGGCAATGCGATGATGGGCGACTGCTTTTAGTAACCATTCAATACCCTGAGCACATTTCCGGCTTATAATTATCTGTTTTTTGTGTGAAAACCTCTTTGATTTACTAGGTAAAAATAGACACAAGAGTAAAACGCGATCTTTGCAGGCACTCCAGCACTAATATTTATTGACTCGTGAAACTTTAATAGACCATAGTATTAAAAACACAATCCGCCACGACCCGGGTTTCGATGTCTAATGTGATCATCGCCAGGTATGATTTGATGGTGAAATCTTATACTTCTAATTTTTCATTAGTTCTCGCTTGTAAATGCGGGATTACACTTGGAAGTTCACTTCTATGGAGTTAAGCGATATCTCAAATCGTATCCCTACTTGCAGAGCATCATTTTGCCAACACACAGCTTCCGGTTTCCCCTCCCCCCAAAAATATGGATGATGGAAATAAGCAATATGGCAACTACACAATTTGTCTACATTTTGCGATAATGACGTTCGTATATCGCTGTTCGAGTCTCAGGCATTCGTGGGTTCAATAAAAATGTATACATTACATTATTTGTGCTTTATTACATCGTTTAAGTACGAGAATTGTGGAAATAATTTTATTATCTAATAATAGACAAGTACGAAAGCTTACGTTTGGGGTTATTTAGCATTTAGAGTATTTTCAAAGGCAAATATTTACAAATGCAACAATGAGTCGTCCTAGTGATTCATTCGTTGTTTACATTGTTAATCTCCGTTTGTTGCCTTGTGACCAAAATTTCACCGGATACGATGCGATTTCATCGGCTAATCGATATGCTACTTGCGGAGAAAAGAGGAACCAGATTATTTTCCTTGCAAGTAGCAACCGCGGTCGATTACCACCACTATCGACCCCTACTGCCACCACTGGAAGTGCGTGCTTACACATCAAAATTTCGCTGGCGAGCGACTTCCGCGGCTGCTGTCATGGAAGTGACTTCTATGTGTAAACCCGCCTTAACACGTTGTTTTTTAAAGTATGATTTGCGGAAAAGTAGCGTAGAAAGGTCGTGTTTTGTTGTTCGCATCGGGTTACACGTTCTCTGTAAGCAGCCCGAATTTTGCATTTGAATCATCTCTCGTTGAATAACCGTGAGAATGAATGCTGAACGCTTTTGTCGCAGCGATTGTTTGTTTGATGGACCTGATTGCCTTAGTTGCAGGACTATCACCCGAGAAACGAGAGACGAAACTTCTGCTTCGCCGAGGATGTTGTCGGTGGTTGAACTCCGCATAAAACTTGTCACGGGTCAGTTGCCCCTATTCGCTCTGCCCCACCCACTTCTGAAGAACCTGACCTTTCGTTGAATTATCCCTTCCTCCGCACCTCATTACTGCTTTCTCTATCTCGTTAAAAAACACGATGGCGTCATTTGTCGGTTCATTAACGCACCTCAGCTACTTACGTCTGATAGTCGCGTTCTATCCCGTTAAGTAACATTTAAAGTCATTCAGTGATAAAGTCCTCGAAAGGAAGCGATAGCCTTTTTTTGAAGTAAGCAAGATCGCTTCACTTGTTTCCGCTTGGCGTTAGCTTCACCTCATTGGTGGAAAATCCTTCCAAGCGAGGTTCTTTTCAAACGCATTTTGTTTTTCGTTGCTAAGAGCCGGTAATTATCTTCCGAAATTCAAGTTTAAGTTCCATGCTTAGCCTCGTGGAAGTGATTAAATGTTGTTCCGTTTAGTAAATTATACCCTATATTATTTCTTGTCCACCATTATTTTGACGTGCAATTTCACCGTTGAGGTCGTGTATAATTTTTTAGTGTCAATGAACTTTCTGCAGTGTGTTTGAAATCTCATTGTACTTATGTCTCAGCCCTGGGCTTGAATATTTCCCTCTCCTATTCCCATCGAGTGAGAATGGCCCTCGCAACATAAGAAAGGCCTTCCCAACCCACTATTTCCTTCATCCCCACGGACGTGAAATATGTTATACGACATTCGTCAGTTTTTATTGATAATGACATTGTCTCTCGAAACCTCAGTCGTTAAGAATCATTAAGTGTAATATTTATAAATTGAGACATAATTTATGAATTGCTGCTGCTAATATGAAGGATTTTTCGTTGATCAGAGGAGCAGATTGGCTCGTCTGGTCGGTGTGTTTCGTTACATACGAGGATTTTTGTTACGAATGAGCTTTAAAAACGAGTTCTCAACGAGATAGAGGAAAGCATTACTGCCTTGTTTAGGGAGATAGAGCAGAAAGTCACCACGCATTCCTCTGAATCAATTTGGACTTAATGTCTATGCTTGGATTTTGGACTGAATGACATGGTATTTGGCTTAATGACTGCGGTTGGATGTAAAGAGAAACATTTCTAATTATCGCGCTAATTTTCGAGGTATTTGGCCAAGAATTGGAAGCCATTTCCCATCAGAAATGCGTGCTCTGGATGGACTTCATGAAGAAAAATGAGCAGGCGCTCATGAGCAGATGGCGTCTGAAATCAACGGTGTGTGTCGTGCGGTTGTTTTCACAATCATTTTCAAGATAATAAATTTTAAGATAAGCTTTCAGTAATACTTTCTGAGAGTTTGCGAACGAATTTTCAGAGTGTGACTTGAAAGAAGTTCAAACCACAGATGTATATAATTATATGACGTTCCGCATTTAGTTAACGGTATGGTTTCTTATTGGGATTCATTTCCTGCTTCCAATTCTACAAATGACCGGAGATGCGTTGTTCCCAACAGCAGCAGGAAAATTTACAGAATGCTATTCCGTTTTATGAGAGTTATTCCGTATTTCCGTTCATTTTTCAGAGCGACAGAGAGAATATTATCATCACTCGTCAGTACATCTCTAGGTCTGACAGATGCGATAAAAAAAGAGAGATACACCGCCGAACAGATAGGTACAAAAACTCGTTCTTTCCGCGAACAATAAGCGACCACAATAAAAATTGAGCTCCAATAAATACACTCCTATGTTCCACGTCACCATTTCATCTCCCAAAAACTTACATCTTTACATGGCTGGTGACCTAACACCCCCTACCACACGCCCATGCGGCGGCTCGCAGGGTATTATGTAGATGTAGATGAGTATAAATCAAAAAGCCGTCTAATGTGCAAATATTATTCTCTACGGTGAATTATTTTAATTTATCACGGTGTTCGAAATGGTTTCGAACGTGTTCTAAATGTGAGAGCCCCAGGAGTAAGTTGGTTACAGTGTCCTCCCCAAGACCCATACTGTCGAATAAATCTCGACCTTCAGTCTTCAGTAGTTAAGGAGGTTTCTCCGCGCTATGTGAGTCAAGACAAATACTAAAGTACAACGCATAAGTTAATTGGTTTAAAATAATATTGCTTTTGTTGATGCCATGTAATAGCTATTAAAAACCATAGTTGAAGTATATACATCATTTGTAGAGTATTTATTGAATATAATTTTGGTGAACTTTATTCATAACCACCATTGAGGTAAATGGAGAGGGCACTTGCTGTGCTGTCCAACGCTAGAAGTTAAATCCAGTCCGCCATCTTAGCTGACCCTCATTTTTTCAACAGCGTTTGCGGGCTAACGCACTAGTATTGCAATTTTAATATGCTTTCCATCTATTACCTACAGATTAGAAATCATCATGCAAGCATTTCTTTGATATGAATTGAAGTATTTTGTTATTTATTTTAATTAATTATATCCGCATTCCCGATGAAAAATATTGTAAAATAGAGTAGAGTAGAATATGACACAAAAAAAACGAATACATGTTTCAAGAGTTACTGGGCTCAAATTTCAAACAGGTGTTTGATATTCTTCCTGTATATCCGCCAGTTTGTTCATTCCATCTCGATGTCCATAGGAAAGTAAGGAGAGATGAGGGTTGGATAAAATGTTTGTTATTTCCGTTCTCAGGCCGCAGTTTGATGACGTAGTGCCCTCTCCATATACCTCAATGATGGCCCCTGACGACGATTGCAGCGCCATTCCTAAGGAGTTACCTCATTTTGACCTCAAATTTCGTAATAATTATCTAATAACTCAAAAAATAAGATGGTAGTATGCAAGTATTTCATTTTATGTCCATTTTCCGGGAGTTTTCACTCCTTAAGGGAGTACGAGCGAGATAGTTCCCTTTATCATAATGGAGACCATATTCCAACTATACATTTTAATTTCATCAGCTGTAGGACTCATCAATTAAATATTGCGTTGTTAATGGTGCAATAATATAGTTTTATGTGACAAGTTGTAAGTAATTAAATGAAAATATCTAAATAAGTCTTTAACTCGACTCATTTTTTTCGCGCGGTGTGTTTGAAACTACTTCAAAACGGAAGGTTTTTTCTGTGATACCCAAGAACCTACTGCGGTGACTATATGATTAATTTTATTAATTTTCAAAAATAGTTGAGGAAACATACAAATTAGACGGTTTTTGTTTTTTACGACATCTAAGTGTTAGAAAGACGTCATTTTGTGAATAATGCCTCTCTGGAGTGCATACTCGCACCATTTCCCATGTAAAAGGGCTGGAATTCTCTGGCAAATATCTTGGAAAGTAATGTGGTAAGGGGTTGAATTTTTGGTGTCAACGGAAGGGTGAGATACTTTTCTTTAAAATGAGAGAACATGCATTGATTTCTAGGTTAAATGATATTTCGCTCAAATTACCTTAATAACTGTTTTCTGTGAAATTGGCATTCATAGTATGGAAAAATATACCATTTTTTTCTCGTTTCTCTCATTGAACACCGCGTAATTTTAAGTTCAGTTTGCGAGGAAAAAGATGCGGAAAGAGGACATTTTGTTGTTCATATCAGATCGAGTAATTATGTATGTATAAGTATACTGAATTTGAATAAAATGACGTTTATGTCCTTCCTTGGTGGGACCACCTTATTTACTGGAGAGTTCAGTCAATGAAACAGATTATTTATTCATTATTAGTGCTATGTTTGCTTCATCTTCATATGACTGCCTAAATTTGAAAATCAACTTCAAATACTGTCTATATTATGACTGGAGTCATTACCTTCGGCTCGTCCATCGCGTGTCCTTTCTTCTTAGGCAGTCGTGTCGCTGTTGGATTTATCGTGCGTTGGAGGTCTTAGTTCAGCGTTATGGGATTCCCGTGACTTATCCTTCGGCAGTGCCTGCTCAGTCTGGGATTGATAAGGCCTTATCATGTTCTGTTGAAGGCTTCCGCGGGGCTTTGATGGAGGTTGATTCCTTCTTTCGGGTTTTCCGCCGCGTTGGTACATGTTGGGGACGATATTTCGCCGGCTGTCCTGCTGGCTTCCTCAGGTCCATGTGACATGTGTCCTTATCATGCCTCTCCCACCTTACTCTCGCTCTGTTCTCCTTCCTCGGCTTATCCATTTTGTTTCTCCACGAACCGATCTCTCTTCGCAGCTAGTGCTGCGCACATGCATTGAACTGCAGATGTTATCGTCGACATTGTCGGGTTCGTTTTAGTTATCGTGGCGCTATGCTGTGCTGTGTCACCTTGTCGTTTTATTATCTTTTGAGTGTTGACGTGTAATTTTCCTTTTTTTGCTAATATACGCCTTTTTAATATTAATTAATGGATCTCACGTCACTGAGATGTGGAGACGATAGACGTGCTATGTTTGATTTCGTGTAAAGGCTTCTCGGGTTTTCTACCAGGCTATGTAATTGTTGGCCGACGTTTCGATGGCTACCTCCGCCATCGTCCTTAGGGCATGTCAGTTCCAAGAATGGAGCCTCCTTATATACCTGACGGTTTCACGCCAATAGTTTATATTTTTTTCGACTAACTTTGATCCTAGCTTTGTGCTTACCTAACTTTGATAATGATATGAAATCATCACAATGAGTCTGGTTAGCAATTTTACGAAGTGTTGAAAATAATATAGATTTTTTATCCTCTTGACTCGTGATGGGGAATCATATTGGTACTGTCCACGTTTTTTTGTGGATTTCTCGCGTACTTTCTTGTGTATTTCTCGCCTGGAAGTGGTTGCTAGTGGCGCGAAACGTTGATTTGAGTTTCAATACCTATTGTAGAATTGCAGAACGTACTCGATTTTCCTTGGCTAAGCGTAATTTTTAACTCTATTACTACAAAGGCTTTTGGTCGGACATTTATTACGAAATAAGCACTACAAATTTTATTGGTTTTCCGCGTTGCAGTTTGTGTCTTCTTAATGATAAAATGGTGTATTGAATTCCGACGTGAATAGAATTCTTTGCCGATTACTGGCGACCGTTTGCGTGAGCTGTATTGGCCTGTGGCAGCCAGGACAAGAGGTACCTGAGGTTCGGATAATACCGAATTACGGTAAATTGGGAATCAGCTGAACGGAACTGTTCTCAAGTGTGCACTGCTGTTAGTAGAATGCCTTTCGTCTATTCCAGTAAAATATGAAAGAAAGTCCGTCATAGCGTCATGACGATCTTATGCGAATCCTGTATTTTTACGGGAAATGATGCATGCCTAACATGGTAATTGCTCGCGGTTTGTTTAATTAATTTTGTTACTAATTCTTTGTCTTTTTGGTAATTATTCCCATTTTACATTTTTAGAAATTGTTTGGGGAATGCGGAACAATTCCGCTGCTAATATCTTGTGTTTTCGGCGTATTTAAAAAATTGATTAATTCAATATGGCAGTAATAATAATTCAATTCAACATTTTTTACTGACTTCAATAGTCCTATTTGTTTTCGACCGTATGTTTTCCTCTTTTTTTCTTCTTCAATCTGTGGTTGAAGTATAACCGCGTAGTTTCAAAAAAGTTTTATCATTTACGATTCCATTTTTAATTGTTAAGTAATAAATAGAATGACCAGCTGTTTTTACTGGCTTATTCTTGCCACCTTACTTATGTTAGTGGACCGGGTTAGAGTGCAAAATATAACTATCACGGTGGTAAATCACAGCGCTGGAATATCTTTGTGGCTGCCCCTTTTAAAACGTTCATTTTATCCGCCTAATGTTCCCCCATTTGCCTTCTCCGACTACTAACCCCTCTTTCGCTCTTTGAGGTTTATCACGGTTCTGCCGTATTCCAGCTTCGTCTGCTCAGCCCACGTACTCTCCGGAATTTTACAGCCCTTGCGTCCCACCCCTATCTTAATAGCTCCCCTCGTTTTTCCCCGACTCGCCCTTATCTTCCTCGCCTTTACCCCCTCTTCCCCATATCCATCGCCCCATTCCTTTTCTCCCCCCCTCCCATCTTGCCTCCTATCTCAACTCGCCAGTTTTTTCTTTGTGGTGCCCCCGTCCTCAACGCTTTGCTCTTTAATGTCCCCTTACTCTTTCATTATGTTCCTCCCCCCGTTGCCACCCATCCATGCTACGTTATGTATCCTTACGGTAGTTTGAGCGAAATATCATTTTTCTAGAAATCAATTTGGTCTCGTTTTAAAGAGAAATATCTCGCATATCTAAAGATGCTGAAATGTCGGCCCCTTACAGAACTACTTTCAGAGATTTTTGACGAAACATACCAGCCCTTTTACATGGGAAATGGTACGTGTATGTATTCCAGGGAGGTCTCATTTAAAAAAGAGGAATTCCTAACACCTCAAATGAGTGCCTGCCACCTTACATACTGCTCTACGTCTCAAATGAGTTAAGTTTCTTTTCTTCTTTCCCCAATGTCCAAGTTTCACAAGTATGCGTCTGCTTTAAGAAACCATTTTTTTGCAATTCTGAGAATTTTATGTCAGGCAATTTGAGCGAAAACTTATTTCACTTATAAATCAATGTATTTGGTCTCAATTTAAAGAAAAATGTCCCAAAACTTATTTCACTTAGAAATCAATGAATTTGGTCTCAATTTAAAGACAAATGTCTTATTCTTTCAAATATAAAATATCAGCTCCTTTCATCACTACTTTCCGAGATTTTTGACGAAAAATACCAGCGCTTTTGTTGAATATTGACAATCTTAACATTGGAATTTGATGCTGGCTACTTGGATACGGTTGTTGATTGTTTATTTGAATAATAAATAATACAAAAAATAAGAAAGTTACTCTAAGTTAATAAAGAAGTTCCTCTGAGTTAAAAGGAAATTTATTAGAAGTTGATCCCAAAGGAAGATCTTTCATACATAGTTTTTCATCAATGTGTAAAATCATCTATAATTGTCACAAAATAATTGTATCCTTCCCATGTTGTGGACTGCATTGGTCCGCAAACATCACTATGAATGTATGATTTAACACTTTCCCGGCGAATAACATTAGTGTACATTTCTCGGGCTCGCCACCGGGTAAGATATTCATAGGCAGCCGACGTTTCGGGTTCCAACTCGTTACCCATTCTCAAGGCTACTGATGCGAGCTTGAAAAGACTGTTTACTTGGGCGCAAGGCGGGGCGGGATTGGTCGAGCCCCGATTGTTGTGGTGGAGGACCGTTGACCAGCGGGGACTCTGGCGTTCTGAATTCTTCTCAGAATTCTATTCCAAGAGTTGCTGATCGTGTAACCAGTATTCCGGTTGAAATTCTTCCTCTCCAACAGTCTTTTCAAGCTCGCATCAGTAGCGAACCCGAAACGTCGGCTGCCTGTGACTATCTTACCCGGTGGCGAGCCCGAGAAATGTACACTAATCACTATGAATGATTTCTAAAGGTCTACTGGCCCTATGTCCTTTGCCATGAAAAGGTTGCCTACTTATTTTTCCTATGATGAAAGGTTCACATAACCCCTCATTATCATTAATATCATTTTCTCTTAAGCCTTCTACCATCCCTTTCTTTACTAATAGTTTCAAATTATTTGTGCCCAAATGGCCAAACCTCCTATGCCACAATTCACCATTATAGTCCCTTTGTTTCATATAGTTGCATCGTCCTGCCTCACACTTGTTCTCTCTTTCAATAGTAAAAAAATTATCTCTGCAACCTCCTATTATCTTAAAACTACCAAACTTGTATATTCGCACTTTGTGTCTTGAAAACTCAACCCTAAAGGCTTGTGCACACGGCGCCTTAGATTGTATGGTATGTGGCGCATATTTTGGTGCCAGATCCGGTATGTTGGGACGGCGACATTTATGGTAGCAATATCTTTCGCTTCTGTGTACACACGTTTTTTATAGTTGCACTTTCACGACCGGTTTCGATATTGGTTACTCTTTCAAGAGAAACCGTCAAATTATAAGTATATTTAGACGAATTACAAAGCAATTTATACATATACTCACTCTTTGGCAGTAATTAATTTGTTCAGCTGGATGAAAATCGCGGGTATTTTGCTTTCTCTCGTGGCTGTTTACTTTTTCAAGTGGTGGTTGCTATGGATGTAGGTAGCGATATGGCAGGGAAAATGGTACACGCTCTATCGCTGGCAACTTGCTTGCGATTGCCTTGCATGCCACCAGATGTCTTGCGATATGGGCGTACACACGGCGACATCTGACGCCGACAGTATCGTAAGCAATGTCTGGCAACAGAAATCTCTTCGTGTGTACAGGCCTTAAGACCACTTTGTTGCATCTTTGAAACAGCTTTTACACGGGAAATGGTACAGGTGTGCACTGCAGAGGGATTATTTAAAATAATGAGGAATATATGACATCTAAATCTCGTCCAAAAAATTATTGTGTAATTCGTATGTTTTTTCGACTAAAGAAAAATATATTTTATCGTCACCGCAGTAACTTTTTCAGAATCGCAAAAAACCTTCCGTTGTGAAGGAGTTTAAAATGTGTCGCGTGAAAAAAATGAGTCAAATGAAAAACTTATGTAGATATTTAATTTAATTACTTAGAATTTCTGTCGTATAAGTGTTTATTATTAACACCATTTATATTTCAATATTTGATTCTCTCTTCCTGGGGCTGCCTGAATTAAAACGAATATGGCCTTCATTATGACTAGGGAACTATCTTTGCTCAAATGCCATAAAGTGGTTGGAGCGGCATTCGTGAATCATTGAGTGCACTTTTGGTGATTTGACATCGTAAAGAAAATGAAACTTGAATTTTATGTATTGACTTTTTCGAATTTGCAAAGGTTTTTTTTTAAACTCAAGCCATGTATCTGATGTAGTTATTCTTTTTTTCAGGTGAGTGACTCTTAAGATGTTCCTCCATAGTCTCGAGCAATTGGTTGGCTGTTGGTGAGTCTTCGTCTCTTGGTCTGATAATAATAATTTAAACTGAAACTGATATTACTATTGAGTTGCGTAGAATTCATTCCTATAGAAGTGTAATATTTCTCCATTAATAATGCAATATTAAATTCATATTTCCTACAGTTGCTGAAATTGAAACGTATAACTGGAATATGGTCTCCATTATGACAAGGGAGTATATAAGAATATGAACTATCCCGCTCAAACTACCCTAATAGTCGTGGGGAAAATAATTTTGTATTTTTCTCTAGGGGAGGGTTTCAGAACTTCAGTTAAAACTGTTTCTATCATTTTCACCGTTTTTCGTTTGGATTTTGTTCTGGTATTAATACGGCAGCTGGAACAAATAACAGAGCGTGACACGAACGCGCGTTTTCGATGTCAACTCTCGGGAGCTGGCAGACGTTCTCCATACTGGCATGTGTTTCGGTGGGAGGCTGTCCTATCAAAATCAGGGATGTTGATTCCGGCTCGTCTTCAAGTTGCCAACATATTATGATTTTAATTAATTTAAAGAAAACAGTCCACACACAGCAACATTGCCAATTTAAAGTGCACTTGTAACAAACACAAAAACACGTATGAACAACAATAACAATAAAACTTAACTTAGATAACCTGTAGAAGCAGATTAAGTTCATAATTTTCTAGGTTTGCTCTGTGTTTAACAGGGTGGCGATCGTCAGGGAAAGCCGGGAAAGCCTGGAATTGTCAGGGAATTTTGAATATCTGGAATAGTCGGGGAAAATTCAGGGAATTCCCGTAACATTCAGGGAGAAACTGGAATAGGAACCCTCGTTAGGGTGGCGATCGGGAAAACCTTGTCAGGGAATTTTGAATTTCTGGAAAAGTCAGGGAATTCTCGTAACATTCAGGGAGAAACTGGAATAGAAACCCTCGTTAGGGTAGCGATCGGGGAAACCTGGAATTGTCAGGGAATTTTGAATTTCTGGCAAAGTCAGGGAATCCTCGTAACAGTCGGGGAGAAACTGGAATAGGAATTCTCGATATTTTTCTACCATTATGTTTATCGGCCATTCTTTCCCGCCCTTTATTTCACCAACTAAAACTAACGTCCGTCGCTGACGTGCATGGAATAATCACCATCAATTCGTAAAGTATTCAGTAGTGGATCTTGTTAGTTGTGAATCTTTGTTATTTAGTGGTGAATCAGACGTACAATGTATTACGCTCATCACAAGGAATCCGAGGCTATGTTCGGAAAATTTTACCTCGCGTTTATTTTATTTCCGAAACTCAGGTTGAGAAGTAGCAGGAGCACTCTTAAAGTAAACACATGCTAGCAGTTCTAAAAATACGAGACGATGATTAAAAAATTTAGAAAATTTAAAGGTGCCGTAGAAAGTTTTATTCAACAGAAAAAAATATTCCAATAATAGATGACCTTTTGGCGATCGGTCAGGGAGATTGGTAAGTCCAACAGGAAAAAGTCTGGGAAAGGTCAGGGAATTTGAAATTTGGATGTCAGTAGTCACCCTGTTTAGGAAATAAGTGTCGTGGCCAAGTCGGTGAAGTTTTTTTGGCGATAGAGAAAAGGGATCGATGTCAGTAGGAAGTGAATTTATTAGGGAGGAGAGACGGAAGAAGAGCGAACGTTTAATAAGTGATAGTCTTGCAGTTGTGATGTGCAGTAATGAGTTTGATCTGGTAAGACGCGAAGGCACTCGGATATTGATGAATGAGGAAAGTTCAGGACTGTTAATGTGAGAATTCAGGGTATTTTAAATGAGTTTTAAGTGGGATTTAAGTGCGTACATGTACCCTAAAAGTACCCTATGATTCAGGCCAGGTCCTAACTCATTGACCAGTGAGTTTGTAATGTTTTCTGCCATTTTTACCATGGGATTCCTAGTTTTTCTTGGTTTCAGCCAAATTCCGTGTTAAAATTCTTGGGTCTTAGGTGGGTGTCACTAAACTGAGATAGGCATTAAGACCTGATTCTTAAGCGCCGCATACTTAACAGCGCTATGGTTAAGTACACCGAAAAAAAAGTATTCTAAAAATTGGCTAAATCCTCTATATATATTAGCGGATTTTCCGCTACTATATGGTAACCAAAGTAGTTGGAGTATGAGAGGAATCCTCTCATACTTAGAGGATCGTATTCAGTATAGAAGATAATTTCCTCTACAATCCAGAGGATTCCTCTCGAAATTTCCTCTACTTTTGAGAGCAGTCCTCTCCAAAATTCCCCTACTGGAACTAGAACTCTAGAACTGTTGTTTGTATTTCTGATTTATTCTGTTTTGGGAGCCAAATACAGAGCACGAGGCCATTTTGCACGCACAAAATGCCGCTCGCGGCGCTCGCCTCATCTCCCCTAATTACGGTTTAAAAGACTACAGCACTTCTGTTGATTCTGGATGCCAACCCTGTGTTCCTTTCCAATTCATACATGACATCTTACTTTTAATTCTTTTATTCCTCTCAATCCAATAATAATAGTCTTGTATTGAGAGGAATATTGGGAGAGGAACGTCATCTAGAATGCAAACATAGATCCTCTTAAGGGAATAGGAATATTTTATAAGTAAGAGGAATTTTGAGAGGATTTGGAAAGAGGAACTGTCCTCTACATTTTAGAATATTTTTCTTTCGGTGTATGAGAGAAGGACATTATATTAATGTCATGTGCTGTTGCGGAAACAATCAATCCAAAGAATAAGGAACTTTCTTTGCCGTATTACCGGTTGAAGTGAGACCACTTTTTATCAAACTTTCCCATTTCGTTTCCTGAGTTTTCAAACCCGTCGATTACGGGAATGGTAGTTCGTTGTTACCACGTCGAAAATTCAGTCAAAAGCGAGATATTTGAATTGCCTGCGATGATAAAAACTTGCACTCTTTCTCTCAAGGTGTTTCTTAGTTTTGTTAATTCATTCAAGAAATTAATGAAACAGGGTAAAAAAAATAATATTCAGCTAGAACTCTCTGAGTTAAATTTGGGATCGATTTACCGCATGGATTTCGAGGTATTGCTCATTAAAATTGACCGATTCTACATTGTGTCATTTGGCAAACAACGAAATACACGTAGCAGATTTCTTATTACTGAAGGGCTATATTCAAGACACCAAAAAACTATTTAAAAGGATTTGGACGTAAAGTAAACCTCGAAATTTCTAGACGATTGACCGGAAATTTATTTTTAACCAGTGAAAATGAAATTTAGCGTTTACGTAAAGGGTCTAAATTCGACTACACTGCATGATTCAATCGAAATATTATATTTCTAAGTTTTAATAAATCACAATATTTCATTAAAATCCAGAATGTATTAAATTCTGAATTGATAGATTGGGTTGATTTTTTTTGCTTCTGATATGTGTAGTTTTTCATGATTTGCGTCGTAGCCTAAGAACTACCTCAAGGCCTGAGTGGGTTTCAGAGCGTGAAAGAGGAATGGTTTTCCATTACGTTTATGTGTTAGTTGATGTAAAATGCTGATCTTTCCGGGAAACAAAATAGTTGTGGGTTTTACTCACCGATTTACATTTGTTTTTGTGGTGTTTTCCATCTACCGCCTTTCATTGAAGTCAGGATGTGTAAGTTGTAATAAAAGCGTTGTGGCTTGCTCTTCGGCCAGGAAAAGAGTTTTTAAAAGACATGCTTACAACTTATTTGAATATTTAGTATTTTACTTTTGCCTGTTGTTACCGAGGCACATCATCAGCGGAAGATCTACCTGAAATACAGGCGTAAAGAGTTGTTAAAAGACGTGCTTTACTACTTATCTGCATTTATAGTTTTTTTAACTTTGTCTTTTGGTTCCCAGGCATATCATCAGTGGAAGAACTACCTTAAATACCAGCGTAGATTAATGTCAACTCTGAAAATTATGTTCTTTGCTTTCGTCTGCATGAATCCGTTGCTAGAAGTGATGTTTGATTCATGTTTTACACTGTATTTGCGAAGGAGGAAGTACGTGGACTTGAGACGTTTGAGATGTGAGTTTGGAGAAGGATGGAGACGGTGAACCGGGTGGCGAGAAGGACAAACGAGGAGGTATAGGAAAGTGTCGGGGAGGAGAGGAAGCTAGTGACGGAGGTTTGGAGGAGGCAGAAGAGAAGGATGGAAGAAGCTTTGAAAGTAGAGGGAATGCTAAAGAGGGTATTAGAGGGTAATAGAACACTAGGGAAGCGTGGAAGATGAAGAAAGAGGATAGGAATCCTGGACGAAATACAAAGAGGGAGACGATGGCGGGCCATCCATAGTATTGAAAAGGGATTAGATAGATATTTATTGCAATTTCTTCGAAGGCTTCCGCGACTCGTATACTTGTTTATATCGCTGTTTTCAGGTATTCTCGTCGCGTGTTTAGTTTTTCTGACTACAGTTTCTCCCCTCTTCCTGGGGGCGTCTTCAGGTCCGTTGGACATTTTGTAAATAATTACAAAAATTTTTGTAATAATTAAAAAATGTCCAACGGACCTGAAGACGCCTCAAGGAAGAGGGGAGAAACTGTAGTCAGAAAAACTAAACACGCGACGAGAATACCTGAAAACAGCGATATAAACAGATATTTATTGCATCCAACAATGGTACAAAAATATTGGCAACAACATGAATTGGGATGCTTAGATAATCATAAAAGGTTATTACCTGTTTAAAGATTACCATCTCAAACAAACAAAAACACACGTTGCTCTCGAAAAGAGTAAAGCTAAAAATGTGCATTGGTCAAAGAAATTAAGAAATAATTAATTAATTAGGATAAGTATTGTCCAAAAACCTACCAATCAGCTGGTAGAATGCTTCAATGAATGAAGTGAGTAATTTTAGGGTAAATCTAAAAGAATGTCTAAAATACTTTCGTACCTTCTCCTTTGTTCGTTCTCCACTTTCTTCGCTCCGTCTTCCCCCTCTCTCTCGCCCCCACCCATCCCTCTCCCCTTCCTGCGTGTTCCCTCCTCCCCCCCCCTGTCGTGAGGTGATTTTCCTTAGGTCACGGATGACGAAGCGCTGCAATGCTGCCCATATACCTCCTCGTCTCCCATCCCCCTTTTCCGCCCACTTCCACTCTCTCTGGCTCTCCGGCGCCCTGCCCACTCGATATGTTGTCGGCGGAGGGGAAGGGGAAAGGGCCAGTGCCCTTCCCCTCCATTCCCTCTCCTTCCCCCCTTTCACTCTTCTTCCACCTCTCTCTCCCTGCGCCTCTCCCTGCGCCTCTCCCTCTGCCCCCCCACGGCAAAAGGCGGGCGGGGAAGGAAGTTTTGGGGCCTCTCACCGGTCGAAACGGTTTGGATCTCGAGCGAAAAACTCTTCTCTGCTCTCTTTCGAAAGATTTCAAGAATACTGTATTCTGCTATCGACCTCTTGTTTTATAAATCCAATTAAATATCAAGTATAGGTCCGTGTTAGTGATTCAAACAATCATCCTTCGCCAACGTTTCGGAATTTAATGATTTCCATCTTCAGGGCTTAGAATTTCTATGTAAGGGTACAGAATCATTAACAATGCATATTGGGGTAAAACTTGCCATGGTCATAACACTTTGGATAAAAATAATAATCAAATTTTAGGACCATCATCCTGATGTTCATTGTCTAAAGACATATTTATTAGACTTTAGACAATGCACATCAGGATGGTGTTCCTAAAATTTGATTATTATTTTTATCCAAAGTGTTATGACCATGGCAAGTTTTACCTCAATGTGCATTGTTAATGATTCTGTACCCTTACATAGAAATTCTAAGCCCTGGAGATGGAAATTATTAAATTCCGAAACTTTGGCGACGAATGATTGTTTGAATCACTAACACAGACCTATACTTGATATGTAATTGGATTGATTTCAAGAATGCATATTCCTCAGTCTCAATCAGTCTCCGTCGATCGTGTATGGGATATCAGTTGAGTGCCACCAGAAATTGGTCCAACACTGATATGTAATTTGCTCTTAAAATATCGCTCTTAAATGGGTGTTTTACTTTGATGATATGGAATTTGCCAATATTCTTTAGCTTGGTCTAACACTGATATGAAATTTGCTCTTAAAAGATCGCTCTTAAATGGCTGTTTTACTTTGATGATATGGAATTTGCAAATATCCTTTGGCTTGGTCCAACACTGATATGTAATTTGCTCTTGCCACCGTCTCAATTCTTTGTTCAATGTTCGTTAGTGGGAAATATTCAGTCTTAATTTTCCTATTTAGTTTCCGGTAGTCGATACGCGGAAGGGGATCCCGGCCTGGAACTTACACCAATATCATAGGAGAAGTAAATTCTGATTCACCTTCTTCAATAATACCTCCTTCCAGCTCAATCTTTATTTCCTTTTCAAGGACCTCCGTTTGTCTTGGAGACATCGTGTACGGTCTTTGCTGTATTGGATTCTGGTCGATCAGAAGTTCAGTTCAGATCGATCTGAAGCAGAACAGACAAGGTTTTTAAGCAATAGAAAATTGTGTTACGGGAAAATGATGAAGAGCTAATGGATGAGTGGCTAGATAGAGAAAGGCCAATGAGTGGCTACGAAGGATTATAGAGACTCGGATGAGACTCATAAGACACCACTTGCGACTATACTGACTCATAAATATGACAGTGGACTGTATCTAGCAAATCTTCAAGGACGTCTGTATGTAATTACGTGAATGAAACAGCTCAGAAGAGAGTACAGTAGAGAGCTGCAGCTTACCAATCTTTGGTGTTATGGCTACTGATTAAGTAGTTAATAAAGTTCATTCCATCGCTAAATATTCGATTTTTAATGCATCTGGTGTTCATGGAATCTTGCATATATCTATTAGGGATACCATTCGCTTTTAAGTTGAATTCTTTTCGTGTTACTTTTATCCATTCGCTAACTTTTCATTCATCATAATAATAGACTCCACTTTGACAAATTACGCAATACCTGTAGGGTTACTTTAGTACATTTTTGACATATTTTTGAACCTGCAGCAAGCTATGTTTTTTTCACAGTCCAATTTAATTTTTCTTGTGAAAGCTTCAATCCTCATGACCAAAATCCTCTATTGCCTAAGGTTCTTTGTACATTACAATGGTTATAAAAACATTTTTTAATGTACTAATGTTACCCCATGAATTGGGGTCAATTTAGTACGAGCGTATATCATATTGAAATAACATAGCTGAGACCCGTGTACTATTCTTACCTCATCACAAACGTTTCCTCAGATTCTCAAGAAGTAGCAAGGCCAATTTCTGATTAAAAAATATATTCTCAGCATGTTTTAAGATTTTTAAGATTATTTTGTCAATTTTCAACTTCACGGTCGTCTTTAATTTATGTCACCTAAAAATAATAGAAGCCACACCAAAATAGATGTCAACTTTTATCATAGAGTAACAACAAAAATGCTGAAAAAACTTTTAAGTGGGAATAAATTTAACCCTGTCTCTTCATCTTTCCTTTAAGAAGGTCAGTCTTTGACCTCAGTTTCTGTTGTGTAGTTTCGATAAAGCCTTGATCCCAATTTACGAACATACTGCCGTGGCATTGTTTCTGGAACGAAAACGTCTTTTATATTGAAAAAATATGTATACTAAACTCACCCTCCCAACCTGTAGACTAAACAGGTGTACTAAACTGACCCCACCAAGCTTCATATTTACATTTTAGCAAACTACTACATTAACGAATGCAGATAGAAAAACAGATGTTATCGCAAATTAAACAGGGAGATATTGTTACCAAAATTCACACTTACCTTTGATTCGGGAACAATCGCAATCGTGTTGACATCAATCGATTTGTTGAACTGAACAACTCACTCCTAAAACAGACTTGTATATAACCTCCTGTTGTGAGAATTCAAAATCGAAGGAAACGATTGTTGACCGATGTGACCAACCCAAAGAAACTTTACCTACGCAATAAAACTGACATCTCTTGTTTTTTTTTAACTACAACAAATTATCAAATGCTAAATATATGAAAACAAGGTTGTAATATTTTCATCCCTACGTACTAAAGTAACCCCACTTTACGGTACTACGAAGTAAATTATTTTCTAGTTGTGGTTACGCTGACAAATTAAGCCTCATGATTGATAAATGCTTTAATTCACTTTCGGGTTTCCAAGATTACCATCGTCTGGCCTACGGTACACTAGTCTCTTATTACTAGACTTGGATATGAAGAAGTGATAGACTTATAGAAGGGTTTATGATATAAGAGGGAACACCTGTTTATGAGACCTTAATGTTGAATCCGGTTTCTGAAATTTAACTTGAAATTGCTAACATTTGTTGAAACCTATTGCACTTCGCTTGATGATTGATAATTTCGCTTGACATTGTAAATGCCCACGGTCTCTACGGAATCTATTCATTTGATGATGTTTTTTTTCAAGCGACCGTGACGTACACGATCGATGAAATCTTGAAATTGCTCTGAGAATGCTTCATCGATACTCTGCGATGCGTCGTTCGTACTTTGGTATCCAAACTGTTGAGATATGTGGCAAGAACGAACGGTGTCGTAACATGATGCACCAGTTTGAAATTTCATCGCAGTTTTATTTTGACATACCTTGTCTTCGACGCAAAATACGTCGGCCCCGGTGGCGGCGGGGTAAAGTCCTCGCCTGCTACCCTGAGGGTCGCGGGTTCGAGTCCCGCCTGGGTAGAATATTATATGCCCAGGACATGGTGTTTGTGTCACGTCCGTTGTTACTGTTATCCACCCGGCGTAAATTGGCACAATGTGCTGTATTCGGGATAGTGAAGATAAAATAAATAAATAAAATGTCGTGGTTGAGGGTTAACCCTGATAATTGCGCTGATAACCCTGGAAATTATAATATATTTCGAAACCTGGATCGATCAAAATAAATATGCGTGGAAATTTTTAAGTGTAATGCATCATTTTATATTATTCCTTCCCACATAGTTAAACCTGAGGCTTTATCTTGCTAATGCTTTACGCTGAGTGGGACCTGTACTGTTATTTTAGCGTGCCCATGGACATTACTTGCACGATTTTCACATTAACTAGTTCAAAACATCTTTTTTTCTTTGAACCATATATTTTGAATAACATTAATCACGCTGACACAATTTTTAAGTTATGAGTGAAAGTGAGTTATTGAACCGAATTTCCCGCAAAATTTTATTTTTCCTTATCGCGATTTGCGTCAACTGGCAAAATGGCTACTTCCGTGATAACATTTGTCATCACCGCTTCCTTGAATTTTTCCATGTGATTTATGTGTGTACTATCTCGGCAGGAAATTTAATTAGCACTATATTCCTTTTTTCTTTTCTTTCACGTTATCTATGGCGTGTGTAATTTATTGTCCTAGCTGTGTTCATAAAGTATTAATTTTGGAACATTTCCATTGTAAATTAGATGGTAAATTATACATTTATCTAAAGGAAGAGGTACTACGTCTCATTCCATGGGGTGTGTTAATTTTCAATCTTTGCAGACTACTTTAGGGCGTTGAATTTGCTTTATTATGCTCAAACCTTTTAAGTTCATAGTGTTGTGGCCTCAACGCTAACGGGGAAGATCCCCTTTTAATGTCTGCTATTGCTACTCAAGAAGTTTGGCATAAGCTTTTAAGTCGCCTCAGTTTACAGAGAATGCTTTTATGAAGAGGCGAATTAGCGTGTGGTATTAAGTTTAAGGAAGGGCCATTGAAAACTTTAATTCCATATATTGTGGGAAAGTTTCAAAGTTCTAAGTTTGTGAAGGGTTTGGGTATGAAAGAGAGTGAAGCAGATATTAGAAGTAATCCTCTCTGATATTTGTAGTTCAGTGTTTCAGACCAGATGGGGTGGTGCTCGTTACTTTCTGACATTTACTGACGATTTTTCGCAAAAACATTGCTCGCAAAATCCTGCGGTCTGCCAATGCTAGAAGCCGAAGCCAGTCCGCCATCTTCGTTGACCCTCATTTTCCTATCGCGCTTGCGGGATAACGCACTAATTTGACAAGTTTGCTACGTTTTACATCGATAAATTACAGGAAAAAGTTGTTTATTGTTTATGTACATAAATAAAATATGATCCGCATCTCCGCTAAAAAACTAGGGTAAAATTGAGTGGAATACGTAGAACTATGTAACCAATGTATGTTTGATGGATTACTTGCCTTAAATTTCAGACGTATGGTTGTTATTCTTGCTTTACATCCGCTAGTTCGTCCATTCCTTCGTACTATCCGTAGGCAAATTAAGGAGCGAGGAGGGTTAAACAATATGGTTGTTATTTTGGTTGTTAGACTGCAATTTGATGTGACGTAGTGCCCTCTCCATGTTTCTCCACAATTGCAACCTGTGCGATTGCGAGTGCCCTCTGCGATTTTCTTATTCATTTGCCACCCTTCGGTGTCTTTATCTTGGCTTGAAATTACATTCTTCGACGCATTCTTCCGGCACTGAGAAATCCTATTCCCAATCCTGCGGTTTGTCAACCGGATTTTCCCGAGGACGTGCCCTGTGGTGAGGCTATTCACCACCTCTCTGGTAAAGGCCGAGAATTTTTTCAGGCTGGCAAAAAGAAAAATCAAGACGTCGGTAAAGTTGGGGGAAAGTCTAACAAAAATAAACTGCGTTTGTGTCGGGTGTCGGTTTTGGTCGCTCCGAAGGTCTAAACCCCTCCCCCAACCGCGCGCTATTAATCCTAGGACAAAAACGACGATCTAGGGAGATGGTGGCATTGAACCCACGTCCTTAGGGAGGGATGAAGGCGCGAGGGGTTGGTGACCGAACGCAACCAGCGCCGGTGTTGTGGTGTCCTTTGTTCGCGACCGGGCGAGTCGGAACCCTTGAGAAATAAAGGAGATTTTTCCACGTTTTTTGTCGTCGCGTTGAGGTCCAAGAAGTAGTACTGTTACTGGAAACGTGTGTTAACTTGTGAAAATTTTATTCCCTTGTGACAATTATTTTTGAAATTAAATTTTGTATTAAATTATCATTATATTAAATTAAAGATGAACTTAAAAATTTTAATTAAATTTTATTAACTCATGAAAATTATTATTATTATATGAAAATTATTAACTTAAATGATGGCTTTTTTAGCTTAATAGTCATTTTTAAAATCTCGCAAGAGTCCTATAGCATATTTGAGTGAACTTTTTTTTAAATTTAGCAATTGTACGAACTTGTTTATTATTCATTGTCATGGTTTCAGTGCGTTGATATTGCTCTGCAATGTCATCGTCTTTTCTCAGGAAGTTGCTTTTCTGTGAAATCCTGACCGTTATTTATGTAGCAGTGCCAACAGTGGCAATACGACCGGCCTATGTCGAAGTACGTTTCTCAAGACTGAAACCGTTGTGTGAATTCTGTCGAGTATGACGTAATGAAGATTCCAGTTTAGTTTTACCGGAATTAAGGAGAAAACTTGCAACACGAATTGAAAATTGATTGTTTGTTTAGGGAAGCAGATGTCAGAGTGCACAAAAATGTTATTTTTAAGGCTCCGACGTGTTGTTATGCTTGAAAAAATATGAAGTCCGTTTTACTCGGGGCGCGAACTTGCACAATTTGAAAACTCCGATTTTTCTCAATCTGGCGTGCAATAACAATTGAATTAGAAGCAGGGGCTAATTTTCCTTATCGCGTACATGCATTCTTGCAAATCACCGCTTTACCCCTTGTAATTCGTAGTGCACGTCTGTTCGTTTATCAGATTGTGCAATTACGTGCCCCGTGTAAAACGGGCTTAAGAGTAGGGGAAATACAGTGAGATTTGAGTATCTGAGAAGTCTTTACGGCAAAAGTATTACTAATATGGTTAGGGATGAGTGGGCTGTGAATGAGTGTGGTTTGGATGCTCCAGTAATGAACGTTTATACGAAAGGAGTGTAATTCTTGGGTTTCGCCATGTTGTGAGAATGATCAGGAGTCGAACAATGGATATGAGAATGAAGGGAATGGCGTGAGAGTAAGGAGTAGATTGAGCAAATAATGTTTGATTATTTATTTATTACATTAATATTGCAATTAGACATTGTCTGGTGGGCCATATGACATTAGTGTAGGTGGAATTATAATAATAAAGTTTAAAAAAATACTTATACCGACATAAAACATCAAACACTCCTCTCGTTTTATGTGTGTAACATTAAAAAAATATTTTCACGTCTTGGTAATGGTTTTGTGGGTTCTTCTGGTAACTGATTCCATTCAAAGAGAGACTAAAATTATGATAGAAGAGACTATAAGGAAGAGGGATCTTAAAGATTAGAGTGATTGTATGAGGCAGTGTGTGAATGTAACGGACGGAAAAAAGGTATTCAAGGATTGGGCGCTTAACTGGAAATCATTAACAGAGAGCCAGTTCCTGGCTCCTGTTAATAACCTTAGTCTCCTTAGTGTTTCTGACTTCTTGCAACAACTAGAATGGGAATCGCTTTCAGACCGTTGGTTGAAAGGTAGACTCAGTTTTTGTGTGAAGTCATCATTAATTTATTTTCTCACTAAGTTATTTATACCTTACGAACTCCAACATACTAGGGTAGATCAGATCGTGAGAGTAAAATGTGGGGAATAGACTGCAGAATAGACAGGTTTAAAATATCGTTTGCGTCGCGATCGATGATAGACCATAATGGCTTTCAATAAGACTTTGAAGAAGGTTTGTTGAATGGTAGTATACTTATGAGTTGATTTGCTCTTTAATGCATGTTTATTGATCTGCAACGTTGTACTAATATCACGTTCCGCGTGATCCCTGCATGACTCTTGTATCTCGTTTACGTAGGGGCATGTATACAGTAATTCAGTGTTTTCTGTGGCATTGGTAGCAGGCATTTAGTGTGATGTATTTAGTGAAGTTCGTGAGAGCTACTTGTACACTATCGTGCACGTTGGTGGTAGCTCACCTTCTGCTGAGCATTTTTAATGTGGTTTGCAGGGTAATTCTAGATGTAAATGTAATAATTTCCCCCAGTAGGATCCGAGCTCTTTTACTTCGACTTCTAGAAAATTGAATGGCGTTATGGGTAGATTAGTGCAAAAAATGTAATTCATACTGAAGAAAAGACAGGCTCGAATCCGGACTCTGTTGCACATTGCGGGATATGTGCATAGTCGAGGGGTACGCAACTTCAAAAGCAATGGGACGCCGCATTTCCATTGCAGCCATTTCTATCAATTTCTAACTAT